>CM021697.1:97554065-97627929 GCA_011074415.1 Stictonetta naevosa
CTCTCTCCTTCTCTCTCCTTCTCTCTCCTTCTCTCTCCTTCTCTCTCTTATATTCAGAAAAATGCAAGAAGTCTTTTGCTGTCCCCTGTGCCTCTGGCAGGGATTCAGATCTTTTGCCTTGATGAGTATCATTAAACAAAGCATGGGGCAATCAATGGGTTATGCATTCCACCTAATGGTACACACATCTGCATACACTCATGTCAGCATACGTGCAGTAAAGAACTTCTCAAACTCTTATGTGATGCAGTCAGATGCATGCTCCATCAAATTAAATGAGTTCAAGTGATTTTTTTTATATTGCACTGATTTTTTTATTCCACTCTTTACCCCCCAAATTACCATTAGCCACAATTGCTTTCACCTGGGGATTCATCATAATTTGGACCTGTCTGCCTATGCACATTAAGTCTGGCTTTCATAATGTTTAGGACCTAGAATGATCAATAAACCTTTTAGTCTTACTGGGACCATGTATGTCACATCTGTTAAATTTCACCCAGTTATCTGCATGCTAAGACTGGCAACTTTATGTAAACAGCATTATTTTTTAGAACAGCTGAAGACAGTGGAGACTATAATGTTACCAGTTTCTGAGGTCTGTGTAAAATGATTAGTTTGCTAAGATGATCTCAGCATGTGTGTCATAATGCATGCTGAAAATGCATATGATTTGTTTCCTCCCTCCTTTCCTGTCAGTAAGACCTGCAGCATACATCCCACCTGATTACACTTGGGGTGATCAATGTGACTCTTTGTGGGCAAGCAATACTAGAATTCATAGTATCACTTTTATGTAGTGAGCTAGTCCTCCTAGTCAAGTACAGAACAGGATCCCTCCAAGTACTGTACAGATTGCTCCTGAAATCTATGCTAAGGTACATAGAAAATAAGGAGGTGGTTGGTGACAGCCACTGTGGCTTCACTGTGCCATGAGACAGTGCCTGATACATCTGGTGTCCTTCTGTGGCTGGGTTGCACTGTTGGTGGATAAGGAAAGACCAAGAGATGTGGCATACCTGGACTTGTGCAAAGCACTTGATGCCATCACACACAATATTCTTGTCTTTCTTGGAGAGACATGGATGTGATGGATGGACCCATTGGTAGGCAAGGAATTGACTAGGTGGTTGCACTCAAGGAGTTGAGGTCAACAGCAAAGTGTCCAAGAGAAGATCAGTGATGAGTTGTGTTCCTCAGGGGGTCAGTATTGGGACCTGCCCTGTTTAGCATCTTTGTTGGTGTCATGGACAATGGGATCCAGTGCACCCTCAACAAGTAGGTGACATCTTAGCTTGTTTCAACTAGGGATTTTTTCCTTATGGTCCTACATCTGTCTTGAACTTTGGGATCCCAAACTGGAAAGTTGCATTCTGCCACTGATGTAGCCAGTTCTCCACTTGTGCATGATGCTTCTCATTGTATATAAACAGTGATTATTGTATAGCCTTTTTTCCCTTTTCTTTCTTTTTTGCCACAGTATTACTCTAGAGACAGATTAAGGCAATATCTGCAAGTATCACTATGTGGCCTTTTTGTTTGTTTGTTTGTTTTGTTTTGTTTTGTTTTGAGGTTGTTCTGGAAGCAGCATTGCTATTTACTGGCTTAGAAGTTGGTTAAAACCTGTGCTTCTTCTGAGGGGAACGGGCTGTTCTTACTTGGGCCACGGCCACATGTTCCCATTCCTTCCCCTGTATTGGCACTTGATTCACCATGCTGCAGCTTGGGTACAAGTTTGCTCATCTGACTAAATTCAGCATAGGAAAAAAAAAAAAAAAGTCTAAATTTGAATCTGAGAGCCGGTCCAAGTCTGCATGGAGAGCCCTACAGCTGCGTTCTGGCTAGGAGCAGAGGAATTTGCAGCCCTTTTTCAGTGGTAGCATACAGTTGGATTAGTTTCACTTGCTTGTGACCGCATTGTCTCTCAGTGCAGTGCTGTGCCAAGGTTAGTCCAGCTCTGGCGAGGTGCCAGAGTGCTGGAGCTCTACTTCTGCCTGTTCTGATAGTAGCTCCTCTGGGGGCTGTCTATCTGAATCGTTGTAGTTGAGCTGTATGATCACCTTCCAAACTTCTTATGTTATTCTTTTATTACCGTAAACTGTATGTTAATCTCCAAAGGTGTAACTTTGGGTTTGTCAGTTTAAAATATATTTTGTTGATTTCCAGTTGTTTAACGTAGTAGCTGAGTCTGTAGCAGTAGCCAAGCTGCTTGAATTATTTACATACTTACTAATCTTTCTGTCATCTGCATGCTTGCAAGGGACTTTATGTTTAGATCATTATTTCAAACCCCCTCCTCCCCTCTTCAAAAAACAAAACCCACAAAAAAGCTGAAAATGGCTCAGAAGAGATCCCTGGAGACTTTCAAGCAGTTCTGCTCATTAGTTGTGAGCTAAAAAGTCATATAAGATAAAACATATAATGTAGGTGTTTAATAGAAATACGTTCTGCTGTTAGATTGGAAATAAAATCTAGACTATCAACACAACACAGACTACTAAAACCATCAAAAAATCCAACAGGATTGTTTGCTAGTTCTGATGGTTAACATTATTGATATTTGTAGATCCTAACCGTTTGTTGTTAGAACATTGAATTTACTTGTTTATAGTTTCCAAGCTTTGAGTATTTGAGGTTTTATTGTGTAGTAGCATTTCCTTGTCCCTCCTCCCTTTTTTATTATTTTTTTTACTCCTCTCATAATATGCATTGCTTTTAGATAAAAGGGTAGATAGAAGGTTAGAGATTATGCTAGAAAATGTAAAAAATAAAAATAAAAAAATCTCTGTGCACTAGCAAATGTCTAGAAAGACAAAAATCACTACATTGTGTCTCAGTGGTTCCATCTTTTTTCTTGAGTCTCATTCTTCAGAAAATTGAGTCTTCTATTAAATATATTGTCTTCCACATTTTTTCCTAATTACAATTTTATATCATAATTAAAACTCAGCATCTGTAAATATGAGTCAGTTATTTAAAAAAAAAAAAAGTCATTTCCACTGTTGCTGTAAACAGAGTGGTTTTGACAAGTATACTAGCACATGCTGCTTATTAAGGATAATTTTAAATTGAGTGCAATTTTACTCTCAGCCACAGAAGAGTATGAGTATGATCTTGAGCTGTACAGCATCAAGCAGAGTTGAAGTTGTTTCATATATCATTATCTGGACATAAAAGCTGAAAGAAACAGGTCTTCAAAAAAAAAAAAAAGATAATTAAGAAGTTCTGTTGCTTCTATGTCAGGTGATGCAGTTAATAGAAAATTTAATTTAACTCTAGCAAATTATTTAATATACTCCAGCTGGCTTACTTTATCAGTGTAAATAGAAAATATGTTCCAGTTTTGTCTGTTTCCTGCAAAGTAATCTTGCTGGTTTAAAGCCAAGTCAAAACACATGAGATGGCCTTTTTGACATGCACTATTTTTTTTATAGAATAGCTCTGGGGTTTCTGGTACCAGAAACATGAGTAAAAGATACTGAGAGAAAGGTGTTTTTTTTGCTTTCAAAATCTAAGTAAAATAGAGGAAATACGATGAGATTTTATGTAGACAAAGTCTAGTATTTTAGAAAGAAATTAATGGTCAGCGTACCTAGTAAATGTGATTTTGCACACTTGAAATTGAAGTACCTAGATGCTTATTGTATAACATGTTTTGGGCTATATTCTTAGCCTAAGCAAATAGAGGCAACTGCATTGATTTCAGTTAAGCTTAAGCTTAAGCGTATGTTTACAAGGTGACATTTTAGCTTTTTTCATCAAGCCAGACAGAAAATCATTGACTGTGCATACTTGGTAGGCTAGACCACCGTGTACATTTTAAAGTCACCTAATGATACACAGATTACAGTGCCACAAGAGTGGCACTGTATTATATGTACTGTATTATTTGTATATATGTATATATGATGCCAGGGAAGAAGAGACAGAATGGGATCTGTTAAACCAATCTGCCTCGAATCTCGTCACAACTGAATATGCTAAAAACTCTGGATGTAATCATTGCCACTTTGGGGTTTGTAGTATTAACAGAACATGGAATTCCCCCCCAAAAATCTGTTCAATCTTAATTCAAATACATTGATTAATTCTGTCCTTAGCAGACTAAAAGATCATTTTTACAATCATCAGTTTTACATCTACTTTATTTCCAGATTAGGGCAGTAGGAAGTACCAGTTTACAGTAAAATGAATTAAAGCAGCACAGTGATTACCGTCCAGGCTTGATTCACTGTGAAGCGCTGAAGTCCTCTTCCATGGTCCCCAAAGCAGAAGAAGAGTTAGAAGGCTCTCATGATTCTTGGTTGTCCTGATTTCTGTATTTGTTGACAACTTATATGACCATGGACTTGTCTTCTCATCTGTGCTTCAGTACTCTGTAGAAAGCATAGAGGATAATTTTCCTAGTATTATTTTGAATCCCTCAAGTACATAATGGGCAAGATCATAACAATACAATTGCTTGATTGCACATCATGAGTTATGCATCCCCTAGATATAAATTGTGAAAATTTCATTTAGCTATAATTCCATGATCAGGCATCAGTCTTCTGGGAAACCTTTTCTCTAAGGACTGAGTAACTCCCCTGGAACAGTATTTCTCCTCCTTTTGTTCACCTTGAGGTGAATTCAGTTGCATACCGTTATTAAGAGCTTTATTGGAACTATTATTGGAGCTTTAATTTCTACTAGGGAGTTGGAAACACAAGAACATCCCAACAGAAGGTGTTTGGTCTTTCCAAAATTTACCTTCTCCTTTAATAGAAAACAGAGAATCATGATATATTGCATTACAACCTCCTTTTGAGTTTTGTACAAGTTCTGTACCTGTTAATAACTGTCTTCAAGGTTAAAGATGTTAGCATTTCAAAAGTTTCTTTTTTGCTTCCTTCTTATGATCAGATCTTGGGACAATAGTCTAGCTGTTGCATCTCACTTTAAGTGCCCTATGTCTTTGCCTTGTTAGAGTTATCTTTCTTATATGGAGCTGACCTCAGAAGTACTTTTCAGTCTAAACCAGCATCTACACAGTATCACATTTACATTGTTTTTCTTTTTAAACCTGTGAAATATGAATGAAAATGTTTTAGAAAACTATTCTCCAATGCCAGTCTTTCTTGATATGAAGTTCAACACTCAGAAATTGTTCAGTTTTTATTTGGGGGCTCCATTCTGTTATTAAATTAACATGCAGTGTTCCAACAACTATCTCATAACATTAACATTTTGTTACTGCCAGCTCAGAGAGGAAAGTGAAACCAAAAATTGTTGCTGTCCTAAAACTGCAAGTTTTAGGCAAGGAAGTATCATTGCTTATGTATTAGGAGCAAATACCTGATTTTAAAACTCGATGCTAAAGCAACTGATTACCGTCATCAGGGAGGAAATTTCAGCCACTGAAAATCCAGTGTATATTAATCCAGTGATTAAGAGGTGTAAGTTGTGTATGCCATTAGGAATCTATGGTATGCAATTGTCCATGATGAGTTATCTTAAAATGTTTTCAGCTGTGTTGTATTTTGCTTAACTTCCCCTTGGGATAGGATGAATGTCTGAATATTTTTGTTATCTAATCCGCTGCAATTGAAAAACCTCTTTTTAGCATTTCCTTACTTCTATCCCTTGAAAGAATCCTTTGATTGGAATAGATTTCCAGGTCACTTTGTTGGATAAAACCCAAAAGAGTTTAGGTAGTTTCTGATCAGTGTGCAGTGCTACCCATTTAAGAGACGAGCAGTGGTTTTGTTTGATAGTGCCTTTGTGAGGTACCGTTTTTTTCAAAGCTGAAGAGCCATATTTTTTATTAATTTCCCAATCTGTCACTCACATCTTCCATTGGTATTGACACTGTTGAAGCAAATCTGTGTCTGCTATCTCCGTCCTTAAGAGAAGTGGTATTGCAGAAGAGAGGATGTTAAGCCCCCATATGTAAGGAAATTACCCCTAGGTAAACCTTCCTTTCCATATAATTTCTGCGGTTACTGTTACTGTAAATTGTCCTTATTTTGAAAAAGTTTGCCTTTTAGGGATTAATAAAAGCATAATGCTTGGGAACAGTTTACATACAGATAGTCATACACAAATACACATAACATTTTAAATGCCTGTTTATCTTTCAGCATAACCTCTATGTTTATAAACACATCTGAATGAGAACTGCTGTTCATTTCAGTAACCAATTTTGAGCTTAATGTATATATTTTAAAACCAAACATCTGGTTCTTTTGGAACAGAGTCCTGGAATGTACTACACAATCTGATGGAAGAGACAATGTTCCTCTTTTTTTTTTTTTTTTTTTTTTTTTTTTTGTTGAGTTATCCCGAGATCCGTTTCTTACGCTATTTTCAATTTGTAGCATAGGCTGTCTACAGAATATATGTTCCTTCGCAATATATTTCCCACCTGCTGTGGGAAGTAAATCTAATAAACCTAAAATTTATGTTATTGATTGAACAGAACCTGCAGCTGGCAGCAGGTCTCCGTAGATGTATATGTGAAGTCCACACATGTTTTTCTTTACTCAGATCTCAGTAGGAAGGAGGGCCAAAGTCTGTTACGTGAGCACAGAATTCAGAATGCTTAACCCCCATGTCTCATGATCTCTCAGCTTATGTGGTACAGTTGGGTTATTATATGTACTGTTGCTCAATAACAAAAGAAAGATGATCAAGGCGTTTCAGAAGATTATTCTCCTTAACACCAGCTGGACCACAGATCCAGAGGTCTGGGTACAAAGGGAGGAGGTCTGTGATTTTCCTGTGGATTTTATTTTTCTTAGGTCTGCTTGCTACTAAGTTCAGTTTACATATGTAGTTAGTTATTGGTGGTATATGGAACTCCTTCGGAGTATTGCATTCCTTTCGGACAAAGAAACACAGCTAATCAATGATGGTTGTTCTTCAGGACGTTCTTAGATAAGTTAAACAGACAATGTGTAAGACTTCTCACTAAGTCTATATCAAGCTATATCAAAGACTATGGATTTGCTTTTCTGCAGGATGTGAAGAGTGTTTCTTCTAATAATATTCCATTCTTTACTTTCATAAGGATTTGTGTATCTGTGAATCGTTTTGTCACGTTGATGTTTTAGCTTGCATTCTGTTGTCCACAGGACAAACCTTTCAAAAACTACAGCTACTGAACAAAGAAGATCCACTTAGTAATGATAGCTTTCTCCTCAATGCATCAGTCAGTTCTATGCCATTATTTGCACTGTGTGCCACATCTTGTGTTTTTGAGGTCTCCAGGATGGAAAGTATTAGGATCGAGTCACTTTCATCATACTAATTTGAACCCTGCTGCTGTGGAGCTTCATCTCTTCAATTGTCAGAAGTCTGATGCGGACTTGTGGTCATAGATGGTTTGAACCAGTGGTTGTTTAATTTGGAAAGGAAAAAGACGAAGTTATTCACATCCGATGTTCAAAAATCACCTCCTTCCTTTCTTTGCAAGTACTATGGATTACCTTTGCACTAACTGTAATTCTAATGGCTCATATACATTAGTAAAAGTACTAATAGTACTAAGTACTATAGTACAAAGTACTAGAGTACATTGTACTATACATAGTACAAAGGCACCAGAGCCTTTTAGAGGTTCCCAAGTATTTAATTATACCAGCCTATAAAAATGTTCTTCCTTAGTATCCATTACTTTTTTTTTTTCTTTTTCCTCATGTGTGTGTGTTCTGTGTTTTTCAGTCAGCTTGTCAAGCCTTGCTGTTTCTTGTGAGAATAGGTACTTAATGTGAAATCATAGGCATAACATGACCTGGAAATAAATAGTTCTAACAAAGGGTTGAATCTTCAGTATTGAAGACATTGAAGTCCAAAGTAGCCTGATTAAAGACAGCAATATTGAGTTTTTGCCATTAGACTAGAAAGGCTGGATTGTTACTAAAAGCCATGGAGTGGGGGACTCTGGAATTTATGGTGAAAGGAAATTGAAAAGAAACAGAACATTTGGATTCATGTTTCATGAAATAATGTGTGTGACAGAATAGGAAGGCAGTCTGAGGGAAAATTGACATAATTTTTTCCTACAACTGGGAAAGTCCAGATAAATATGTCAGTGTTAACAAGTGAGCTATTGTGTACTTAGAGAAAAAGATTCAGAACAATTTGTAAATACTAATTTGTGCTGGCCTTATAAGAACATTTTATAATGCACACACATATTTTATTTTATTTTTTTTTAGAATCTTAGAGACCATAGTTATTAGAAATCTTTCTTTGCCAGTCTTTAGTTTTATACAAGCAGTTCTTTATTCAACTTCATTTACCTTAATTATAAATCTATAAAATTAAAGATTTCCCACTGTATTTTGTTACAACCACATGAGAGAAAAATAGTATGGTATTAAGTTTTACAGATAGAATAATGCATTTGAGAAAGAAAAAAAGATAAGATTCTGAAAGTGTTAACTAAAAGGACAAAAACCCAACCCAAAAAAGACAAAATTATAAAGTAGCTTTTTTTTTTTTTCCTCCAACAAAATAACAAAGAACATTCTTTAACGATGATGTTTGAAGAGTTACAAGAGCCTATAAGTTAGAATAGTAAGCACGAACAAAATCATGCTTTACTAATTGGAATAAGCTCCCAGGTAAATCAGGTCACTGCAATATAATATTATTATGGAAAAAAAAAAAAAAAAAAAAAAAAGGAGGGCATAAGGTAGCCCAAATTATTAAAAACATCATTCAAAAGAGGTAATTCTGCTTTAGGAGAAAGACAAAAATTGGGAAGTGGTAACTGAACAGGTGGCCTGATCCTGCAACTTATTTATGGATAGTGGCTAGATCCCGGAACCCAAGTGTCAGCAGTAGCAGCATCAGGATCTTGAACTCTATTACATTTTAGCAATAAAATTGCAAATTAATCTTTTTTTAAGCCACTTACAGTCTCAAAATGAGAGAAAACTAAATGCTGGTTTTTTTGCAATACTTCAGTTTGTGTACTATATTAACTGTGTTTCAGATAACTGTGGTGCTGACTTTAGGCACATTAACATCAGTGGGATTTCTCACATGCTGAAGTTGCATTCTTTTTAGATGCCTAGAAATTGAATTTGTTTAAGAAGAGGAAAAACTGAAAGGAGAATATGTTTGTATGTTTGACTTATGTAGTTATTCTGTAACGTAATCCTTTCACCCAGTTGATGCTTAAGTCTTTCGACTTTTCTGTAGACCATAGGATGTTATTTTCTTCTTTTTAGCTGTTATTTTGATTTCTGATTAAAGCAAATGTCCATATTCAGATAAAAGACGAACTATAGAGTTGCTTAAAGATAAATATGTACATGTTGGTAGGCATGTATCAGAGCAAGGCTTCTTTTGTTGCTTTTTTTCCCTGATAGGCAGTAGTGACTGCTAGGACAGAAGAGAGCCTGGTTATCTTCCCTGAAGTTAGATCTTGCAAAGCTGCTTATTCAAAAACTCTGTCTTCTCGGGCTTATGCTTCTGTTTGCTCCAAGAAATCCTATGGATAAGCACTGTAAATATTTTGTCCATTGGCCATGCAGGTGGTGTGGTCCATTAATACAGCTTGCATGACACAATGTTATTTATATAATTGGTTTTATATTGTTAGCCTTGGTGGCTGTATAGCACAAGTGGCTGCTTGCCCATATGCTCACTTTGTTTTCAGATCTTAAGTTCAGTGCTGGATGACTTTCTTATTACTTATTACAGTAGAGTTGAGATCTTAGAGCAGTGAAGTATTGAGACCTGAATGTTGCTGCAAAGAAAGAGTGACAAGAGAAACAAGAAAGAAGCACAAAAAGCTGGTGTAGCAGAAGGGCTATATTGCAGAAGTTTCTGAATCGTATCATTTATCAAGTAAATTCCATCGTTCAAATAATTTGCAACCTCAGTCTGTGTGTGACAGAGGCAGTGTTTTTTTTTTTTTTTTTTTTTTTTTTTTCTGCTCTTGATGAGCTGTTACTGAATTTTTGGATACAAAAATCCCTATCCAGCACGTCCTTGTCCTTTTGTACAGAGGGTAGTATGTCTTTTCTCAAGAATGGAGCAGCAAGGTCTATATAATTTTTAATGAACTTTGAGAGCCCTTTATAGTATATTAACAAATGTTTGATGGCTGCTGCGTTCTTATAAACAAGATTTTTTTCTTGTTGTTGTTGTGCTTTAGTCCATAAACTGTTGATATTTCCAGTCTTGCAGCTGAATTAATGCTCGAGAAGACATGTGTTTGCAGTATCCAAAGAGAGACATACCACCAGGTTACATCCATGACCTTCCTTTTAAAAGTATGTTAAAGTTACCAGGAATGTTTCCTCAACAACCCGGAAGAAGTTTATGTTAGGCACTGGGTTAACATATGCTAAAGCACATTAATATGATTACTTCTGCCTGTGTTTCCAAAACAACTGAAAATACATAGCTGACAATGTAATCACTAAGAAAATACAGGCTTGTTTTTTCCTCAGGTGATGATTGAAGATTTCATCACAGAAAGGAATCACAATTATTAAGTCATTTGAATTATAGATTAATTGTGTACATGGTGAATGGCTGTTCAAGAGCTAGAAAAGTCAGCATTAAAAATGTCCAAAGACCTTGAGGAATTTTGTCTGTTCCTTTCTTCTTTCTTATTCTAAGGCTTAAGAGAATAGAGTGCAAACTTCTTTCAGACAAGAAGGGTAAGAGAAAATGGTTCTTGGATTGTCGTTAACCATAACCATTGATTCTGATTGCTAGACTGCATGACTCGTAGAATCATCTTGGGGCTGTCTTTTCAGCTGAAATAGTCTCCAAGTTCAGGATTATTCAAATTGAGAAACTTTTTTTTTTTTTTTTTTTTTTTTTTTTTTTAATCAAGTGTTTTCCTCAGAGAAGTGTCATTAAACTGAAGGGTATGCTCAGTGTAATCGAGTATTCTTGTTTGAAAAGCACTCTTGCCAAATCAAGGATCTACATGGTGGTAAGTCATGGCAAGAATATAGATAAAAGGAAAGCCTCACTGCTTTTCAAAGCATTCATATCCTTGTGTTCACTGAAGTTTCAGATAAATGTTCTTTCATTAAATGCAACCTACCTAAATCACGTTTCTATATTAAATCCAAGATACTCCAATTACATTAAGTAGACTATAGATTAAAATGAACCTCTAACCTATCTGTGTAGCTTCAATCTTTACACTAATTTGAGTTTATAAGTTTTTGAAAATTAGTCATTGAATTTCATGAGCAGATTCTGGTTCCATGTAATATGAGTTGTTGGTGTTTTTTTTGTCTGTTTGTTTGTTTTAATATTAAATATGTTGGCTAGGTGCACAATGCTTTTCTCAAAGACAAACACAGTGCAGAGTTCAGGTTTTTCTTTACTCTCTTGGGAGCTGAAAGAACAATGGTGGAAAAGGTTTTGTTGTAACATATTGACCTATAAATAAATTGTTTTATACAGAGCACCATGTCAAATTTTAATAAGCTATTTTTTTTTTGTCCGTGAGTTCCTTTCAGTTTTCCATCTCAATTTGACACATGTTGTTTTGGGGATAAAAAGTGCAGTAAGAGGAGAGAACTACTCTTGCCCTCAGTGATGAATTTTTATTTTAATTCAACACTTAGTATTTCCTATATAGCTTTCCTGAATTATTTTAATTTTATACATTTGGAGGAGATGTGTATAAAGTCAGCATGTGCAATATTTTCACTTCTGTGTGCTTGTGGTTCTCCATGCCTTGGTTATAAAAGGAATGTTGCTTTGAAAGCCCAATTGTTGAACAGATTTAATGTCAGGAAAATCTGTATGAAAGACATAAAAGTTGTATAATCTTTGCCCCAGCTATGTAACAGTCAAAGAATGCAATCACAAAACAAAAACCATAAATAAATGCAGATCTATAGAACGTTTTCCTTTGCTCCATACTTGAACTGTCATATCCATATTTTTGCTGAAAATACAAATGAAGATTTGTTCTGGAGCATTCAGATGCTGCTTTCTAATGGTTGCATTCCACCCCAGGATCTATTAGCATTTCAACTGAATTATTGTCCTATAATTACTACCTCTGTTTCATTCACAAATAGCAATGATCCAGATCTTGTTTGTCACAAGAAATAAAAATAAATAAATAAATTAAAAATGTATATATCCATTGAAAATAATTTTTGACCTTAAGCTCTTAACAACTATCTCCTGTAAAACTAGTTGTTGGTACTTCAGAAAATTTCACTTAGATAAACTGATTTGTTTAGTATTTCTATTTCATTCTGGTGTGAATTTATTTACTCTGTCCTAAATTACAGCTTACACTCTGAATATTATTTTACTGTTGTTGTTGTTGCTCTACTAATGTCTTCAGTATCTTTTACATAATCTTTCTTCTTTGAAGTTTAAAGTGTTTCTCTAACCCTCATGTTAGTCCCCAACATTTAGCTTTGCATTGTCTAATTATCCTTAAACTGTTGGGACTTCTCTTCTGTTCTGTATGAAGATTTTAAGGACCTTAATAAAGTCAAGATTTTTGTTGCAGGTTTGAATGTTCCCTATACATACAGGTCAGAAAATGCAGAAGACACTTGCTGAAGATGAGAAGCCCTTTATAATAGGAGTTCTTTATAATACACACTTTACAGATAGTACAGCATCACACCACTCTCCACACTGATAGTTATTATATTTTCCACATGCAGAAGGATGGTTATCTTGTAGAATTCACAGGTATTCAGTGCATTCACAGCTAGCTGAGACCCTACAGTAGGGTCTCAGCTGAAATTCTCAGATGGATTTGTGTAAAGATAAGATAACATTTATTCTGAGGACATTAAAATTGCACTGCGTCAGTAGATATGCTTACAACTTCTGTTAGTGAAGGTTTTCTATGCATAACGCTCTGAGTTGCTGTATTCGAGGCCAAGGAATCAAAGTAGGAAAAAGTTGCTCATGTTTTATAGAAGTTCAAAGTTGAATTCTTTTGCTATGGGGAGTGATAGAACAGACAGCTACATTGTTGTGCAGTAGCTTGATACCATATTTCATTACCTCATTCATAAATGATGTTCTATATCAATCCGTGAATTCAGGAGTAAAAGGAAATTCAGACAAATTATAGAGGGGAAAAAAGGAGAACTGGAGGAAAAGAAAATCACTAGGTACTGCTGTATGTACAGCTGATTCTTTGTGGGAAGAGATTTTGTGAGGAAAGTCTTTTGGCTGCTCAGAGAGACTACAGTGTTGATTAGAAAGAAGTAGATGGCAGTAGATTGGAAGTGGACAGATTGAAAAAAAAAAAAAAAAGTCCTCAGCAAGCTAATAGCCTCAGCCACATCTGTTGCTGCTCTTTTTTTTTTGTTGGAAATTTTCACATGAAAACCTGGTTTGCAAAATGGAGTTTGGAATAACTTTTCTTTACATTGGACCCTGACTTCCCTGCAATAAGCAATTAAGACCATATGTAATACGTTCTTGGATGCAAACTTCCCTTTGTCTCGTACAGACCTCGGAGCATTACGGGTAACATAAGAGCTGAATTATGAAAGTAGCTACAGAATAAAGTTACTTTTGCAGTGCATTTTACAGATTTATTTATTTATTTATTTATTTATTTTCACCAAATGTATTTGCTTGCATGGTTTTTGCCTTACATAGTTTTTTTTTTCTTTGAATAAAACAACAAAAAAGAAAAATGTGGAAATCCTGACACCATATTTAACTGTTGGCATTCCTGGGAGCAGTTACTGACCTTAAATGGCTTTAATGCTTTTTAAATGGCAATCCTAAATGACACATTCTGTTATTTAACACCTACTGAGCGATTAGGCAAATGTGTACTGATTTGTGCGGCTATGAAAACCACATGACCGGAAGCCAATCATATTGATCACCTCAGCCAATTACAGTTGTACACCACATGGTGATCCCATTTTATTCACTAATATGCAGTAAAGAAGGCTGGCAGCTAATCACTATTAAACGATGGAGGCCTCATTACTTGCTGGTGTGATATCACTGCTGTGAGTGACAAGGCTTGTAACAAATTTAGCAATTTCTCCAGAATACAACTTCAAGTAACTTAGACAAGAAACAAACATTGGCCCAATTAGCTTTTGGTTGAGAAGTAGCACTTCCCATCCAAATAACATGTTTTAGATTACAGTTTGGATTCAGCAATATATTTTTTAAAGGAAAACTGTTGACAAGGCTACAAATATTTTGAAGGGCTATGCTGTGAGAGAATTGATCTTGAGTGGAAGTTTTTTCTCCCCTTTTTTTTTTTTTATTTTTATTTTCTCGTTTGGTTACTAACATATCTTAATATCTAAGAAGCTAAAACTAGCATATACTACTATCATCAGCCAGATGAAATTATCTAGACTTACCTAAAAGAACACGGGTTTCATTTTGTTTCAGGAGAGACACAAAACTTGATCTTCTCTAAAAAGGCTTGCAGAGGAATTAAATTAGTATGCACATGCATATTTAGTTTGGGACTCAGCTAAAAGTGAAATACTGACTGCAGCCATGGGAATTCTTTGGTCCATTGTCATTTTTGCTCTGTCTTTTCTTCTACTGTAAGAGTCTCCATTTTATAAATCATTCTGTAGTGCTAAAATCTCTTCTTCAGCTCCTTTGGGTTAACAGTACTAGGAAAGAGTACCCTCCTCCAAAAGGTCAAGCTTGTTTTCTCTCATTGAAAAGGTGTTAGTTTGTTTTACTTGTAATTCCATCCTTGTTTTCCACGCTGCCAATTAGCTTTGCTTCTCTCTGAGTTGACCAGCAAGAGTACTGTTAAAATTCATGTGGCTTAACCTCTTCTCTGTGAAAATGGCCAGCAAAGCACATATCCCAAGGCTCTTTCTGAGCCTGTATGCTCTGTGCTGGTTAAAATAATGTGTTTTAGTAATGCTTGCCAAAGCATGGGTGGGACAGAGGGAGGGAATCACATGATCTTAATTTAGAAATAGCATCTCTGGAAAAGCTGACATTGAAAGAGTTGTTTAAAATCGTTAACTCAGTACTTTATGCAGGGCTGCAAATACCCCCCAAAATCAGCCTAAGGTTCTCTTTTTAACGTATTTTCTTAATACTTTGTGTATATGGAATATATTAGGTCTACATTATCCATCATTTCTCCATTATGAAATCTCATGTCATTAACTCTTATCTGCAGCCTTTGAATAGAACATAGCCTTCCCTTTTTTTAGTAGAAGGGCAGGTTATTCTTTATCAGCTGTTAGACCTTGCAGATTTTTCCCTTGTAGTCATATATAAAATGGCTGATAACAGCATGAATCTCAGTATGGCAACCTTCAGATGCCAGAATCCTGTTTTAGATTTTACTTTAACTCCTAATCTCATACATATCTTTCTGTGATATGACAAGTCAGGGTTACAGAAATGATTGATTAATTAAAAATTATTTTACTCAGGAATAGTTACAGCATTTTAATAAGGAATGCATGAAAGGTTTGATGGGATTATGCACCATGATGTTGTAATGTACAAAAAGAATAATGAAGCCGTGTAAGGAACTCTAAATAAATACTTGTTTAGATCTTCTTGGTGGCATTAATGTCTTCAGTGTTGAAAAGCATAACATAGCATGTTGAACTGATGTGCCAATGCAACCTGTGCTCCAAGTTAAGAAGAACAGACTTCTTATGTTCTTGAAGTCAGGTGCGTGCTGGAGTTCTGCATTATCTCAGGGCTTCAGCAGTGGTGATGTGACTGCCATCAAATCATCAAAGCCAGCAAATGTTTTGTGGCACAGGAAAATGTTAGTATGAATGATTTTTATTCTAAAGTGATATGGAAGAACTGTTTTCAGGAATTCGGATCTGCATCAGGGGTCTTTCTGTAACAGCAGCACGCAAAATTATTGTATGTTAATACTGCTGGATTGGTAAGTCTAGATCGGTTGTCTTTCCAGCAAATAAATTTCCTTTCCTGACTACCTTAAAGATTCTCTTCCCTCTAGGTTGTGTACCCTCATTAACAGCATAGGTTTAATAGAGAAGTTCCTAGCTTCCTTAAATGTCATTGTGGTTGAGTAGATGCAAAGCAGAAGAGTGAGACAAGGATTAGACTATCTTGTTGTGCTCATTAGGATACATTTCAGTGTTCCATAGCTGCACTGACTTTGGGTTAAAAAAAAAAAAAAAACAACAACAACAAAAAAAGGTGAGAGAGTGCAGGCTAGTCATTTTTTTTCATTAAAGTTCAGTAGATCCAAGGAAAGTTCCCATTCTTCAAGCAGGTGATGCCATATTTTCTTACCAAGCTGCAGCCATTTTCTCAGTGGGTGGGATTGCCTGAGCCATGTAAGAAGGAGCCTCCATCTGAAAACTTGCTGGAGAAGTGGTTGGAAGCTGCCCGCACTTAGAGCTCTGTCAAAGGCCTCCAAGGCCTCCAAGGAATCCTGATTTCCTGACACCAGGGAGCAAAGCTGCTGCTGACCTCTAGAAATAATTTTAAAGCTTTGACTTATGTAAGATGCTAAGCAGAGTACTGCTAGCTAAAATAAGAGGAAGATGAGGGCAGCTGCTGTGCTGAGACTTGCACCATAGACTGACTCATTCCTGGAAAGGAACTATGAAAAGACTGATGCCAGCATCAGCACAGAAACCAGAATAGCTTGCAAAAGGCAGAAGTTGTGAGAATGCTTATGAGTGTAAGGTTTTTGGAACTTAATCCAAAAAGCACAGCAAAGAAATCGAGAGGATTGCAGAAGGAAAGCTAGCCCAGAGATGTCTGAGCTGTCCTTAGAAAAAAGGATCAGGAACCACAACCATTGGGAAAGCTTCCAGGAGGGAAAAGGATTGTTCCAGAAGCCTAAAAGATTTTTTTCCAGTGAACTAACCAGCCAGGCACTGGCAAGCTGATCCAGGATGTGCCAGATCCTGAGGCAGATGCAAAATTAAATTCAGTTACATGTACTTTATTTTAAGGATTCATTGAGGAAACATAACTTTTTTTTTTTTCTTTTTCTTTTTTTCTTTTAGGTTTTAGTTTGGTTTTGCTTTTTTATTTTTATTTTTTTAAACTGGAAAGAAGTAGAGTCTTTACTTCTTATTTAGAAAGGAGCCAAGTTAACATTTTGATTCATAAGAACATTCATGTGTAAGTTTTGCTGCAGAGAAATTAGTAGTATGAAAATTCCTAATCTTTCTGTATGTATGAGCACGCAATAATGAAAACAAACAAACAAATGGAAGTAATTTTGTTCTTCTTTAGGCTAAGTTATAGAAAGTGTTTCAAAAGTTTTCAAAGGGATAGATAACTGTTTTGCCAAACTAATTGGGTACTCTTGGCATTACGATCTAGCTTTGTGTGTTCTATTATGCACGTTTGTAGATCAGTTTGTTTATTTCAGTATGGAGATTGCTTTTTGTTGATCTGACATCAGTCTCAAACTAGAGGTCACACCCTGATTCTGAGTAGTCCAGAATCCATCTGGGATGACAGATGCCACCAGATAATATTTACAAGTTTTTGTAAAGGGTTTTGTAAGGGTTAAAAACAAAACAAAACAAAAAAGAACTTTAGAACTTTATTAGAAATAATGTTTGGTGACTGGGTGACTGTCAAGCTACGTTAATCTTATTTTTTTTATTTTAAGACAAAATTATAGACACAACTAAGCCACATTTATTCTAGCACATTAAAAGTAGAGGTGTGTGATTAAAAAATAGTATTGAAATTAGAAAAGAAAAATCAATACTTAACAAGACATACTAAGGACATGATTCTAATCCTAAAAACTAAACAAGACAGGGTACTAGTACTGTTTCTCAACAGGGAACACTAACATTTGAGCACACGCTGGGGACCAGCTTTTTAGAACAACCTCCTTCCTTGATTTCTGGCTTCTGGTTATGTTCCTGATACATCAGATAAACACTGACAGCAAATAAGCCTTCAAAATTAATCTGCACACTCTACTTCTGTCTCTGCAAATTTGGTGACATGATTAAATATGTTCTGTATGTTGCTGAAGACGCAACTGAAATGTTAATGGAGTTGTCCTGAAATGAATTGTTTTTGATAATTACATTTCCTATCTTCATTTTCTGGCTTCAGTTGAACTTGCCTCTCTTTCCTCTTCCTAAGTGAAGTGAAGATGAAGTGATCACCTAGGGTGTGGTATTCCTTTTACCAGGTAAAATGCTTCTTTGGTTATCATTTCAGTTGAAGTGCTATAAACCTCATATATTACTGGAAACATTTTATTCTGCAAACTCATAATAAGCCTACAGTCTTCATTGTGCCCCCAGTGTTTGAGGAAGATCTAGCTTGACAGAATAGGAAAAAACTGGTAAGAATGAGAACAGTGGTTCAAACATGCATGAACACAGACATGATGCAGTTGCACTTAGTTCAGGAGGCCCTCTGTCAACAGCTGCTTCAGTGGTTCACGCAAATGAGGAAAAATACCTTATGTTCTACCAAATACAAATTGTACCAGCAAAAACACGTGGCCCATTTTTCTTTTGAAAAGAGCTAAGCAGGGCTATAAAACTTCAGAGCAGTAAGCAGAAAATGTTTCAGTTTAGATTTAGTAATCTAGGTTATAACATCTATGCTGGTAATCACCAGGTTTGTACTACACTTATGATGTTTGTTTTCTGAATGCTTAGCAGTTGTAATATTCTAAAATATTTTTGTTTAACTGTAAATTTTGAGATTTTTTATTTTCAGTTTATTGTCTGAGGATGCCAGTGCCCTCAATATTGGATGCATGTAGCTCTTCATCTCTTAATTTTTACCCAGATCTCCTTCACAGGGGTGATTAAGTGTCTTTTAATTAATTCTTCCTCCATTCAAAAAAAAAAAAAAAAAAAAAAAAAAAGAACCTAACTGCTAGATTGGGGAAAACAGCTTGTAAGCAAGGTAGTTGTTAAAATTTTGATTGCTTCATTTTTATTTTTATTCTTTTTTTAATTATTACTGTTTCTGTATCCAGTATGCCTGTTGAGGGTTTTGATTTAGTGTTTTTCATGAATGCCTATGAATTCCATCAACATGCTGCAAAACTAAGCCCTTGCTAAGAGTACTTCAAAATGTACCAGCATTTTTTAATGTTTTATTGCATTTGTCATAGAAGCTGTTAGGATAACCCTTTCTTACCCTTGGCATTAGTATAAAACCAGTAATTAATGCTCTCTAGCTGAAATGTTCAAATTATGCTAGTTCCATACTTTTTTTTGAGGAATACTGAGGAGGAAATGTAGCTCCTGTGACCCACTGGAGACAAATTACGTCGACTCATGTATAAACTAATATTTGAAATAAATTCTTGAACACAAGATGTCTTTTTTGGGGGGTTAATCATGGCCCTAGCTTGGTGGTCTTGAACTTTCTGCAGGAAATAAGAGAAGAAATGTAGGGTATGAAAAGTAGGTATGCTGCAGCCTTCCCCGGACTAAACATCGCCTGCAGAGTGGAGAAGATGGGCCTGGATTCTGTTGCCCCTCAGGATCCCTCACAGTCCTATGCTTTTATTTTACTAGGATGACACATGCCCATTATAATTTCCAGATGGCTTTTGAAGTTGGATGTAACAAAGTGTTTGCTAAATCGCTCTCATATTGGTCTAAGAGACACCAAACTTGTATGCGTTGTCAGAGGCAGCAAAGCTCATCTTTCTAGTTTAGAATATAGGGCTATTTTGTGGTGATACTTGTTTCCAAATGTCTCTGGGTTCTAATTCATTTTGTTGCATTGGTTGTCCTACATATTTTGTCAGTGGTAGATTTTGAAATTGCCCAAATGTATTCATATATGGCACAAAGACAGAAGAACGCAGTATTTATACAAGGAGAACTAGAGAAAGGAGAGGTATGAGCACACATAGAGAAATTAGTGTATTCAGAGAAAGAAATCTTGACTGTACTGAAGTCAGAGATGAAGCTAACATTGACTTCAATGGGTAAGAATTTGACCCAGAGAAAATAAGAAACATACCTTATATAAACTGAAGTCAAGATGTATGTCCTCTGCCCCACAGAAAGAGGATATTTAAAATATTTATGTAAATATTTCAAAGGCTTGCCAGTTCAGCTTTGTAAAAGGAACCTGTATGTGTGTTGACCTTATGTTTGTTTGTTTCACAGAAAACTCATGCAGCTGTTTTTCATAACTGCGTTCACATCTGCTGTTGCTATGTCATTTTTAGCCTGGTTTCCGAAGGAAATGAGGTTTATGTGATTACTGTATGTGTGCCTGGGTGTGCATGCACACGTGCATCTACAACCATTTGAGTATCTCCCACAACTACTTTTTTTTTTTTTTTTTTTTTTTTTCTCAGGCAAATCTGATGGGGTGAGGAAGGGCCAAATTTCTTGGATACTCTGTTCTAAAAATTTCCAGACATATAGGCAGCCAGGTAACAAAGCAAGAGAATGAGAGACCATGGAGGAAGTATTATGAGACACCATAGAACAGAGCTGTTGTAAATGACCTAACTGGTGAAAAAGACTGAATTTAAGTTGCTACCTTCTTTGGTACTAGAGTAACCAGTTATGAGATGCAAATCCACAAGAAATCAGGGTTCATTAATTTTGCTGTTCATAAAACTATGTTTATGTTCAGTGAATTGACTTTTTGTTTAAAAAAGAGCTTGTCATTTTTCAGTAGTAGTAACTGCAGACTATTTTATATGAGAGGAAATTTTAGCTTTGGGAGAGGAACAAAGCATGAAGGGATGGTAGTAGTTTTTATTGGCATGAGCTTTTGATGGTATTGTGTGTGGAAGCCATAAGTTACTTCTGCAGTTCATCCAAAGGAAAGGTAAATAAAGACTTCATGTTATTCCAAAACACCATGAATTCTTTACGTACCACATAACTAACTTGCATGGAAGAAAAAACTAGCTTCATAAAAATCCCTTGACTTATTTCTCAGTCGCATTGACATTATTCTTTTTTTTCTTGACTGAGTTCCCCTCATAGAACAAATCAACCTGTGTGGAACTAGAAAAGAAAGGGAAATTTTAAGAAAAAATAAATAAATATGTAGAAACCTTTAAAAAATGCCTAATGTTGATTTTCCATGATGTTTCTGTTGAAAAAATGTGATGGCTGTATTACAGAGGTATGTATTGGTCTAGGTATATCCCCTATATATATGCAGAGAGGGAGAGAAACAGAGTAGAACTAGGTTCTGTCTTATTGGAAAAGGAATTCGTAGCTCACTAAATGCTAGAAAAGCCTCTGTTTCCAGCCCTAATGGGTTGTGAAATATTATGCTTTAAACCTGTCACTGTTCCAGGACTGAATATTGTTTGTGCTATGCCTTAGGGAAGTGTAATTTGGAGTGTATGTATGGGGGTATTTGGGGGATAAAGAGGTAAATGGAAATTCCACGATGGAGATGAAGAAAGGAAATATTTTCTGGTGAAGGGGAGAGAGGAGACTTTTTAATTTTAATTTTTATTTTTTTAGAAGTGATTGAAGATGTTCAAATGTTTGAACATTAGAACAGCCTTAGATAAAATGGATTAGTGGGCACAGAAGTATAGAACAGGTGAGTGGTGAACAGTGCATGAGGAATTAAACTTACCAAACGGTTACAGGCTATATTACATGGTTCTTTGATTATTAAATAAATTTACAATATATTTGTCTTTAAAACAATAAAAATAAATACAGACCGTTTGGAGCAGAGGTGATGCCTTAGTTTATTTTAGGCATACTTTATCTAGGACGTTATTCATTTTACTATAGCAAAATGTCATTTATTTTTTTTTTGTGTGTGTATGTGATTGAAGTTATTAATGTAGCCCCACCCCAACAAGAATGTTTTTCTCTTGATAACAGCTATAATATATATAGAGAGACACACAAAAAGTTTCTGAGGAGGGTTTCACGCATGTACTATGATGTAAAAATATCCTTTTGAAAACTGAGGAAAAAAGTCACTTTAAGACAAGCCGTTGTTTATCTGGAATGCCTTATGATGCATGATCAAAATAACTGCAATCTATCTTTCAAATGTAGTTCAACTAATAGGAAAGAGAATATTAGCAGTCCTGCATCTCTCATTTATCTGAACATCAGCAAATGGACACTTCATTTGATATCCTGACATTTCTTTGTTTTTATATATTTGGCTTGTATATATCCAGAAGGACACAATGCAGTTTCTTTGAACTCTGTTGCTGAACATCTGTAAAAGTTTACTTAGCACATGGTAGCAATTTTGAGCTGTGTGTATGGCAAAGAAATGTGTGTGTCTCTGTACAGAAGTTAAACTGGTGAATCTACCATGTTTGTCTAAAACATTTCATTTATCCAGCCTTTTTTTTAATAGTATATCAAGTTAAAAGTCTTACATTGAAAAGGCTTTTAATGCATAAGCATACTTTTGAACATAATGCCCAATAAAGCTAGAGCTACTGTAGCTATAGAGTTAGTTAGCTCTAGTATTTTGGATGAAGTTTTACATATGCATATGTGTATCTTTCACCATTGATTCACCAAGAATATAATTACTTTTGTAAATGTGAACTCCAAATAAACATTTTCCAGTATAAATGAGAATGTTTGGATTGCTAGCACTGGACAATCTAAATCTAAATCTAAATTTTCCTCCAAAATGAAATTTTGTAGGGTTTTTTTTTTGTTGTTGTTTTAACATGGACCAGTCATGATCCTTATTGCTCTGAGGATCTAATGACAGACACTTAATGAAAACATGCAGATACTCTCTTAAAATCTATTTCTGTTGCTGGAATAAAAGTTTTTTTTTTTTACTAGTGATAAATGTACTCTTTGGAATTCAGTTCCTGTTTTGGGGGACTTCACATAAAAATCCTTAGGCTCTGGGCAGATATAAGGAACTTTTTATATGGTGGTCTGTAGATTCAAGACCATTTTTCCTTCACATTCACTTCTATTTATTTTAAAACATAGGAAATAAATAATTTGTGTGGTACTCTCATATGCAGTGTAGAGGACTGTCAGCTGTGCTGCAGCTGAGTTCCTTGTTGGACCATTTTAGCAGCCTACAGTTGCTGTTTGGGGACTTCTTCCATTTACAGACCAGTAGGAGCTGCTGGAAATAACTTGGATGTGGAGAAGGAGGCCTGCAAAAGCAGCTCGTAAAAGGGGACACTGAGGTGGCCATGGGCAAGGTCAGAGGGTAGAGCACTGGCAGAGAACAGACGAAAACCCTCTGTTCAGAGGCTGGATTTGGTGTTTGGTGGTATATAGTCATTTGGTCTAGGCTGAAGCTTCAGGTTTGAATGTTGTGCCTTTTGAATTGTTGATTAAAGCATTAGCAAATCAACCTACCCTCTTCAAAGCTAGCATTTGTTGCCACTCATCTGGCATTTATACAGAAGTGAAGTTTTGGACTTTGACATGCTTTACAAACTCATAACCCATTTTGATTGTAACTGGTGCTAATTCCTAACTGCATAGCTAATGGTGAAATAGCACTAAAATGTTTGGTACTTACAGAAAGTTGCTTACATTTTAATGGTAGGTCCATGAATGAATGCAGAGTGTACTGTTGCATATCTGTGAATGTTTACAGAAATAGCTGCATTTTGCAATAATCCATTATGCAGTTTTTCACATTCCATGTGAGAAAATCTGCAAGGACTTTACTGAAAGAGATTTGCCTTTTTAATTTCATCAGAAAATACTGTGCTTAAACTGAGTGTAAAATGCAACACTTCTTGTACTTCTTCCCTGTGGGGGGGAAATACAGTGCAGATCCTTGATGTTAATGTTCTGAGAGTCCAGTATTTGCATTAGGAAATACTTCATATCTCCTAGTGGGAATAATTAAACTGGATTCCTGTGGTGTGAATAGATGCCACAGCTTTTATTGTGCTCCATTTTTTTTCCATGTGTAATTGAACAGCCTTGTAGTAAGAGAACAAAGGTTAGATGTGTGCAAGTTTATCTGGATACTAGGTTTCAATTAGAGCAAACACCAATTCCTTCTGCTTTTTTCCAGGGTGTCTGAAGCCTGTTTACAAGGAAAGTGCTAATTTACTCCCCCAACGCTACACTAACATTGAGTTCTTTTTCATTTTTAAGCAGCCTCAGATACTAGATGTCTGAGAAACACCCAGGTAACAAAAGCTGCAGTTATAAAGAACTATCTCACAGTGTACTTAGAAAATAAATAAATAAAAAAAAAAAAAATCAGGGCAAGTAGTGTTTGCTTTTTGATGACCATTCAAGTTAATATACAGCACAGCTGAAAATCTCCAGGGAGCAAATGAGCAAAGTGTCATTCTTCAGACAAAGCAGTCTAGCAGATGTGCTATTACTTTTAAAGAGATGTTATTATTATATTAGTCTGCAAATGTTTATGATGGTTCTGAAATAACCTTTGAAGATCTCCAGTTCCCCGTGCGGTGATACGGTCTGTAGCACTATCTGTTCCAAGCAGTCTTGTGTTCCCAATCATCTGCTGGTGAGGCTTCTTATTACCAAAAAAAGGTGGGATTTTTGTTTAGTTTTGTGTTGGAGAAACCTTATGTTATTGAAGGGTACAATTTCTGTCAGTGAACCTTTCGAATATTGTTTTTTGAAGACTTTATCTGCCTTCATTCTGATTTCACTTTTTAAAAGTTTTACACCATTAGGCATGATTTATCTCGGCATTGTGACACTGTGTGTAACACAGCATGTGGCTTTTTTTTTTTTTTTTTTTTTTTTTAAAGACAACTGAGCTATGGAGAAAATTATCAGAGGCCAATGGTTGTAAAACTCTTCACTAAAAGCAAGTTAAAAGCAACACAGATTTAAGCATCTGTGAAAAAATCACGTCATGGCTAGTTACAGTAACTGGAGTCTTGCTGGCGCAGATTAGTACCAGCACCCTTCCTTATACATGCAGCATCCCTCAGCATGTCTCTGTGTAAAGGTGTAGGGCAGGTGGTCTCCTGGGTTGGTAGGCATGGATGGGATGGGCGTCACCAGCCAGGGCCCATCCCGCTGTCCCAGGGAAGTAGCAGGACGGGCTGGGGGGCAAGCCAACAGCAGCCCCAGACATCAGGCACCTCCCGTGGGCCAGGGTGTGGGAGCTCAGCTCGGCAGGCCCCCGGCCAGGCAAGGCTGCAATATGGCAGGGCTGTAGTTCAGGCAGGGGCTGAGCAGGGAGCCTCAGAGGAGGGGCAGGGGTAGGCCCTGGCCTTAGTGCTGCCAGAGGCCTCTCCCCACGGCTGCCCTTGGCTGCACTGACTCAGAGCCAGCCCTGAGGCCCTTCTGCCAAACACTGATGGGGGCACGCACACTGGGTCTCCATAGTGTCCTCTGAGCATGTTTAGCTGTGCTTACTGTATTCTGAATCAAGCAGGGATAGTAACTAGAATAAAGTTGTCCAGGGAGCAATAAATTAGAACTTTAGCCAAGTTACATTAGTGATGAAAGGTACATCCAAAAAGACTGGCTTTTTCCTTCTTACAGCTGTAATCAGGTCAAGAGATCAGCACAAGGGCACAGGACACGTTACATTTTGTTCATCATCTGAGTCATATGTGGGTTTCCTTGAAACTAGAGAAATGGAAAAAGTCTCGCTATAAAAAAGCAGCAAAACTTAAAAGCACAGTATATCATGTTTATGTTCTTGTTACATTAGGCTTACTTGCCCTATTTTGATTTTATGAGACTGATAGCACTGGTGGCATTACAGCATTTCTGCTGGTTGAAGCAATTAGATGTGCAAAATACCTTGAACATTTCAGTGATTTTTGTGCAGTTTTCATAAAGAATAGAGACAGTGTTTTTATTCAAGCATTCCAGGCATAGCTTTTGAAGGCTTTTGAGAGAGATCACTATTTGTATTTTGTTTGGAAACTGAGGCACAGAGAGGTGGCATGGTTGCTCAGGGTGTCAAAAAAAGATGAGCCAAAACAGATCTTCCAACTCCCAGTCCAGTGCGTGTTTGAGTGGACCCCATTGCCACCGAAGAACTGCTACACAGGAAACTGGAGATGAAATCCTTTGTTTGATATGGAGCACTTCAAGCCCTGGGGGATTTGAACACTAATACTTTGTGTGACAACACTCAAATGCCAAGCTTACAGATAGTAGGGTGATGAGTGTGTTATATGTGTTTGGGTAGATAAAAAATAAACTGTTAAAATGGCTCCATTTTTTACTCTCAAACAAAAATCTCAACAAGACATTACCAGTGTTAAGAACAGCTCTGAAAGAATGTCAAGATAATGCTACTATCAACATAAATGTCTGTGGTGATTCTTAAAAAAAAAAAAAAAAATAGACTGAGAAACATTTTTTATTTGTTCTAGCCCCTGGGGACACACTGACTAGTGATGACTTGTCTGGCTCAGCTCTGTGTGGTCTAATTCATTTTATTTGCCAAGATCAGTCAACACTCATTAGAAGTAAACTTCAGCACTTAGTTCAGATCCAGTAAATAGGTTTAGGTGAAATAGTCTTAAGTCCTTAGCCTCACCCAGATGACACAGTTATCTGGGTGTAACAAGGAGAGAGACTATTCATAAATCCTTTTATTCTATTTAGTGTCACTGAAATTGATTTCAGTTTTATAAATAACCTTCTTGGCTCTCCTGGCACGGAGATTCTGCTGTTAGAAATACAAGATTCACCCATTTTATCTAGGTGTAAGTTTATTTTTCGTTCTGTAAGTTATCCAATCACATGACTACAACTGTTTAGTATAAAGCTAAAAGTAGACTGGAGTCTGAGGTTTTTATTATTTATTCCACACTTAAATTAATAAAAACAAATTAATTTCTAGAATAGAGATGATCTGTTAGTGATGGCAAAGTACTTCAACACGATGCTCTATTGATTGTGTTGAAGACACGTTACGCCTATTGTACATGTGAATGCATTTCTATTTGAGCTACCAGTCAGTGTCAGGAAGCAGCTTTTAACCACTTCAAAATCGCAATAGGCTAACATCAAAGAAAAAAAAAAAAAAAAAGAGAGCAATTGTCTTTTTTTGTGGAGGTGGTTTCATATAATGCTTCAACATTTGGTACTAGCCACCAGTGTAGCCATATATATATAATCATAAACATCTATTCAGTGCATTAAATGAGGAATGAGTTTTCATTTTTTTTTTTTTGAATTTGCTTTATTGACATATGTTCTTCTCTTCCCCATACTTTTCTAAGACGAGCATTAAACAGTGGCTCCTGTTTAACTCCTAACAGTCTTACACAATTGCAGTCACAGCCATAGAAGGAGTCATGGTGGTTAGCTGAAAAATGTTTGCAGGTAAATTAAATAAGATGTGTACACAAGTCTTTCTAAGATATTGGGGAAAAAACAACAGCAACAACAACAAAAATCTCAGTATGCTTGGGAGCAGTGTGTTAGTGCCATTAGAGCTTTTATGACCCTAAGGCCTTCTTTGAAATAGGAGGAACAAAACGCTACTGTTGGGATCTAGGGAGGTATCAGGGCTTTCAGTGTATTGATTGCTATTTTGGAACTGCTGCTGAAGAGAGGTGTCCTGAAGGGAAGTTTGGGGGATGAGTGATTACTGGGACAATTTCCTATATTCTTGTGCCAAGTGCCCATCATCTGAGCACAGCAAAACTGTTGGACAATCCCTGAAGTTCAGTGGAGAGTCTCATGACATGCAGCATTATTTTTTTTTTTAAGATCTAGATTTTTTTATAAAGCAGTTCCGTGAGAATTTCTGTAAATATTCTGGATTTCTTTGGCACTGGGTTTGTAATTCAGTAGCCCCTGTGGATGACAAGAGAGGTTAGAAGACAAGGAGACAGAGCAGATACCTCAGACAACAGGAATACAAACAGCAGCGAGCATGTGCATACATATTTTCACGTGTATGTATAAATATGTGCTGTGAGTGTAAGCATGTGGAACTGTTGTTTCTTAGTTTGGGGATTTTGTATGTGGAAAAGGGATGTAAGGCAGTAAGAAAGATTTCTTCAATTCAGCTTCTGAATTGAATCATATTGATCAAGGTGCAGGTTCTGAGCCGGTTATGAGTTATGGTGTCATTGAAAGTGATCATTATTTTGGCTTTACGAAAACATGGAAACCTATGAAAGAATGCAATGTTTGTGTGTAATTCTGTTCCATAAATATATGGAACTGCTGTCCTCCTTTCTTCCTGTGATCTCTTGCAGCTGTTCCTGAACTTTAGCTACCTGACTTAAATTTGAGTTAACATAATTACTTATAATTTTAAAGTAGAACAATAATTAGAGTTCACATAATATCAATAGAGCTGCAAGGAGCTTTTTAAGGAATGTGAATTTAATTCAAGAATACATAAAATGGTATCCTAGACTCAGATATGATGACAGCCTCATTATCCAATAACAATCAGTGATGTAAAGTCCTAATATATTTTGCCCCAGAAATCTGACAGCCATTTACTCTGCAGGATTTGATGGTAAGAGAGCAAATGAAAAGATGAGATTCCAATTATGGTACTTTCCACTTAAATCAGCATCTTTTATTAACCTTATGCTCCCATTAGAACAGGTGAATGGAAATTATCAGATCCATATCACATAAATAATTACAGTGCCTTTTGTGTTAAAAACAGACAACAGAAATCCCCTCTTGTAGAGTTTCAGTATGATTTAAATCTATTTAATGACTAGTTTATAGGCTTTCATTTCAGAATTAAATGTGAGTATAATAAATACAGTGAGGCATCTTGTTAATACCTTTTCAGGTCAACACATTGTTTCTATGGCCAAGGAAAATGTGCCTGTCTTTGTGGCAAGAATATGACTTTAGGTACAGAAAGCTATGAATAAGTTGAATTTCTTTACATATGTATGTGGACTTCGGAAATATGAAGAGGATGGAAGGATTTTCATTAATGTAGAGCTATTTCAGTTTCTGAAGGGCTCAGTGATCTAAATTTTCTCAGTATTTCTCTCAGTATTTCTCTGTTTAGATTTAGGTCATCTAAGTGAGGTTTTCACGTAGCCTTCATATTTCTAACATTTTATGACCTCTGGCTGTGTGGTAAGCCGTGCATTTTTGCAGCCTAGAAACTGGGACTAGAGAATGGCAAGGCATGTTTACACTAGAGAGGCAACTACCATGCTTGTGTTCCCAAATCTCCACACTCTGACAAGCAGGTTTGGCAACTCAGTCGCAGTTTGAAACTCAGGGTTTCATGGTTGTGCCAATTTCAGACCTGCAGTGGGATCCTCACATCATCTGTCCTGTACTGTATGGATGTAGTAACTAGATTGTAGCTTTGCAGTCTGCAGGAGGCAGATACACCAAGTGGTCCAAGCACTCATATAGCAAATATTTGGAAGCGTAGAGGATGACACAGGGTTTTTAGTCATCTACTAAGGCTGCAGGTGTTAGGCCGTTGTACAGGAATTGAATGGTGGTTCTGGCTTGTTGTCTTGTGTACATATGAGAGGTCAGTGTCTCAGGAACCTGCCTTGTATGAGTGAACCTTGACAGCTTGGTTTTGAGAGAAGTGTAGCCCAAAGTATGTCATGTTTCCATCTCACTTGCCTGTAAAGTTGTACCAAGCCTAGCCTGTAGTTACAGTTATGTGCTCTGAAAAGGAAACAAGTGGGATCTGAGTCCTACAGGTAGGTAACACTATGAAGTGCTGAAAAAAGGGATTTACTCTTAGCATCTACAACCATGTATTTTTCATTGTTAAGTATTAGGCATTTCACTGGTTCTGTGTCCTCTTTCATTGTTGTCTCTCCCTGTAAGACAGAACAGTCGTGGTCATTCTGTAGTGAGCTCAGTGTCCTAAGTGATGACTGCTGCCAATATACATCAATGAAAACTAATTACTAGCGCTTGTTTAGCTTTTTGTTTGAGAATAAGCAGCACCCTTTCGACTGTAAGCTAAAAGTTATCCTAGATTCTTAGGTGAAGAACCTCAGCTAACAGCAGAAATGCTCAGTGATGCTTTTTGGGTACAATGTAAAATGATTAACTGTAAGAACAAAATCCCATACCTCGATAAATCTCTCTGAAAAAACTTACAATGGAGAACAGCTCCCAGAAGAATACAGAACAGGGTCTATCAGTGGGGTGAGAAGAACAAGGCAAAGGAAGAGTAGGGGTTGTGAGATTTGGAAAATGGATGTTGTCAGGTGCCCTTTTTGTGGACATGGTTCTGTCTTTGGTGGATGCACAGGACATGACTCACAATGACCTACCTTCGTCCCCTGTAAGTGCAATTTGTGGTCACACTGACCACATCGACTGCATTGTAGCAGTATTGATGATTGCAGGCAGAACTTTTTTATCCTGTCAGTGCTGAGATTGCTTGTCTTTCATCTTTGCGTGCAGATAAAAAAAAAAAAAAAATTCTCCAGTGTATCCATCCTGCTTTGAAACCTCTTCAACAACTTTAGCTTAGTAAATATCATAGTATACTTTTGTACAGTTTGCAAACATTGAACATTTGTTTTTCACATGTTGATGTTTTATTAATACTTTCTCTGCCTTAAAACTTAATCTTTTCCTGTACCATCAACAGAAGAATGTAATCCTCCGTTAGAAAAAAAAAAAAAAAAAAAAAAAAAAACTGTTGAAAATTCCTATTATATTTGTTTGTGTGGATGTGGATGTGTATAAAACAGTGCATTTTAAATAGAAGTCATTATGAAACAGGAATTCTTTGTTTTCTTTCATTATGTTTGGTCAACTGAAAAAGAACATCTGTACCATCATCCTCACTGCAATTTTCCACCCTAGCAATTACCCACATGAGCAAAGATCATGAGCTATTTTAGAGAGCAGGATATAATTGTGCAGGGTTTCTGTTGATCTGGGTAATTTAGTGGAAAAACTCTGATTAGACAAAGCTTGCCAAAGGGTAGTAAGGGACACATTAGATGGCTTACCTGTAATTTAGCTTTCTTTTAGGATAGGTACAAATTGATGTTTTTGTGTACATAAAAAAGACATTAGAAAAAAAAATGTATTATTCATGGATACCTTTTCTTAATGGAAGCTAAAACTTTTTAATGATTAATGCCTTCTTGCTAGGGCAAATATGTCCAGTATTTCATATATGTCAAATATATTTAAATATTAAAAATAAATAAAAAATAAAAATTAAAAAAAGCTTCATTTGGAAACATTTTTTTTTTAAAAAAAGAAAGAAAAAAAAGTAGATTCAGCATTGTGAGTTGTTTTGAAAATATATTACCCAGTTAGGAGCTGAATAAAATATTTATCTGATACGCTGGCATAAAGATGCAATATTTTTGTAGTGTAATTATTTTTACAGAGGTTATAAAGTGAGATCAAATACAAATTTCCATTCAGTCATAGCCACTAAACAAGGTTACTGCAAGGTTGCCTCTTCTGAATGAATAGAGCAGCAGTTATGGTAGAGAACAATGAAAGCTGTGCTGTTGAATCTTTATTTTAAGTGTTTGTTCTTTGTGTAACTGCAGAGAATTACAGCAACTGTTAAATCATATTATTTTGTGCATTGAAAGCTATAGTAAATAATCTAATCCAGGCATCATGACAATTATTGTGAGGACTAGTACTTGGTCTTGTAGGACTAGTAGAGGTAGGGCCTGATCCTTTCTGTTAGATGCTCCGCCTTTCATTTTCCAAGGCCTTCAAGGTAAGTATTTCTGACATATCAGTTGCAAAACTTACTATTTGTGAAGCAAGAGATGCTGCCACCATCAAAAGCTGTGAATCCACTTTGAGAAAATATTTTTGTTTGCTGTGATGCATGTGATCTTCAGCCCTTATGAACTGGTTGTGGGAAGGGGCATGTCCAGGCTTCAGTGAAACTTTTAAGTGCAAGGGTCCAAAGCCCCTGAAGTGGCTAGGCATATGAGTCAATAGAAGAGATCAAGCACAAGTACGATCAGGAGCAGTAACTGGGAGCAAAAGCACAAAATAAGATGACACCACCCAGACCTTTCCTTCTTCTTCACTGGCACTCTCTGCAGGGGATTAAGGCCCATCGTACTAATTTGGATGCTTTCACTTATCCATGTGGAATTTGCTCTTCCACAGAACTCTTCTTTTCAGGTGATTCAAGCAAAAACACTTCTCCTAAATAGGAAGATAGAAGGGACACGAAATGGACACCGTCACTTGTTTGCTCACCGTCACTGTCCATCATGTAATGTTTTCAGTAGTGCCAAGTTACTGCACCCATCTGTCTACCTATCCCTCAGCCTCCCTCTGTGCTGAATGCCGTCTGTTCTCAGACATTTACTCAGAAGGTTTCTGGTTCTAGTTTTCTCAGTAATGACATTTTGAAAGACAAATTTTCTTATCTTGGACCATGTGCTTTTCCCAGTAAATTTTTTAGCCAGCCTAGTTGTACTATATAACGTTTGAGTTCCTCAGCATTTTAATATTTCACTCTTCCTGCTCCAGTCACTCTGTGCTATAATAAAAGACCACCAGTTGCAAGGCAGAAGAGAGTAGAGTGCCATGCTTAGTTCAATTTAGATCTGAAAATTCTGCTGACATTACTAAACACATAATTCAGTTTAGGAAGTGTGTATTGTGTACCCTGACATTTGGCCTTTTATTTCCTTTCCTCAGTATCATTGTCTATTGTTATTAAATGTTAGGGACCTAATTTTCAATGACACTCCTCAGCCAGAACTTCAATAGTTCAGTGATGAATAGGTCTGAAAATCAGGTTCTTTATGTGTATTCTGTTACACATTGGCCTTCTGTGAGAGTCGATTATTTATTCCATATCCAGTCTTACAAAAGTGCCTACGAAACAGATTTTGCTGAATTAGTGATCTGCTCAAAATCCACTATTTTTCTATAATTTAAAGATACACAGTGATGTGTGTATTTCTTGCTGGGCCACTTTATTTCCACTGTTATAGAAAACAGTGATAAACCTTTTGTTTTCCCACCTTAAGGAAAGGTTTCATTTTATAGTTGCTGAATGTTGCACCAATGATTCCATCGCGCTCTTCCTAATGACATTTTTTTTTTTTTCATTCCTACCACCATTTAATTTATTGCTAGCATGTATGCTAGCATGCATGACTAGCTTAGATTTAATTTCCTAGGTAGTCATTTTCACTTGAGGCATTTAATTTCATTTGCTGTTGTGCTGTATGTTTTATGGCTTCTGATTGGCTTTTTCCTCAACAAAATGCTGCCAGCATGAAATAATTGGTATGGGAAAAGGCTGTGCACATGGATTATGTATAAAGGGACTTAATTGATTAGCTTTGCAAAAGATCCAAGCTTTGCTTGGTGTAGTTTGGCCCCAGATCAGTCAATGATACCAGATTTTTATGGATGGCTCAGCACATCACAAAAATGCCTTCTCTTTTGTCATGAGAATGGATCCTCAGTGTTCCTGGGTACAGGCCTGTTAGATTTCACATTGTAATTCTTGAAATATATGGCAAGCTCTTAAAGCTTTTTATTCATTTATTTATTTATTTTCTTGTTTGAAAGATTTTTAGTTATTTATATTTACCAAAGGTTTTTTTTTTTTTTTTTTTTTCTGTTCATCTCTATGCATTTTTATTACAAGGCAGTTGAATATCAAATTGAATTAGAACTGCTACAGGGTTGAATAGCAACACCAGTTTAACTTTTCAATATAACATTTTCTACATATTCTATTATTTGATATTCAACACTCTCATTGCATTGTATAAAAAATGCCGACCTAATTTCAGAATACTGGTAACTCATCGCTCACAGAGTAAAAGAAAGTAAAAAGTGGCCTTTGTGGTTAATAAGAACTCTGAAGGCACTTCTGAAGTAATTGTTTCATAAAACTACCCGAAGGGAAAGTTCTGCATAAGATTTCTGCAGTAACTTCTTAAATCACAGAAGAACATTTTTCACTTTAGGCTTGCCAAATGATTCGCACGGTTCTGCTTTTTTTCATATGTGTTTCAGCCCAGCACTTGAGAAGAGAATTATGAATGTAAATAAATACAAATTGAAAGGAGCGCTGTTTTATTATTTCTCTGGGAATTTCTGTACAATTTGAGAGCAACTTGCTGCGAGTTCAGCAGACGATTAAGTTTAACCTTGATCTTAAGCCAGCTAGATTGGCTTACATTCTATCAGCAAGGGATTTAAATTTACTCGGACACATTTTAATTGGCATTTATACAACATGTACTCACAGATGCTGAATTCATTGAGAAATCCCGAGTGCCATCTGTTTAACTCTGTTTCCCTTCTATTAAAATATAATAAAATAAGGCCAAATTCTTCTGGCTTGCTAATATATTTATCTTTCAGAATACAATATTGTAATTACCACATTATTAATGTGTTATGTTGTGCTAGATAGCAATTGCTGTGTTTAATTAAAAGTGATCTTATTTTGTTTGCTCTTTTTCATAGCTGTTCATTTTAACAATTTGCAACGTCTTCATATACTAAACTTAATAATAATAATAATCCTTGAATGTATTTCATAAGTGGACAAAGCAAGTCAAGTGGAACTAGATCTTAGTGCATAAGCCTTTACAACTTGAGGTTAAATTGTTGCTTTCTGAATAAGATTATACATGGTGTATAATCACCAGTAGTATAAAGCATTGCTATATGTACCTTACATAATTGTACCTATCCATATCCACTGTTACACAAGAAATTAATACGAGAATGCAGTTCTCATTCTGTAAAAGTTATGATTGTTGGTGTTATTCAGGCTGCTTTTGTGTTCGTTTTGTAGCTGAGCATCGTATATGTACTTCAGTAAGATTGAAGTACCTTTCCCTACTTTCGACATCTATAGGGAAGACTGTCAGGTCTCCTGCTAATTCTGAAAAGCTTTTAAGCATATCTTAAACTCACTGATGCTCTGAGAACAATGGGATATGCTTAACTACTTCTAACTTCTTCTAACTAACTTCTGGCTTGGGTTCCAGTATTCATCTTTTACTTCTGCATTGACAGAAACCATAAAACTGATGTAAGGTATGAATTGTCATGGTGAGGAGTAGAAGGTTCCTGTCTTTTATTTGAAAGATTCTGGTTGTCCCCAGTTCTGTCACCTTCTGTTTTTGTTCTTACAAGATAAGCTGTTCAATGTAGGAAAAGTTTTCCAAATTGCTGTTTAGATCATCCTTCTTTTTGTGCACGCTCCACTCTGTTCATAAATCCTTCAGGGCTGTTGCTTGCAGGACAGGAGGTAAAACTGCAGAATGCAAACTGCGCTTGTTTTAGAAGAGGTAACTCTAGCAGTAGTGTCAGTGTTTTTGAGTATATATGAAAATATTTCTGTTAAAAAGGCTGCATACATTACTGTAGTAGATTCATGTATTATATAAAATAATTTCCTAGAGTTCGGAGATTTTGAAAAAGTGAAGTAATCTAACAGGAAAGACTCAGTGCTTGGTTTTTCAATGTTTGACTCCCAAAAATGTTATTAGTACATTTTCAAAACATAAAACCTGAATTTCTAACTAGATAGACAGCATCAAATATGAATATTTAATGCCTAATAATCAAGTGGCTGCCCACTAACCATTGAATTGTAAAGGATGTTTAAAATATGTGGCATGGATTTATAGGTAGGTACATTTAATTAAAATGATAATGTTGCTACTTTTTTTACAATGCAATTTGCATATTAGTTTCTCCGCTTTATTTATTTATTTTTATTTTCTATTTTATTTTAAATCAACTTGTAGAGTAATTTGGACACATATTATAGGAATGTAAAGGGCAAGGAAGTTGGAATGTAAAGTAAATATCAAATACAGTAGGTTAATATGATAAAAGATACATAGTTACAGCTAGCCATGAAATCAGATATAGTCTTCATATGCACATTTATTTATTTATTATTTCTCCCAAGGTTTTCTTCTCAGGATAAGGCAGCTGATATTTGAATGTAATTGCTAAGGTTATAAAGATAATTTGTGAAATTCTCAGGTTTTACCAGTGTAAGATTTTCACCTTTGATAGTGTGTTTGCAGTCCTATCTGTATGTAAAGCCTGTTACAACCGTGCCTCAGCTTTCATCATTTCTCTCTGGTGGGTTATATTGAAATAATAGTAATTCCCTTGCATACTATGCAATTAGCCTTGCTAGATGATACTGGATATAGAGATTCAGTTTCAAAGGAAAGGTTAAGACACCATGAATATCTTTTTCCTTTGAAGTACAATGTTGAGACTTCATATGGGGAAGGAAGGGTATGGGCTTCTAGGGTAGTGGGGGCTGAAAGAAGAATGCCCATCACAAATACAGGCAAATCAGATTATTTCCATCTCCATGCAAACAGTGCTCAATAAAACATTGAAATTTCAAAGAGCTGAGGAGTTAATCAGATAGATGTTGATGGATCTAGCAGATTCAGTGTCCAATCACACCAGAGGGGGAAAAAAAAAAATCCTTCTGAAAAAAAAAATATATATATATATAAAATATACATGAACGTAATAGGATTTCCTTGATATTTGTTTCTTGACTTGTTACTAGCACTACCAAGCTAAGTGTATTCCCTCTTGGAAAGTGTCATTTTAATTATCCATATGTTTTTCCCTTACCTTTTATTATTCTGTCTGAGTTGGTAGTTGTGTGTGCTTCAAATGGTATGTAGATTAATTTCACTTCTGGAAGTCTTAAATTATTTATACTGTTTGGGAATAATAATGTGCACATCCATTGTTTACATCTCTGGTGTTTCTGATTATGCAGCATCAGTCTTGTTTTGCTGAAAGTGTCCTCTGTTGATTAACTCTCTAGATAGTTTGTTAATGGCCTACATCCAAATGATGTATATACAAATCCCAGTTGTTTCCGTGAACCTTGACAGAATTTAGTAAGGTATTTGTTACTATTTTTTTTTTTTTTTAAATGATTATGTATAGAGTTACCACTTTGCTCTTAAAAAAAAAAAAAAAAAATCCTCTGAGAGAAGATCAGATAGTTTTCTGTTATACACTTTTATATGTTAAAATAATAAAGTCTGCCTAGGCATTATTCACACAGAGTTACAGTGAGAACAAAAGTTTGACACAATAATGGGAATAAATGCTGTAGCACTGCTTACTTCTGCTTACTAGTAGTAAAAACACTAATTTTTTTCCCTACTTAGGGTTCCCATTTTAGACCAGGTGGATTGATTCAACACCTATGTGGATACATAATACATAATAAATTTATATGGCTTTGCTGAGAATACAAAAATACATCCCTTCCCCCAAAAAGAATTCCAAAATACGCAAAACTACTTGAACATCTAGCTGTAGTATGCATGTAAATCATTTTCTTTACCATGTAATCTGCTCTGTGCATTTCAGTTCAGAGACACGTATCTCAGTGCTGTAAAGGGAACAAGAAACACAGCAAGAAAACCAAGTACTTACATGCACCTTTCAGTTTGTATTAACATTAGGGCTGTATACTTACAAGTATTTTCTACAAGAAGCAACTGTTTTGCCTCTGCCTGAAAGTTCAAGAAAGGCTCTGAGTAATTGCCAGCTGTTGTGAGGTACTGACTGGAAGATACCAGTCAAATTCCTTCAAGCACACAAAAAGGCACTTTATTTATTCAAAGAGAATTTATCCTTTTGTTGCAGATTCTCATATGGAAATGAACATTGTGACTTCAAAGATTTTTATTTGGTGTTTGGTATTTTCTTGTTTCCTGATGAGAGAAGGCCTGTATCATCTTTGTTAGCCCTTTTGCTCCCTGTTACTTTTGTATTCTGGCCTCCTCTTACCCCCTACAAATGGAGTGGACGTGCAGGAGGAAAGGCATGGTTTTGCTGAAGGAAGTGTTGGATGGGCTATAGTGTGGTGGCTGAAGGAAGTGGAAGGAGGAGGGACTGAGACTGTTAAAATGGATATGAATGAGGAGGTGTAGAAATGATATCTTCATGATATTTTTCTTAGTTTCTGCTATATGTACATTATGTCTACAGCTGTTTGCAAGTTTTGGTCTGTGGCCTGAGCATCCATTGGAACCTGGTGTTCACTTTCTGGTCTCATTCTATCAGCACCCACCCCCAAATAAATAAATAAGTAAGGTTTTTTTTGCACACCAAACCCAGTCCAAGAGAGGTCTCAAAGCAAGGTTAGCGGAGAAGATTTGGAGACTGCCTCCACACTTTCCAAACTCAAGTACTGATTTAAACACATCCGTAGAGGAACTTCTGTTTTGCTTTTGAATTTGCTCTGTTTAGAAGCAAACTGAAGAATGCAAGATAATCTGGAGTTAAGTTTCCATTGCTTTTATTATACCTTATATATATTTCATGGAGGCCCACATAGATATGCAGACTGGAAACCTAGCAAATTAACTGCAGTTCTGAGGTGCCTGATACAGGTCCTGTGCACTAACTAGATGAAGTAGGAGTTCTTATTGATTGGAAACTGCTGAGGGCAATGTTGCTGTTCACTAATGTCACTGATAGTAATGAGCAGCAGTAAATAACTTCCATGGTGCCATTCACCACTAAGTTCTGAAGTGTCTAACTAACAATGCAAGGACGCAGCACCAAACCAACTGGAAGTTTTTGTTGTTGTTGTTGTTGTACTTTTCTTTCTTTAACTAGAATATCCTGTAATGTAATATAATGTATTGTTTCAGTATAACAGAAAAAGTAGTATAAAGATTTTGGCAATCCAAATAGTGGTGGTTTTTTTTTGTTGTTGTTGTTGTTGTTTTATACATTTAGTTGATTTTTTTTCTCCCTCATTTGTTTCTGGGTGAATTGCTAGAAGATACCAATAGCTTTTATCTTGAAAGCTTTTTCTCTTCACTGGTTTCAGCATCCTGTTTACCAAAATTAGTCCCAATGTATGTGCTTTTTAAAAAGGTCCTTAAAAATGTATGAATTCTATTTTTATGTATCTATTGATAATACAGAGTATCAGTGCTTCTCAAGCTTAGCATACATATTGTACTTTTTGTGCTTAGACATACAAAAAAGAACCAGTCCACTCTACTGACTTGAAAATTTATTTGTGTGGAGTTCACCAGTCACACCATGTTACATTTTCTTTTCCTCTTTTTTTTTTTTTTTTTTTTTTTTTCCTATAAAAATTTGTAATGGAAACTTAAATGGAGTCTTGTGGTTTATCAGGAAATTATCCCATAGAGGCTGCTTTGGACTGGTAGGAAATGAATTAACAAAGTTGATAGGTCTTTGTAGCGTGTATCGTGGCACCCCATGGTTCAGGTTTGTAATGGAAGGGGCAATCAAGTGTAACCACTTCTGCTAATTGTAGCTCAACTCATCTGTGATCAAGAATTTTGAATTTTGTCAAGTTTCATCATTAGGAGTTAGAAATGGACAAAACAAGGAAAAAAAAAATGATTACTAACAAAAAATACATGTTCATGTTTCTTTACCACGTTTTGTTTCCTGAGACATTTTTTAAGGAGTTGTGATGTATTGCATTTTCTCACAGCATTTAAAACAAAGGTGAGATTAAGTTTTCCACCTAGTGCACTCACTGCCTTGATTGTTCTAGGCTTTCATAACCATTTCCATCACATCATTATGTTTTGTCTTGAATACATTTATAAGTTCCTATTTCAAAAAGACTAAGCAAATGTCACGATCATCCACTTTTCCACTTTACTTCTACATGTCAGCAAGTGCAGATGCATTGTATCACAGGCTGTGAAGTCCACACCAGCCCATTGTGCCTTGCAGCATTACGAAGTTGGATAGCAATGTATGCCAGTTTCCCTTTAGTATCTGTTATTAAAGATGTTATCTTCAGGCACAACACTAAAGTTATGCAACTTAATGTTCTGTGTCTATTAAAATATTAATGAAAACACAGGGATGAAAACAATGAACGTGACCCAATATAAAAGGAAGTGTTTAATCAAAATTAAAATCTTCAGTAATGAAATCTGGCTGTCTTTATGTGCATTTGTGTTCATGCTGAGCATCACCCTCTGTTTCCTTTTGTTAATTCAAAATCAGACTTCTGGCTGTTTTACCACATGGGGTGATCCAAAACTTGATGTACTCATTCCTGCCAGCAATAAGACATACTCTGCGTACAGGCAATGTTTCTCTGATTTTTGCTCAGTAGCATTTACTGCACATTAAATGCTAACATATTGATCAATTGGCATGTTGCCTTTGACTATCTCATAGGGACTGAAGCCAGAATAAGAGTCCAAATGAAGAAGTGGTTTTCTGCATGATTTTATTGTCTTTTGCCATTTACTATAGTATATAAATCTCCAAGAGCTGCAGTTCAGAGTTCCAGCTTAGGAGATTTGGTAAGGTCCATCTGTTTACAAAACCATTGTCCGTTGTTGTAAACTTGTCTATTTGTTGTAAAGCTCTAGGCAGAATTTTACAGTATTTGGAGCCTTCAGATCTTTGCCTAAATGAAGAACTATTGTTTTAAGTCATGAAGATGTGTGTCTAGAGATTTTTCAGATTTTGAACAATAAAAATTTTGAGTGTATGCTATTAAGCCATGTTTCTTTATAATGAGAAAGCATTATTATTCATATCTTAGAATGTCTGAAATAGAATAAACATTTTTCTATCTATCTCAAATCAGTTAATTGAATTAGATGAAGACCATATTTCTCTGTGACTTCTGTATAAGGCTGTCTGCCCTTTTTCCCTAAGGTTTTTTCCTCGAATATTTTCTAAAACCAGTAAAATTAAGAAAACAGAAATTTGAAAAATATATGATATTTGGCATAAATGTAATCTAGAAAAAATTTACCAGTTCTTACTGGGGCTATCTGTTGTCAGTTCAATGTTTTAGAAGGTATATCAAGATAACATTGCCATAAGAATGACATTTATGCATTTGGACACACAGAGTAATGTATAATGAATGAAAAATCTACTCTCTAACTAAGGGTATGTTCTGTTGTGCATCAGTCCAGAGAGGTAAGAAGAGGTGGGAGCTCTGGTTAATGGTTCCCTTCAACAGAATAAAATTGTACACTAACAATGTAACAGTTCGGCAATTTTTTGAGGTTTTGCAGTAGTTTGGTGACAACAAGTCCTGCATACTGTTCTTACCTCCATTGTTGTTCCGAATTAGCCACTCAACCATACAAAGGGTCTGTTTGTTGTACCTTCCAACTGGTATCTCAGGCTTGACCTCAAACATAACAGTGGAATATCATTTTCCAGAATATTACAAGGGAAGCAACTTAGCTTCCCTTGAGAGTATGGTAATGATAGTGATACTGTATTTTCTCTGCTAGAAAAATGGCACATTTTTCAGCCACTTCAACAGCATAATGGGATTTTTTCATGGAAATGGGGTCCTTTCAGAGAACTTTGATTGTAGCCATACAGTTACAAGAAGCTAAAGTTTGAATGCTAGGCAGGACATGGCTGAAATTGTTGCCCTGAGGAAGGACCTTAGTAAGACAGTATGTATCATAGTGCATATGGAGATTAAGGGCTGTGCATACTGCATAAACATGGTTATCCTGGCTCATGAAACTTAATTTCTTATAAAAACATCTCCTCTGAAAAGTTTTTGGCTTCTTCAGAGTGTAAGGATGGTTATATGCAATGGTATAAGCATAGGACATGTAGGTGATGTCTGTGATACAGAAACATTACTGCTGTCATTCCATTAGTAAGTCTGCGGAATAGTTATATCTTCGCTTTCAACAGTGCAACTGAAGACAAATAGGTTCCTTCAGGTTTTGCCTGGTGAGGGATTTTCCAGCTTAGAAACCATGGGAAGAGTCAATTTTTCAAATCTCAAATCAACATAGCTGTGACAGCAATAGCTTTTCAATCAATTGCAATCTGGCTCAATTGGCCAGTGCCATATACCAGAGCTTTAAGTGCTCATTGAAAACTGGCTGTTTGCTTCCGTCCTTGCTACTGCTATTTCCTACTTTATTTTTCTCCCTGGCATCCTAAGTAACAGGACACTGGCACTTCTGTGTTGATTCATACCATCTTTCTTGCAAAGGAAAATCATTCTACTTTTGGAATGAGGTTTGATAAGCAGTAAAGAAAGAAGCTGGCCTTTTGGTGACAGGTCTTCTCACTTTTTCTCTCTTATCTTTTGGACCTTATGTTTCTTGTTATTTCACTTACAGCTCTATGCTTGAATTTGCAGGACCAAAGCAAGGTCTCACTACAGCCTTTTAATCTGATTCTTTTCTATTGTAATCTGTTCTGGGGAAAGCTGGTACAGCTATAACAGTTCATTTCAAACTGGACGTTGGGACCTTGAGTTCGAATGTACAGAAAGAAAGCTTTATTTACAGAACATGCCCAAATCCTTGGATTTAAAAACGTAAATCTTTCTTTGCCTAGGGAAATCTAATCTGTGATCTCCCAAAGACACAGTTCTTATGTGAACTGTCTGGAACACATTGGTTTTATGTCCGTGAGTTTGGAAATCTGCTGTGTTAGTCATGGTAAAAATATTGTCTGTGATGAACATGATCCAAATAACTGAAAAACTTTACAATGGAATGTACAATAAAATAATAATAATAAATAACTGTAATTATTTAGGACAAAAGAAGGGGAATTGTCTCTGCAATCTGTGCAAATGAATCTGGTCTTCCAAAAGGTAAATTCTGAATTAAAGATAGTAAATGCCTTGTCCTAGATCATAAGATGCAGAAGATCTTGAGAGGGACCATATTTTGTATGCAGTCAATTAAGTTAATAATTAGGTCCATTTTCCTTATCTATTTTCAATTTTCGATCAGCCTGACGGATATTCTCAGAGCCGCATGCCTGAGGCACACAGATACTTCAGGGTTTAATTAGGATTCCCAAGTGTTACAGTGTGTTCTCCTGTGCTGTCAGTTACCCTTCTCACAGGAGTTAAAGGTACTGTTTATATGATTTCTCAGATTTGGCCATTTAATTGATTCCCAATTCATCATCTAGTTCATTTACTCTTTCACATACAGAAATAGTGGTACAGTGTGACAGCTATCTTGCCCGATAAGATTCTTGGCAATACTTAAAGTCCAAGTCTTCAACTAGTGAAATAAACAGACTGATTGAGGGGTTTCTATATATTTTTTTAATAATCATTAGTAACTTTCAGCCAGTGGGTGTTTCAGAAGTCTTCTTTGGAACATGCTTCTTTAAGCATGTATTTCTTTCTGTTAAAAGTGGTAAGTTTCTTAATGACTGAGAGAAAAGAAAAAAAAAAAAAAAAAGACAAATTTATTTGGTTTAACATCTCTATCTGCATTTGGTATGTTTATTACCAAATGCCTCAACATTTACTTATTTTTACAATGTAGCATATTGCTTCATTCACTGCTGTATTTGTCATCAGCAACTTTTAAAAGATGTGGTCCAGTAGGTACAGCACTCTGTGATTTCTTTCTGCATTAATGGATTAGAAGGATGCAGGTGTTATATCTGCTAATGTATCTTGCTGAATGTAGTAGGGAATGACATTTTTTTTTTTTTTCTGGAGAAGGTAACTGTTAACCTTCAGTAGGTATTACGATATCAGTTTGGAGGTTCTGTTAAAAAAAAAAAAAAAAAAAAAAAAAAAAAAAAGTTACCCTTTGGAGATCATGCATTTTAAAACACAATAAAGGTTACCGTAACTGAGACAGTACATTTTGTTAACATTTTAAAAGTGTGATCTAATTTTAAATCAGGAGAGGCAGTTGTTCTTTCATACATTTAAGGCCTATATTTAACCCTCTTTCAACTTGTTTTGGACTGGGTCTTGGTTTTATTAATTAGTGCTAAAACAATGCTGTATTTCTTGGTTGTGTTGACCACCTGTGCTCTTATACTTGTGTCATAAGCTAGGCAGTACTAATAAAGGTAATACTAAAGTCTCTAACTTTTTTTAAAGTGTGCTTTCAGGAACTTAATACCACTCCCTGATGCCTTTAATCTGTTAATATTTTTATAGCAGAATGTGGTAGCAGATTCAGTAAAATAGATATTTGGTTTGCATGTTCAATGAAAAATTGGCAGTTTCCGATTGCTTGAAACTCAGTTTTATTATAGTAGGCAGTAGGAATGAAAGTTTACTCAACTTTTCTTCTTAATTATTGAAAGCATTTCATGTGTATCATTCACTCTTTAATTTATTCATTAATTTATTTTCATTTATTTAAATTAATAATACTGTTCTTTAGTGCTCATATTTCTTCCAATTAAAATTTGAATTACTGGTAGTGCTAAGTATGAGATTTAGATTGTACAAAATGATCTAGCTCATAGGTACAAGACTGTGTTTCCCATTTTACTGAGAACTGAAATGAAACTCTTAGGTATTTTAAAAGAAAACAGCTCAGTTTTAAACATAAACACGAAATATTTAAATAACAGTGATTTTAGATATCTCCATTTTGAATTGCTTCTGAATCTCTCTAAAGGATTTTTTTTCTTTCTTGAATTTTGACTTTTTAAACAAAGCAGCCATTCTTTTGAACCTTGTTTGTATTTGATGTGCTTTAAATTTGAGGTTAAAAAAATAGCAATTACTTTAAAAATCTGGCTTAAATTTGCAAATCCTATAATTCTGCTATACACCAAAAAGGCTCACCGCAGTTTGATTGTGTTACAGATCAAAACAGGAGGGCTCCTGTGTTAGGTACAATTAACGTCAGGTTTGGGGAGAGCAGCCAATTCTGATTATTTTGATTTAGTAAAGTGTTAACAAACTTTTATTAGCGCAAGTACTTTAGTACCTTAGTTCACCTGTTAATACTATTTATCAGCTGTTGTTTTATACAATAATTCTTTGTAGCTGTGTTTCCAAAGTGAGTAGCAGTACAAGACCTAGTACCATTCTCTTCCCTGCCACCTGAACACAAAAATAATGAATAAATAAGCTTTAATCATACAACATATGAAAAATACACCATTCGGTATTCAAAATCTACTGTTATTCAAGAATATTGAAGACCACACAGGAAGACCACTTATAATGTTTACTGAAGTCTTAAAAGTGCTGTAATTTAAAGCTTAAAAATAGAGCATTTAAGAATATGAAAAAAAAAAAAGATGAGAAAATGCATAATAATAAATGTCAGATCTAGAATTTGTTCAACATTGCTTGAAGGTCTTTTAAAATACGTTCTTTTGTTCGTTAACCCTACAACTCCTTCCATGATGACATCATGGAGGAAGTGTTTATGTACTAGCTGTTGGACCTATTTAAATTTGATCTCAATGGTAGTGGAGTAGAAAAAAATAGTAGGTTTTTCTTTGTGTGTGTGCGTGTGTGGTTGTTTCCTTTAACTTTGAAAAGGAGATCATGAAATACGAGTAGATGCTGTGTTATCTCCATGAGAAAGATTTAGGAGGAAGGTATCAACACTGATGTGTACAAATACATTTGAATGCTAAGGAAAAAAACAAAACAAACAAAATAAAACACTGGATTTTAAAGTTTTTTTGTTTGTTCAAGCTTTGAGGGAGCAAGGTTTGCTAAAGGACAAAGTTGAAAGCAGAGCAAAACAACCCTGTATGAATAGAATACCTTGAATCTGTTGTCATAGATGTATGGCTGAAGATTCAAAATCGATCAGTGCTGTCATAATGTTAAGTGACGATCATCACTTACGATCAGTCTCTTTAGTGTGAGCAGTCTCTTGTATCTGGAAACCTATTCAGTGCGAGTTCTTCAGCTGTCACCAGGGAAGTCCTGTGTCGTGGGAAAGGCTGGCTGCCTGGCAGAGTGAGACTGTCAGGTGCCCTACCTTGGTAGTTTGGAAGTTCAGAGGAGGCTTAAAGAAGATGAGAGATCTAGATACTGACCTGATTGCTATCTGCTTGCTGTCAAAAGTCTCTTTAGTCCAAGTGACAAAGGTGTAACAAGATCCAATGGCTGAGGTCAAAATGCTTCAAGGTAGGAATCAGATGGGAACGGAAGATGATGAAAGTAACTGGCCGGGTTGCTAAAAGAAATGACTCCTACCTGTCAGAGGCTCTTTAAAAGCGTAGACGCCTTTTGAAACATTCAATACCATATTGCTGGACACGGTCACTGCGTAAAATTATTGTCTGTTTAAGTGAGTGATCTTGTTAGATGATCATAATAGTCATTTCTTACTATTTATAACCAGGCTCCTTCTGTTTGGTTTTAATTACTTTTTTTTTTAATGATTTTTTTTTTTTTTTCCCCTTCCCCCACGGAACTAGTTTTTGCTATGACTTTACATAACTGCATGGAAACTTCTAGGACATTGTCTTCAAAAAAATAATATTTCTAACTTTTAAATTATCAAGTTTTTGTCAGACCAGATAATATTCTTAAAGAGTTTAATTGGGTATAAAATACATTTTGGTAGCACATATGTTGTCTTAAATCTGAGCATGTGTGGTTTTTATTCTTTTTGAACTTAATTAGGTTCCATAACACTTTAATACATGCGTGCCACTAATAACAAAAATGATATTCTGTCATTGGTATAAATTTCATACCAGCAAAGTCTTTTAAAAATGTACAATAGTTCAGGCTAATGCACCTGCTCAGGCACCTGCTTTGAAGCACTGTTCCAACTGACAACAGTGTCTTACAATATATTTGAATGCCAAAAATGGTGTCTGCTGTGTCTCAGCAAGTTAGAATTCCATAAGTAGCAGGGAAAAGGGATCATTGTTGCTCTGAAATTACAGGAACTGTTCTGGTTTTGAACAACAGTTCAATCCTGATTAAAAAATAATTAGCTTCTCTTTGATTACTGGTTCATGGGATTTGAACAAATATTTAACTTCCTGAATCCAATACATTTTCCTAACCTTACAGCATTTTGCACAAAGTGTTCATTTTTGTTGTGCACCTCATTTTATTAGTCAGATTAATTATTAGATGGAAACTTTCTTTGCAATATCTTGTTTTGTCGGGGCAAAAAGGGAAACTTTGAAATACTTGTTATAGACTTGCAGGAATTAAAATAATAGAATTGTATGTATTTATTTATTTATTTATTTTTAAAGGAAATAATATTTATTACATGTTTGCTTTTTGTTTTGTTTGTTTTTTAAGTGAAATTAGCCAGAAGGCAGGGCAGTGGGCTATTGGGGTTGCATTGCTCGGTGTTAGCATGTAGTTTGTTGTTAGCACAATTTTGTTTGCTGTGAAGAAACTTGCTCATTAGTTGAGGTCTGGTTGTTTTCTAAAACAATGCAAGGAATGATCACTTCTCTTTATTTCATTTTCCCCATTTTTGAGGCACATGCTACAATACAGGGAAATGTTTAAATGATCTTCAGGCTGAGAAAGGGGTAATTGCTGGGGTCTCTTCTATTCTGTTGGTGAGATGCATTGGCTCACTCATCCCTGCTCACTTGTCCAGCAACCAGCCTTGCATGGTTTGGCAGTGACAATGCAGGAGAGTTAGCAGGAAGCACATCTGGGCAATCTCTCGCAGAATAATTAGAATAGATTGAGATCCTCTTAATCTGATCATGAAGCTGTGCCCCAAACACCTTCATTTCCCTCTCTTCCTCTCTTTAGCAGGCGACCGTGGCTGTAATGACCCAGTTGATTAGGAATGCTTAATACATTTGGGTGCATTGCTTTGAATTGATCTGGTATATAGAGTGTCTAGCCAGTCTGACTAGAATAGACCTATAATAAAAATTTTCAGATTTTCTTATCTCGGGTTCTTAAATGATACCCCCCATAAGGCACTATATCCATAATATACAACAGGAATGAATACATTCCTTACAAATGCATTCTTCCCATTTATTAACTAGAGCATTCTGGTTGGTTTATTTTTCTTGTGTTTTGTTGTGTTTTTCTTTGTTGTCTTTGAACTAGATCACAGTTATTTAATGATAAAAAATTAACAATAGTCTTTCTTAAACACCTACAGTGTGTACATTGAAAAAAAATTGCCTACCTGGCAATTACCTACAGACATGTCTTATGGGTTGCTCTGAGCAGTTCAAGTCACGGTTATGTACTAGATACAGAGGCATGCTTCTGACTGGCCCATTGCAAGACAAAAGAGTGCACATACCCATGGTGTTTAGGGAAAACAACCAATACTCGCCCCTTCTTCTTATGTTGCCCATGGGTGCCTGATAACCAACATATCAAGTAACTAGCACTAGGTGTATAACAACCATTTGGGGGTCAACAGCATGGTTTGGGACTGTTGTGTTGCTGGTTGTGTAGGTATTAGCTAATAGTAGTGTAAATGTCATGTGGCTGTATGTAAGTTTAAAAAATATATATAAATCTAATCAACTATTTCATTGCCTGGACACTTTCCATTCCTAAATATGACACTTTTGAATGATTTTTTATTTCATTGAAGCTTGAAATAGAGTTGTCATTTCACCCAGTAGTGACTGGCTACTCTTTTTCACAGTAGCCAGTATAAAAAATTAAGAAAAAAACACTGGGAGCTGCATTTTGACAAGCACTGTTTATGGTTTACACAAAAAATACTGTCTCTACTTATGTTGCTTGTCAATAAAAACTTATCCTCAAGTGATTGCTATTTCCTTTCTGCTCTGGGAAGTATTCTCTGGGGTAAGTGTAATTGCTTTATTGATTGAACAGTGCAAGGATTTAAATAGCTGTAGGAGTTGTTGACTTTTAGGTGGAGTTACCAAAGTTTCTCTTCAGTGTGATTAATTCAGCAAGCACAGCAAAAAAAAAAAGTGCTTTCTGCCCAAGCGCGGGAACTGAGAGTTCACACAGCAACGTCACCAAGTTGTTTAGCTGTGCAAGGCGCATTGTATTGTCTTAGCCATGCAACAGTGATAACTATGATCGCGATTTTCTGTATTTTGGAGAAAATTGAGTAAAATATTAGAAAACCTTGACCACAGTATGTCAGAAATGGAGATTCTTGACATTTCTATATTCAATATGAAGACTTCATAATGAATATGAAGAAATAAAAACCTCTTAATTTTTCTGTTTCCATTCCAACTGCATATACATAGAGGGAAAAAAAAAAAAAAAAGTGTGGTGAAATTTGACCCTTTGGTGACTGAAAGCACATACTGTACTGGATTACAAAGCACAGTTCAAATATATCTTCAAGAGGAAATGTAATCTCAATTTACAGTGAGCTTAACTGTGAAGAACATAAGATAAACTTTTTTTTTTTTTTTTTTTTTTTTTTTCCAAACCTGTCAGGGCCTGAGACAAAACCAAAGAAAAAAAAAAAAAAAGAGTAAATATCTACTTTACAGCTGCACAAGCAATTAAATAACTACTATCTTTGGAGTAATCTCTAATAGATTACATTTTCTTAGCATTTCTTTATGTAAATTTAGAGCCCAAAGTATCATAGTTAAGTGGAAAAAAAACATAATTCAATGGATCTATGGCATAAACCTTAGATATCCTCCTAAGGCATTCTATTATGCATTGGTTAATTTTTCTGAAAAGTCTTGGTTTACAAACAAGGTATTATGCTTGTACAGCTGATCTAAGACTAGCAAGTGTAGAAATTACTGAAGCAATTTGTTTTTATTATGCAAGTATTGGATTTCTTTGTTGCTTGAAAGGTGCTAAAAGCCATCTGGGGTGCTAGCTATCTGATAGGCTTTCATCTTAGATTTGAGGTTTTGCAGACTTGAAAAGCTCTATGGTGTGTTAAGATCATTTCCCTTCACATTTGTTTATTTATTTATTTATTTATTTATTTAATTTAAAAGCACTTATATATCTGTTAGAAATATTTAGCAATAATAAGAGGCTTCTTACTCTTCATCAAACCACCTCTTTTGTTGCTTTGTAATAGAACTGGGGTATAGCAAATAATCTCTCCTGCACTTCCATGTGTTGTTGGCACTGGGATCTGGATATATACTTTTTTCAAGTAACTTCGTTCAACTTCAATTTCTATTACTTTTATGTTCTTTAGTTTGTGAATGTGAAAAAGGAAGTAATAATATGACCAGTGGATCCAAGCCAGAAAAAGTCTCCATTAAAGTAAACTTAAAAAAATCTTCGGCAGTGTCAGCCCAGTATACTTTTGCCACACAATTTACCGTATCTGGGTAGCTTGAGGGCTAGCTGCCTAGGAACACAATAAATTGCATCTGGTTATTAATGCCATATTCAGTATAAGCTGAATATGTATGTAAAAGATTTTCAGTGTACGTGAGTAGAATTTTAGTGGTTCCAGAACTAAAATAATTTGATGTTTCCAAATCTGTTGCATTAATATTTACGGGAATATAGTAAGAAAGTTCTAAGAGGAATGCAGGTTAAACTTAATACAGTTCTGTTGAAAGCAGAAGGGAAGCTAAAGGATAGATCTTTTGACATACTTTTCTGAAAAACTAAGTGACATAGTTCTCATTTCTGAAAACATATTTCATCTAGGTGTAACCTGGATTATTTTGTTGTTGTTGTTTTTGAAAAATGTCATCAGTTTTCCCTAGTCCATAGAAGAAAAATATCTGTGTTATTTGCTTTATATAGAGGGAGATGTTTAGCTATGGAACATGTTTTTTTCATTTTTTTTGCACACCAAACATCATAGGTTCATTTGTTGTTTTGTTTTGGGTGTTTTGTTTTTTGTTTGTTTGAAATTAAGTGTCTAGACTAGATCTGTTTGAGACAACATAACACTCATTCAACAGCATGGAGGTCCCTTCCAACCTGAGTAATTCAATCATTTCTTCATTAAATCCTAACACTCTCTTGTACTAGTTTGCATTGTTAAATTGTTAGAGCTGTTTTATCCCTGACTGCCCTCTTGCAGCACATCAGTATCTTCTGATTCCAAGGCACTCCGAAAGTTTCATTTAATATTTTAATTGAAGCATTTGAAACATGAGTGCTCCCCCTCTACTCTGCCCTGGTCAGGCCTCACCTGGAGTACTCTGTCCAGTTCTGGGCTCCCCGGTACAAAAATCACAGAATCACAGAATTTCTAGGTTGGAAGAGACCTCAAGATCATCGAGTCCAACCTCTGACCTAACACTAACAAGTCCTCCACTAAACCATACCCCTAAGCTCTACATCTAAACATCTTTTAAAGACCTCCAGGGATGGTGACTCCACCACTTCCCTGGGCAGCCCGTTCCAATGCCTAACAACCCTTTCGGTAAAGAAGTTCTTCCTAAGATCCAACCTAAACCTCCCCTGGCGCAACTTCAGCCCATTCCCCCTCATCCTGTCACCAGGCACGTGGGAGAACAGACCAACCCCCACCTCGCTACAGCCTCCTTTGAGGTACCTGTAAAATGACAGGGATCTCCTAGAAAGAGTGCAGCAGAGGGCCACAAAGACGATATGGGGCCTGGAGCATCTTTCCTATGAGGACAGGCTGAGATACCTGGGTCTGTTCAGCCTGGAGAAGAGGAGACTGAGGGGGGATCTTATCAATGTCTATAAATATCTGAGGGGTGAGAGACAGAAGTATGTAGCTAACCTCTTCTCAGTGGTTTGTGGGGACAGGACAAGGGGCAATGGCCACAAGATAGAACACAGGAAGTTCCGCACCGACATGCGAAAGAACTTCTTCACAGTGAGGGTGACGGAGCACTGGAACAGGCTGCCCAGGGAGGTTGTGGAGTCTCCTCCTCTAGAGATATTCAAGACCCGTCTGGACACCTACCTGGGCAGCCTGCTCTGAGGAATCTGCTTTGCAGGGGAGTTGGACCCGATGGTCTTTCGAGGTCCCTTCCAACCCCTACAGTTCTGTGATTCTGTGATTCTGTATGGTAGGGGATTAGTAACTTCAGATGATGTCTGGTAGCATCTGCAACATACTTTAGTCCTCATGGTATATAAACATTATAAACATTCTTTGGTGCTTCCAGAAATTATATCCTGTATGTAGAAAAGAGGTATAATAGTCTATATTTATTGCTTTTGGTTCCCATCTACACTTGATTGATAAAGATCAATCATGAAATTTTCTCGTTGTAGGGTTTGTAGTGATGAATCAAGGTATGTCTTTGATGAATTAAGCTAAGCCTTCATTGTAGCCACTGAATTGTAAGGTGTCAGAATGTAAGGTAAACCTATTTGGGGAAAAAAAAAATAGAAAACAGACATCCTCATTATTCACAGCATTATTTGCCAATAATCCCCCCAAACAGTCAAAGAACTATAAGTCCTTTGTGCTCCCCCACTTCATTTTAGATTATACAGAATAGCAAAAGGAAGGTATTTTCCCTGTGCAGTGTTAGATGACCCATTTACCCTCAGAACATTTTAAAAGGTCTGAACAGCATGAGTGACCTATCAGAGAGGAGCAGTTTGGTGACAGTGCCAATCTGTAGCACACCAACTTTTCTCAACATCTAACAAGTCATACTTAGCTTTCAAACAGCATTAGCAACCAAACCACTCGTTAGTAATCTGTGCCCCTATGTCTGCGATCCAGGGTTCAAGGAACTTATTTTTTTACTATGGATTCTTGGCACTATTCAGTGTCAACACAAGATTGTTGCGAGTAGCAAGAGTGACTGATAGGTTTGTCAAAATCCTAAGGGTCCATTCGTTGTAGTGTACTTCACTGGTACAATATCCTTTGTTCAGTGTGGATGGAGAAACCACAGTGGAGAGGTCTATGATGTTATATTTATTATCATTTGAGTTATTTATTTTTAGATTAAACCCAGTGCCACTTGCTTGGCAAGACTTAGGAATGCCATTATTCTTTTAAACTGAGTCCTGATGTAGTGGTCTGCTGAACACAGTATGATGTCTCCCCTCCTCTAAAAAGAAAAATATTCACACGGATATTGATAAAATTCATAGCAGATTAGCAGATGGAGCTGGGGTTTCCTAGGCCTAGGCTTGTCCAAATGATGATAAAGAATAAATTCTAGTAATGAAGACAAAATATAAAGTTTCCTTCTTTGAAAAGTTATTAAATAAAATGGACTTCTTCCAAATGAAGGATGTGGTCCTGTATCAGACTAAGATGACTCCCAGGGATCAGGAAAAAAAAAAAAAAAAAAAAAAAATCTCCTGAAAACAACACAAGCCAAATTGCAAAGACTAGCTTGGCTAAGGCTGCACAAATGTTTGTCCACTTAGCGTCATCTAGAACTTGAAAGTAACTAAAAAGCTCAGTTGTTTTGATTTGTTCAGATGCCAAATGAAATTCATGAGCTATGCTGTTTGTTAATATAAATAAAAATGACAGCAAGGAGCATTAGAAGCCAAAATAAAACACTTTGCTGTCCTGTTGGTGTATTGCTGGGTAGTTTTTGACTTCATCTTCTTCATTCTTTCAGTTCTACGTGATGACTTCAGACAAAATCCATCAGATGTAATGGTAGCTGTGGGAGAACCTGCTGTGATGGAGTGTCAGCCCCCAAGAGGTCACCCAGAACCCACTATATCATGGAAAAAAGATGGGACCCCTCTGGATGACAAAGATGAGAGAATTACAGTAAGTATAAGAGAATGTTGTTTGAAAAACTTGTAAAACCTAAATTATTAGTCTCTTGAGCATGTGGACATCCAGTCATGCTGGACTTTCTGGGTTCTGTCCTTTCCTTGCCTCAAAGGCAAGGCTAGTTTGCATTTAGCTTGGAATGCATTCTCTAGTTGTGTACTGCTTCATTGCAAGCTATGCATTTGTTTGTTAAAGAGGACCATGCAAAACTTGTGTTCTTCTCTTCCTTAGGGGAAATGAAATTCATTGTCACTCTCCTATAATTTTCTTCCCTTTTATCCACTTACAAATTCCTGCAACTGTATCTGCCTTCTTTAGTTGGAAGGAGGAACTGCTGGTAGTCTAGGTGAGACTTTCTTTTGTAATTCTTTGGAAAGGAATCTGTGCAGAAAAGTTGTGCATTGTGGTATAAAAGATAAGAAAACATTTGGAATATTTCTTTAGAGAGATAACGACTTACCCTATAATCTCAAATTAAGCTGTTTTCCTATTAGAGGTGTTATTATGTTCATTTGAAGGTGTAGCTTGCTGAATACAGTGCACAGTTATTCAGTAGTATGTAAAAAGCATCTTCTCAAATCACAGAACTATCACTCTTAATTTTTGGTATGTAAAACAATAAGTTATTGAGCCTAATGACTTGAAGAAAGAGTAAGGAAAAGAGGAGTTCAGAAATCATTTGTATGCTGGCAGCATAGTGAACCAGAACATCTTTCCATATGGTAACAATACGTATCATCTGAAAGTACATACCATGTACTGTCCTGTTGGTACTTCAAGGATTATTAATGTAAAACAAGATCATATACATATTTATATACCTCAGTCAGATGATGAAATGAGGGAGATTTTTAATGGAAGAACACTTAAATGCTGGCAACCTAAGTTAAAAATTACCTCTGATGCTGGAGATTTAAATTGCCTGTTGTTTCACATGTTTTTTACAAACAAGGCAAAGCTCTGGCATTGTGTACATCTGGCATATGCATACATTTAAATTTTTAAGTGTCCTGTAGAACCTATACTGATTGCTGGCTATTAACACAATTCCTCCAATCATCCTTAAAAAGAACTTGCAATTTCCTTTTAAAATTTCCTTCCTACTGTGACCAATCAATTGACTTGAGATAAGGGGAAGATTCCAATGCTATTTTTTCTTCAGGAAGTGCTTTCTAAACTTGCATTTTATATTGCTGTAGTCTCTTGAAAGAATTTCACATATAACCCATTCAGTACATTTCCTTTGTTATACATTAAAACTGCCCTTCTCCCAGCTGCCAGAACAAATACATACCCAGACAAGAGCAACAGTCATTGATTGGCAACACCACTTGTATTTATTAAAACTGTTCTTATGATGGAATAAAGACCCTCATTTTGTTTTTCTTTCCTGTTTATCACATAAAATACTCACCTACCTTGTATTCTTTCACCATGATACTGGGTAAAGTTAGGTTGTATTATCAGTTTCTGCTTCCAAAAACAAACAACTGAAAATGAGTTTTGATTTAAGTGTAGATATATGCGTTTCATGTGCTGAAATTAGTGTTTGTGTTCAGAGGTGCGAATTAACAGTGCTGAGATAGCTAAATCAACTGCATTATTTTACACCATATTTGTCTGGCATGGTCTTTAAACAGCACTATGAATGTCATGGCTGCTTTCTCACACGGGCAAGAGGCTGAAGTTACATTGTAATGCAGACTTGCATTGACTTACAGCTGTAGCAGGATCTTGACAAGTGGATAAATATGCATTCAGATGTACATCTCAAACAACTTCGCAGTAACCATCTGTATTATTTTACTAGTGGCTGGGAGACACGAAGAGCCTGAGACCTGGAATAGAGAATGTGCCAAAGGACAGATGGGCAAAAAATACTGATTTTGAAATCTGACTTAGAATTGTTCAATTTTTGTTTACAGATCTCCTTTGGATTATTTCCATTTGTATTTAAAAACAGAAACATAAAGAATTAAAGCAGTACAATAACTGAAATAAGAATGAAATTGTTGGCTTTTAGGTGATAGACTTGATTTTCGTATGAAATCAGCCTTTTAAAAAATATTTTTTTTTTTCCTTTACATATATTTAAAGTTAATGCCAACATTTATTAAAACTGATGCTAAAATTCTTAGTGATATCAGTGAGACTAACTTTCAGGTAATATGGCTTGCAGGCATTACCTTCCTCTTTTTAAGCTGTGAAATTACCAGATCAGGAAATGCCAGAATGTATGTGTTGGTGTTCAATATATAGGTAATACCAGTGGACATATAACCAATGAGAATACGTGTCATGGCTCCACTTTTAAAGCAGTTGTTTTCATTCCTAAAGCTTTGTTGATCTTTGTCTCATTGCTACTTTAAGAGATCTGTAGGTCTGGTTAAAACATTCAATATTACTGTTTTTTTGTGTGTGTGTGTCCGTTTTTTGTTTGGTTTGTTTTTGTTTGTTGTTGTTTTTAGTTTGTTTGTTGTGGTGTTTTTTTGTTGTGTTTTGTTTGTTTTTTGTTTTTTGTTTTGTTTTTCCCTGAAAGTAAGCATTAAGATACTTTTTTGGGTATAGAGGATGATGTTTGACACTTCTTTTCTGAATTGTATCTATACTTTCTTCAAAAATACACATTATGTCCAAGAGGCAACCTTATTTTTAATATATGGAAACTGTATTTCTCATCTGCAATGGCAATATTGATCTTTGAGTCAGCAGAGCTGTTTTTTACAAGATCGAGTATTAAGGGTGCTGGAGATGCAGAGGTGGTAGCTTCGTTCCCGACAGAGATTTTGAAGCAAGAGATTTAGATAAATGGCAGCTAAGTAAGATCCAAGTTCAGGCACTGCTTCCTTTGGAATGCAATAAAAAGAAAATATTATTTTGTCCTGGTAGGGTTAAGGAAATTGATATGTTTATGTAGGTGAGATAATAAAAATCAAAGTGCTCTTTGAATATTTTGGTCCATTTGTAGGGCAAATAAATGTGCTTTGTAAAGAAATAAATTTTTGTCTTTCAGGTTATAAGCAGTAGTGAGTGGAACAAATATGAAATGAAAGTAAGGGTCTGGGCACAGCTATCTGTGGTGGATTATAGAAAGACATACTCTCTGAACACAGGTCTCCCAGTATTGCTCAATTTTACCTCAAGTCAGGCTCAGTACAGGATGTTCATTGTAAATGTGTCCACTGGTTTAATTTGATGAAGAGTCATCACTAAAACATGTTTTTCTCTTTGCTCTTGAATATGCTATATATAAACAGTTTTCTCAGTGCATTGCTCAGCTAAACTTGATTGTTTTTGTTTGTATCCTTTACAGCATGATATGAAAGAAAATGCTTGATGTGGCTAATCCCTCTCTATATATTGCGAATGAAACAAGAATCACCATCTTGCATGGGAAGCAAATGCTTATCTTTAACTTAATTTGTTTAATTGAAAGACGATTATCATGAAGCTAGAGCAGAACTAGTGAGATTCTGTACTCATCAAGTTAATTTCTCTCTGGGGATCACTATGGAATCAAGAATCCCTGCTATAATATATAGCTAAAAAAGAGTGCTTCAGTGCAGTCCAGTGAATGCCTCTTGTTTCTCGCTGTGAACAGTTTAAAAACAAAATGTATTTTTCCAGTGTTAAGGTATTCCATCTGTACTAGGAGAGGTTGTGCAGCTCTTGTCTTGGAGCTGAGACACTGTGGAGAGACAAAATGCAAGGTCAGGACTACAAATAATGAAGAAGGGAACTCACCGGGGTGGGGAACTTCCTCAATCTGTTTCCAGCCCTTAGTGTTGTTCATGCATATGGAGTTGTTGTCTTGCTAGATCAAATTCATACTGAATTCCTTAGAGCAAGGATTTAGACCAGGGCTCCTGGCTTCTAGGTATCCTCACCAGGAACAGGCACGCTCACAGCCCTAGCAGTCTAGCCATCTTCTTTGCATGGCAGCCCAGTTTCATTAGTACATAGCCACGTGTTTCAGGTGCTTACCTTGGAGCTGAAATCTCGGAGTTTGCATTGCCTCAGGTTAAGGAGGAAGTGGAGTCAGTCTTGTAGTTTCTGCTGACTGTTCTAATCACAGGGTTTGGTCTTTCCCACTGTGTTTTGTCTAAATAGAGTTGGCAGGAGCATCAATGGCCATGAGCAATGACTAGCTTGGGCACTCACAGATACTGTAGTGAATAATGGTTGCTTGTAAGCCTGTGAGTACCCCTAGTGTGCCTCCATTCCCTTTTCAGCCTTCTTCCTGTTGTACCCCAAAACCTCACACTGCCTTTCAAATGGTGTTCCCACTGCCTTCCTACCACACACCACTGAAATTATTTTTTTTTCCTCATTCCCCATCTATTGCCTCACAACCTGCCCTTGTATTTACCTAGCCTTTTTCTCCCACCTGTCTAGCCCCACTTCGGCATCTGATTAATGCTTGTGTCGAGGTAATAATTTGGATGTCAGATAAGCAAAACCTCCTGCTCTACACTGTAATGTAAAGGCACTCTCCCTTTGACTTTTCTGTTAATGTAAATGGGTGGTGTGCTATGATTTGTCATAAATGCGGGGTTGCCTGCCTTCATTAGATTTGCTCAGAGCCTCCCTTAAGGAACTTTGCTGCTGATCCGTCATCTTTGTGAATCTGAAGGCAACTGCCTGCCTATAGCTGCTGACATCAGTAATCCAACAGAGATAGTGGGGCCTTTGAGCATATCTTTAGGCAAAAACTGGCAATAATTACAGCCTCTGCAGAGTGCAAAGCATTCAAAGAGGAGTTTGTGTATCTCCTATTAGACTGGGGAACCTCCATGCACTTTTGGATCTCTGTCTCAATTTGTCTCATATGTTATAGGCAATGTCTGCTTAATGAACTAAACCTCAAAAAATCACAATGCAGAGAGTGCCTGAAATTATTAATACTTTCCCAGTGTAAGAATGTATGCATCTTACATAAGCTCTAGAGCAAGTTGATGTTTGAGCCAGGATTGGAGGTCATTGCTTCGCAGCTTCTTCTGTACCTGCCCCATGACAAGCAGTAGCCCACTCTTCAGAAAGCTTCCTAATTGCCCACATCTCAAAGGATGGTGGAAGAAAGGAGCTACACATACTGGAAATTAAATTTTAATAGTTAAAATCTTTTACATATACATGAAAAAGGATCTTGGTACCTCAAAAAGAAATCCTTTGCAACTGAATACAAAAAGCAAAGCTTTTGCATTGAAACTTTGATGCTGCTCTGTGATTGCAATTTCCCCCTCTTTCGCATTAACTCTTATCTGTCATTTATCCTGAATCATTTTCATCTGATTTTTAAAAGAAAAACCTTGAGAAGCCATTTATCTTTCCTTGTTCAAGATTCTTAGCTTTTAAGATCAAAGTTATGGGATGAATAATGCATACAGGTTTTCATTCCTTTTGTGTGTGGCTGTCTTGTGACAGCAACAGTTTTGAATGACTTACATTCTTATTTTAGATAAGTTGTAACTTGAATTCTTGATTACTGTTTCTTATCCTGTCCCTTAAATAGTACATCTTAAATACCAAGTATTTATTCTCTAGCACAATGCTATTTTTACACGTGAGTCTAGAAAATGCTTTCTACAAAAGGTAAAAATGAGGTCTCTGATCGGATGTGACAAGAAAGCTCCATAACGATACCATCCACAGGAAGATAGTTTATGTATTTGCCCCATTAATTTTATTTATTTATTTATTTCTAAATGAATTATAGAAAAAAAGGTTGATTCATCTTTGTTGGTTGAGACCATTCACAGCCCCATTGTGCTTTGACAAGTTTAAAACAAGATAGGTGATCCCAATATGATCTCGGTCATAAAAAGGAAGAAGAAATGGCAGAAATTATTATGCATGTCATTTAAAAAGCAAAAGAGAAAGTATTGTTTGTATTGGAGGGAACAGTGGAAAAAGTAGGAATTAATTCTCCATTTATCCAAAGGGGCCTTTCCTTCCAAAGATAAATTACAGTGAGAAAAATTGCAGAGGGGAAGTGAATCAAGAAAAAGGAAACAAAACCTGATTGAATTTGTTGCTGTGTGCTGTGCAGGAACCTTAACCCTTTAAAACAGCTTTGTTCCTGACAAAAATCATACAGTTATGGTGCCGCTCTGAATTAATTCAAGATGTTTATCCTAATTTCTTTTTTTTTTCTGGCCATGCTCTCTCTCTTTCATTAATTTCTTAATCTTGAATGTTTTAACATCTTAGCGTCCCCAGATTATGTGTCTTAAATACATAGCAAAGGAATGCATATTTCTGGAGAAGATGTAATGCTTACTGTAGGTTAACATAGTCTAGCCTAACGTAGGTTAACATACTCTATCCTGTGGAGAACAGTATGAGAGATCATGGCCTGGGTACACAGCACACAGAACAGTGTGTGTGTGAGGGAGGTGGCACCAAGTAACTGCAGTTTTATTTCATTTCATAGTGTTTTATTTCATTTTAATTGTTTTTCTTTTGGGGGGCAGATTAAAGGGCAGGCAGCAATTTCCTATATGTCCCAGGAGGATTAGAAAGAGAAGTGTATTTTTCTACTGATTCCACTATGTATTTGTTGCCTCCCAGCAATTTCCTTTCTTTCCAGTCCTTTCTCTTCATTCTGTTTCTTTTTCTTACTTCAAGAGAGGGTTGGCTTCCACTCTCCTTCTCTTTTTCCTTCTTCTGCTGATCCCGACAATGGTGGATTCATCAAGGATCAAGAGTATTTTTGTTAATGATTTATATTTCTTCTGCTATTAATATTGCTTTCACTGGTAACACAGTTGGAGTTGCAGTGACTTAACTTGGCACCCAAAGGGGAAAAAAGACGAAAGATTGTGAAAAAGAATTTGGAACCCCATAGCTATTCCAGAGGATGCTGAGAATGCTTCTAAATCCTGCTGTTTCTTGCTCTTAATTTTTCCAGAATGTGACAATTGTTTTTCTGTATTCATGCTTAAAGCTCTGTTTCAGGGTCCCTGTTGTTCTTGTTGGATTCTCTCTGCTCTTTGGTTTCTTTAACACTCACTGGTCAACCAAAATGTATCTTCTGGATAGTCTTTCTCGTTTGCTGTTCTAACCATGACATGTGTAATTCTGTTGTCCTCTTGCATTTTCATATGGACAACTTTTTTGTCTTTGTCCTCTGTGCTCTCTACATGTCTTCTCTTCCCCCTACTGTGTCTAAACCATTGGAGTTTCTACATCTGTACTACCATTCTTCCCTTGTGAAGACAATGACATCTAATGGTGTCTTACTTCCTAAGTTTTTTTGTTTGTTTGTTTGTTTGTTTTAAGGTATGTATTATCACAGAGATAATCTAGGTCTTTTCAGTGGTACAATAATCTTTATAACTAGCATTTTTGACATCATTTTGTATATTGTGTTTGTTGTTTTTTTCTGGTAGAATCCTAAAAACATTGCCTTCTACAGATGACCTAACTCTTCTTGGAAGACTGTAAATTCTAGTAACCTCAGTACCATTCAAGGATTAATGACTTTCTAACAAAGAAAGAAGATAAAATACTGAATAAGTATATATTTTTGTATTTATTGCCCTCTTCCTTCATGCTACCTAGAGGCTTATGGTATTCCATTTTATTTCAGACTTAGCCCTTGAAACTCTTCATCTCTAATATGTTCACAAGTAGTTTCCAACCCTGACCTGTTAATAACCTAGCTGTTAATAGTGACAGCTTGTATTTCTGCAAGCACTGAAGTAAACAGGGATTGAAATTCTAGCATATTGCAAGATTCTCTCCTCACGGCTTTTTGCAGGTTTGCCATTTGAAAAAGCATAGCTGTGCAGACTTTGTCAGGCAGATGTGAGCTCATTCAGCTCACTCTTTGAATCGACCAGAAGCCATATGGCAGCGGTTAATGTGGCGCCGAGCCTGAGCTAATAAGCCCTGCTGAGAGACAGGCTAGATCACTCAGGCATGGTATTGTACTAATATGGCCACACAGCTTCTGTTGTGCTGAGGGTAAGGGCAAAAAGAGCTTGCGTTGGCTGGAGGTCCCCACACGCCAAGCCAAAGCAAATGGCCTGAAAACACACGTGTGGATGTTCCCTTCCTTCGCAGTAGCTCTTACATTCAACTGTCCCAAATACTTCTCTGGGGGACAAGCTGCTTTCTCCATTAGTGCAAAGTGTTTGCTGCAAGAAAATGGCAAGAAAAAGATGGTTAGCCAGTTAGTCTAAAGTGCCTGAGTGATATTTCATGCCAGAAATTGTTCTAATTGTTTTAAACAAGTAATTATTAACCCTGAACCTCATATGCCATGATGTTGAATAATGCATAGGAAGGACAAGGCAAATAATGCATTGGTTCACACTGAGTAGAACATGTTTTAGAAGAATCCACACTGAAGAATCTAGATACGAGGGCAAATAAACCAGTCACTGGAAAACTGGGCATTAGTAGAGAATAATCAAAGCATTGTGCCTTTTCAGTGGACATCTCAAAAAGATAATGATGGCCTGTGGAATTAGTGGAAAGGGAAGGAGCATCATGATGCAGAGCTAAAGGATGGCCTAGTAACAAACATCTGTGGATGGGCAACAGGTTCTGTTGGCTTGTGCCGGGTATCAGGGAGATGAGATTTTGCGTTAAGGACAAAATTGACCTCCTCTATCCCAATGGCATTCCCTATCATAGTGCAACCTACCATGCGAGGTAATGAGATTTAGAGACTGCATTCAAACAGTCTGAAACTGCTGGAGTTAAAACTCATTTTAATTCACTGTTAGATTAAAAGGCTAGTTATGATCATGTAGTGGCTGGCTTTCTAAACCACGTTATTGCTGATCATATTGTCAGAAAAAAATTCCCATAGCTAAGGGTATCCATCCTGTCTACTTTTCTCACAACTTTCAGAAGTGTTCCTTTGCATCAGTGATGCATGTTGTTTCAGCTATTTTATTTTTATTCTCACTGCTTAAAATGTTAGGCATCAAACATGTAACTATGGTTTCTCTTTGATGTTTCACTGTTGTTGTATAATAAAAAGTATACCTTTAATGTCAACCAAGTATGCATTTTTCTATACTGAACTTTATTTTACAATTATTTCTACTTTAAATATAAAAATAAAGTGAAGAAAAGTGTTCTTTTGCAGATATTCTGAGTACTTAAAGGAATTTGAAAACTCTTAATTGAGTCAAAATTCTTCATGGATTTCTTTTGTCCCTAGTCATGAACTGAACACCTAGATAGTGTTTTAAAAAAAAAAAAAAAAAAAAAAAAAAAAAAAGGCCTGCAACAAATATGGTGTGTGTTAGTGTTAGGTATCTGAGTTTTGAGATTTCCACAGAACTAGACATTAGACATCAGGATTTTCTTGTAAAATGATTTATTGAGAGTTTTGAACCTCTGGGATCATGTGAAATGATAGAAATGGAGTCTGGGAAGCTGCTACTCCTTAAAAAAAATAATATCAAAACAGGTGGTTGTTATCTCAGACTAGTTACTTGAGCTATCCAGAGCATGCAGGCCTTTATGATTTGAATGATTAGGAGCAAAGGTGATTTCTGCTGAGAAAGTAAATCCTCTGTTTGATTTGGCTGATATTCTAGTTGTTTTCTTTGGGATGGGCAAAGGAGTTGAAGAAAGGATGTGGGAGGGAAATTATTTCTTCATTCATTTTATTCTCGTAATGAAAAAGAAACATTTTTGTTTGGTTAGTGTTTTTAAGCAGTCAGGAAAGGAGACATACTGTGCTTATATTAAACACAATAAGGATGAAGAACGGGTTTAGAAAGTTGATTCTTCTCCCTCCCTCCTCTCATCAGCTGTATGGAAATCCTAAATGTACAGTGTGGACATCCTCCTCTAAATCAAAAGTCCATTTCTGGAGAAACTATTCCTCCCAACCCCTTAGGGACTGTTTACCTTCTATGATTCATAATCAAGAGCAAAACCAATGAGAAACAGAGTGATATTTGCAGTATCAAACTTTTAGAGCCTTGTATGAATGTAATACACCAGACGCATCAGGTCTCTCACTGGGAAGCGTGTGCACTGTGAACAGGCACAAAATGTATTCAGAGGAAAGTTCAGTCCATTGGGCATGGGACGGACCATCCCTACCTATCAAATGTGCAAAAGAAAATAGAAAAGAAACTTAAGCACTAGAAACTGTCTGTGTTCCCAGGTACTTTTTTGCTGATTCCTGGACCTGTGAGCTTTTCGCTTTATCTGTTACTGTATTTATATTTACCTTATACTTGCGTACAGAGGTATTTCCATTTGAATATCATGAAAGACTTTTAGCAGACAAATTTCCAACAGAATTCAATGCATTATTTGTGGCAAGTGTGTAGCAGTGAAGTGAATCAACCCAAATTCTCACTATGTTCAGTGTTTTCCAAACACTGAAACCCACTCCATTTGGGGAGGGGGGAGGAGTACATTTTTGTTCTTTAAAGTCTCTAGTGGACCTTATAAATTTGATTGTTCTTGGCATTTTTGATATTCCTAGTTGCTTGCACACCACAGCAGCCACATGTTGTCACTTAAAATCTAAATATCGGATAACTGCTAACTGAGACTGTATTGTATATCATGCTTTAAAAAAAAAAAAATAGTTTTGTAAAGTAAGAATGACACTAACTATAAAGCATGTTTAATAAAACCTCAACATTCTATGTGCTGAGTTTGCACATATTATGTTCTCATAATCAAATGAAAAATGTATAATAAAAATAGTAGAGAAGAACAGTGCCCATTTCTGGAGCCTTGAACAGATGTAAGTGATTAGAGCTTCTTGCTTGGTTTGCTTTGATTTTTTTGGTCTACTTTTTGAAAGTTCTGTCAACTTCATTTTTGCTTATTTCACTTTGTTTGGATAGTTTTGCCTTACTGAATTTCCTGTGATGCTTCTGGTTATATGAAAAGTCTAGTCCAAATCTCAGCACTTCAAAAATAATAATTTTTCAGTTCTTAGGTTTCCTCAACCCAACGGAGTACTTCTCTCTCTCCGGGTAATAATATACTCACAATTACTGCCAAGTTCAGATATTCACCATGTGCAGTAGTGTGAGACTAACATACACATTGCAGGGTGTTATTCCAGACTCCTGTGTAATATTATGCAAGACCAAGCCTGCTTTCTTAAGTCTTCCCTGATTTAAAAAAAAAAAAAAAAAAAAAAAAAAAACTTATTTAGGTAGATGGCAATTGTTGCTAATACTCCTGCTTCATTTAGATCAATGGTACAATTGATCTTACTTTTCTTCCTCAAAAAATCATTATCTTGCAAGAACCTGTTTGGCAAATGGCCACATAAAGATTGTTCTTTTTTTAATGTGGCAGTGTGGGTGGTTAGTTTTACTTGCATCTAATTATACTCACTTTCTTCTAACTCAACAGCTTTGCTGTTCCTTCTGTCTTTGCTGCTCTTAATGGTTGTGTGCTTGGCTCTGCTGGGCCTTCTTGTTCTGGCTGCATGTGGGAGAGTAAATTATACAGATATGGTGAGGGAGGGAGGAAGATCGTCCCACTACAAGCTTAAGAGAGGGAAAATAATCCATGGAAAATAATGCTGTTCAGGAAGAAAAACTTGAGAAAGTGAAATGCTTTCCTGATATATGTCTTCCAATATTTCTACTGCATGTAGTATATTTATTTGATCTTGAAAGTAGCCACAGAGATGTATGCTTAAGTAATTTTGCCTTCCCTCACAACATCTGAAGTTTGGTTCCTTGAACAAAATGATGATGAGTCAAGATCTTTAAATTGTAAGTTTTTATATTTTGCATCATTCCTTTTACAAATAGTTACGCCATTCAGAATGCCAAGGTTTTCAAAAGATTCATATGTTAATGTGATAGCTTGGTCTTCCCTCCTTTACCACTCAAATTGCAGATTTTGCTTTTCCAGATCTTTTAGAGTCATTTGGCTCTTATGGCTACTCTGATGTCTGGTGTTCAATTTGAACCTTTCCGTTGGAGGAAAACCTGACACAAATCGAATAGGAAGAAGTTTGCTTGTTCAATGTGTAATGTTACCGCAGAAGCTGCAAGTACTTGATTGAAGCTATTTTACAGTTCATGATAGGAATTCCAAATTCCAGGAATGAAGGGTTCTCGCTGGCAGGCCTGTACCTTGAATAGAATTAAACATAAGCTATTTTTACCAAGACAATACATTCATTGCAACACTATTTTTAAAAGTGAGCCACAAATATTTTCCTATGGAGAAAATTACTGTACGTAAGGGAAGGATTGCCTTGAGGTAGAAAGTCTGCAACCTAAGCAAAGCAGATTGCTGCATTGCTGCAATCTGCCTATGAGATTTTGGGCAAGCCATGAAATTATTCAGTACTTCTTGTTCACCATTTCATGAGTTGTGAAGCTGAATTCATTCATACATGTAAAGCAGCCTGACAGTATTACAACAAAGTTGTGGTGTGTTATTTGGCCAAAGTGCAAAGCATTATTGCATCTTAAATCATGAATAGACACTTTTTTGTAGGCAAAGCAGTAGAGAAGTATTCTCACTCATATACTGAGGCCATGGTGTTTGTGACTGTGTAATACTTGCAGGATCTAGCCTATATTCAAATATTTTGAGATTTTCTTGTATTAAAATAAAATAAAATAAAATATTTACTACTCAATTTGTATGCTGAAGCATCAAAGTGGCTTTAAAATTATTGTCCCCTGTGTTCAGGGATCTCTAGATTATTAATAAACTTGGAATGTCTTTATAGTAGGTACTTTGCATGATTATAACTCCTGGGAAATTTGCATTCACAAAGACTATGATTAGTATGTTTCATGAAAATACACTTTGCACACATCCTGTACTCTTAGTGTACATTTCGCTCCATTACTGAAATCAATGAATTACCATTTTGTTTGCTAAAACTTACATCTCACCCTTCCAAGAAAACATACAGTATAATTTACGGCAAGAGAGAAGCCCCTTTTTGAAGTTCTGAAAGAGTTGAGATTACAGAATCTCAGAATGGTTGAGGTTGGAAGGGAGCTCTGAAGATCATTTAGTCCAACCTCCTGCCAAGCAGGGCAACCTAGAGCATGTCGGACAGGATCACATCCGGGCAGGTTTTGAATATCTCCAAAGAAGGAGAATCCACAGACTCTGGGCAACCTGTTCCAGTGCTCAGTCATGCTCACTATAAATAAATGTTTTCTCATATTCAGCTGAAACTCCCTGTGTTTCACTTTGTGCCTGTTGCTTCTTGTCCTGTTGCTGGGCGCCACTGAAAAGAGTCTGGCCCCATCCTCTTGACACCCTAACTTCAGATAAATATATACATTGATAAGATCCTCTCTCAGCCTTCTCTTCTTCAAGCTAAACAGGCTCAGCTCTCTCAGCCTCTACCTATATGACAGATGCTTCAGTCCCCTAATCATCTTCATAGGCCTCTGCTGGACTCTTTCCAGGAGCTCCATGTCTCTCTTGTACCAGGGAGCCCAGAGCTGGATACGATGCTCCAGGCTGAGTAGAGAGGGAGGATCTGCTGGCAAAGCTTTTCCTAATGCACCCCAGGACACCATTGGCCACCTTGGCCACAAGGCACATTGCTGGCTTATGGTTCATCTCTTGTCCACAAAGACTCCCAGCTGGGTCTTTCCCTGCAGAGCTGCTTTCTAGCAGGTCAACCTCTGACCTGTACTGCTGCATGGATTTATTCTTCCCTAAGTGTATGACCCTGCACTTGCTCTTGTTGAGCTTCATGAAGTTCCTCTCCACCCAACTCTGCAGCCTGTCCACATCTCTCTGAATGGCAGCACAGCCCTCTGGTGCATCAGCCACTCCTCCCAGTTTTGTGTCATCAACAAACGTGCTGAGTGCACTCATCCCAGTCATTGGTGGATAAATTGAATAATACTGGACCCAGTACTGACCCCCGGGGAGTTAGACAACATCCACTGCTCTCCCCTCATCTACCCAGATTGTTTAAGCATGATTTTCGCTTGGTGAATCCATGATGACTACTCCTAACCACTTTCTTGTCCTCCTTGTGCTTGGTGATAACTTCCAGGATGAGCTGTTCTACCTCCTTTCCAGGGATAAAGGTGAGGTTGAGTGGCCTGTAGTTTCCTGGGCCCTCCTTCTTGTCCTTTTTGAAGAGTAGAGTGTCATTGTCTTTCTTCTAGTCCTCAGGAATCTCTCCTGTTTCCCACAGACTTTCAAAGATGATGGAGAGTGATCTAAAAATAGCATCCGCTATTAAATGCTGGCAGATGCTATAAAAATAACATCTGCCAGCTCTCTCATCACCTGTGGGTGCCCACTGGATTTGTGGGTATCATGTTTGCCTAAATGATCTCCCTCTCCAAGGGAAGGACCTCCTTTCTCCATACATCCTCTTGTCTCAGAACCTCTAGGATCTGAGATTCATGAGAGCTGGCACTAGCAGTGAAGACTGAAGCAGTCTTACAAAGGCGGCATTCGGTAACTCTGCCTTCTTGGTATCCTTTGGCACCTACCCTGTTCAGCATCGGTCATTTATATATGTATTGTTCTTGAAGCTAACAAATGTAGGTAGTTGTAACAGGCTGTTGTGGTTTAACCCGGCTGGCAGCTAACACCAGACAGCCATTCGCTCACCCTCCCCCCTCCCTCTCTGGGATGGGGGAGAGAAACGGGAAAGTGAAGCCTATGAGTTGAGATAAAGACAGTTTATTAAGATAGATAATAATAATAATAATAATATGTAAATAACAAGTGATGCACAAATGCAATTGCTCACCACCCGCTGACCGATGCCCAGCCCATCCCCGAGCAGCCGGCCCCCCACCCCGGCTAGCCACCCCTATATATTGTTGAGCATGACGTCAGATGGTATGGAATAGCCCTTTGGCCAGTTGGGGTCAGCTGTCCTGGGTCTGTCCCCTCCCAGCTCCTGCTGCACCCCCAGCCTGCCCGCTGGCAGGACAGAGCGAGAAGCTGAAAAGTCCTTGGCTTGGTGTAAGCACTGCTCTGCAGCAATTAAAACATCAGCATGTTATCAGCACTCTTCTCATCCTAATCCAAAACATAGCACCCTACCAGCTACTAGGAGGAAAAGTAACTGTCCTAACTGAAACCAGGACACAGGTTTTCAGTGGCTGGAGAAATCTTAATTTTAGCAATCTGGACATTTTAAGTAGGACATGGGAAAATATCTTCTTACATCTGCAAAATTAAGAGTAGCTAGAGTAATGACAATAAACCTGAAAGCCTGCTTTGCTAACCATTTCTGATTTGAAAATAGAAAGTAGTCTTTGAAAATGTTCATCTGGATTTAAGCAGGTGGAGATCTATGTTCTCCATACAGTAACCATCTCAACAAAGGTCATTTCTCCTACCATTATGAATATAAAGTTCAAGAAAGAAGGCAGTTTTTCATCTTCGTAACAGCTGTGTATCTCAGGCTGCAGTGTCAGTTTTACTATGCTGCCCTGTCAATGAGTCTCAAATTCACCTTGAAAGATCACCCCTAGGGATGCCAGCTGAACCTTTGACCCTTCTGTTTTGACTGTCACCAAGGTTAACACATCATTACAGCTTGTGATGTTTTGGATACCTGTTCATTTGGAGCCTTTTTTAGCCTACACTGTTTCAGACAACTTAAACAGAAGCAGCCTGTCACTGCTGTTTCATAGAAATATGTTTTGATGATTTTTTAAGAATGAATTATATTTCTTCCTAGTTTTGTGTAAAAATAGATGTGAAATTTTAAAATTTACAGCTTTATCACTGTGTTTCCTAAGTTATTAAAATAACATCTATACAATTACAAGCAAAAATAACAAGATGAGAAAGCATTTTCTTTCTAAATGGGCAGAATCATGCCTGAACTGCTGCTTACAATACCTCACAGCTGCATAGTGCAAAACAGTGTGTGGTGACAGTCCAAAGGACACCAGTAAGTATCGGTTTTGTGGGATATGTTCTAGCTATTGACAGGTTAAGAACAGTTAGTTTATTTGGAATTGTCCTACCAAGGTACCGTGTTGGATAATTAGCCTGTTATAATTAACATGGGTTTTGATTTACTAACCCAGAAAATTGTTTGCAAATACTTCTTGTCTATGGGACTGATAGCTAGCCAAGAGGACTCTTTTACTGTGCTGAAAGAGATTTTTCCAAATATGTATTAAAATTTGTTATTTTAATACATTGTACCCTATAAATATGCTCCTTGGGAAATCCCTATTTTTATCAAGGCTGTCCTCTGATGAAACAAATATACCATTATTTTGGTGAGATTGACTCCTGCGTGCTGTTATAGTTAACAGTTTTGTATTCATGAAATAGTAAAAGGAATCAGTATGAAAATCAGTTTTATTCTTGTATTGTTTCAAATGACTTCCACATATTCTAATTGGGGAATTAACAGTAGCTAATGTTGAAAAGGTGATCTATTTATTGAGATACAGAGGAAAATGTCAATGCAATTTTTGTTTCTGCTAATGGAGTTTTGTGTGTTTTGTTTGTTTGTTTGGTTTTTAATTCCAGCAGTACAAGTCTGCTAGATCATGACTTTGTATCCTTTCTCCCTTACATTCTGCAAAATCAATTATTTAGCAGCATTTTACAGGCATTATACCTACGTGTATCATTCAGACTATATATGAAGTTATTCTACATCCTCCGTACACTCAGTTGAAAGGGTTAAGATATTAAGAGGCAGTGCTGTATCCTCTTCTGTCATCTTTCTGAACATGATATTTTAGTTAACAAACCTTAAATCCTTTCAGTTAGAATTATGTAATTTTCCTTCTCTGAGACTTCTCCGGAAACTTGTAATCATCAGCGTAACAGTTACATTCACTACAGTTCCTTGTGATGCCACAGTTTTACCCTTTGGAAGATTTTGAACTGTAGGTTGAAAATGCCATAATATAGCTTTCTGAAAAGGAAGGATATTGTTTATTTAACCACATGATCATACAGCTAGGGAAACAACATTTCAAACCTGTCTAATAGCTACATGCCTGTCTAATTTAGCATCTAAAATTCCTTTCTGATGGAATTCCATTTGTATCCCTTCTTCCTCATTCCCATTTAATAAACTTCTTTTCTTCCAATCCTCAAGGAAGTGTTCATCTCATTAAATCCCTCTTCCTGCTCTGGTTTTCACCTCCTCATATGTCTCAGGGACAGTGTTGCTCCTTTGGGCTACAAATATGTCAGGCTCAGCAAAGGCGCAGTCCTCAGTTTCAAGGTGAACTCCTAAGCATCTGTTGAAAAGTTACTATTAGGATCATAAGCTCATACCTTTGTGGTATGTTTCAAGGCAGTCATGATATGAAATTAGCTTGCTGTGTGAGCAGAATGAGCCTAGACAAAAATCTAATGTGTTATTAAAAGCAGCTCTTAATACAGCAGATACTATATACATAGTACATACATAACTACTATATAGAGCACACACATCAGATTGTTCCTTGCATGGATGTTTGAAACTGTCAGTATTAATACCTGTTTATGCCTCAGTTCTTACAGGTCATGAACAAATGCTTGAATCTAACAGGATTTTCCAGAATTTCATTATTTAGAATTAAGTATTCTGAAATTTAAGGACTATTCAAACATTTTTCTGAAACATAGTGGATTATATTCCACCAAACATTTCTTGCCAACCTCTAGGTCTGGGGCAAGCATGTAGCATTTAATTGCAATCCAGTGACATCAGCAAAGCAAAGCAAAGCTGAACCTGAAAACGGCTGTTGTGTTTTTTTTGTTGTTTGTTGGTTGGTTGGTTGGTTGGTTGGTTTTGTTGTTGTTGTTCTTGTTGTTTTTTGAATCTCATCAAAGTATGAAACTTTTTAAGATTTTCTGACATTTTTGTCAAACTTTTAACACATTAAACTGTTTGTTAGGTAAAGAGAATCATAACCCTTTTTTTTTTTTTTTTTTTGCTCTATATCAAACTTTCTCTAAAGCTCTGACTTATTTTTTTCCTCATGACTGTCTTCTATTTTCAGTGAAGTTTGGTTTTATTTTTTCTTCAAAAAAGGATATCTTAGAAAAATGCAAATAGTATAATGCAAAGTATAACACATAACTGGTAATGCATTTGACTGTTTTATTTTTATGTTTACCATGTGTAATTTTGTTGTTGTTTACAACTTTTTCACTTGGTTTCTGACTATTTTGTCTATGTAGGTGTGGTGGTTTTACTCGGGTGGGTGGCCAAGCTCCACCACAACCGCTCGCTCTCTCACTCTCCCCCTCCCCTTCAAAGAGGAGTGGGGAAAAATACGATAAAAGGGGCTCAAGGGTTGAGGTAAGGATGAGGAGATCGCACAGTAATTATTGTGACGGGCAAAACAGACTCAGCACAGGGAGATAGTAAGATTTATTACCTATTACTAACAAGCTAGAGAAGTGAGAAACAAAGGAAAGAAACCAAAAGCACCATCTTACCCCTCACCCCCCCCCCCCCCAAATCAACCCTCTTCCACCTCCTCCCCCCGAGCGGTGCAGGGGATTGGGGGTTATGGTCTATAGCACTTCTTCTCTGCTGCTCCTTCTCGGTCACTCTCGTCCCCTGTGCTGTGGGGTCCCTCCCACGGGATGCAGTCCTTGCTGAACTGATCCGGCATGGTCTTCCCACAGGCAGCAGCTCTTCAAGAACTGCTCCAGATATGGGTCCGTACCATGGGGTCCATTCCTCAGGAGCAAACTGCTCCAACCTGGGTCCCCCACAGGCATCAGCCCCTGCCAGGTCATCGGCTCCTTCATGGTCTCCTCTCCACAGGCTGCAGGTCCAGCCTGGAATCTTCTCCAGCAGGGTTCCTCCACAGGCCACAGCCTCCATCAGTGCAGGTCCACCTGCTTCATTGTGGTCTCCTCCACGGGCTGCAGTGTGGAACCCTGCTCCACCGTGGTACTCCATGGGGGACAGCCTGCTTCACCATGGTCCTCACCACAGGCCGCAGGGGACTTCTGCTCCGGCGCCTGGAGCACCTCTCCCCCTCCTTCTTCACTGACCTTGGTGTCTGCAAGGCTGTTTCTCACTCCTCTCACTCTCCCAGCTGCTGTGTGGTGCAGCATTTTTTTTCCCTGTCTTAAATATGCTCTCACAGAGGCGCAAAACAGCATCACTTATTGGCTCAGCTCTGGTCAGCAGTGGGGCCCTTACCAAACATGGGGCGGCTTCTAGATCCTTCTCACAGAAGCCACCCCTATGGCCCCCTGCTACTAAAACCTTGCCACGTAAACTCACTACATTAGGCTTTGAAAATACCATACCATTTTAAAATTTAAAATGAATCCACAAGGGTAACAAATTAACATTTTGTTACCTTTTCTGGATATAACTAAGAAAAAATAATGGATTTGTGTTGGAACAAATGTGTTCTCTAATATAACAAAGGGTGAACTTTAACCACTGTTAACAACATTTTCTGTAAGGTTACACCTTGGTGCAGACAGCAGAGTAAAGTAACCTACTGAAATTTGTTTATGTAATGCAGCAGGGGTTGATCCTGTTCGTATTTGTGTGTGTTGGAAAAGGAGACCAGAAGACTAATGAAGTTTATTGATAAGGTCTTCTTTTTGCATAGATGCCAACAAGGCAGTCCTTTAAATACTGCCTTTGCCTTCCATGTCTGTTCACATTCATTGTTTAGTGTGTGTTTTTGCATCATTTTTCTTACCTTTCCTTGTAGTGCATCAACATGGGAAGGAAGTCAGCCAGCAAAGGAAAAAAAAATGCAGTAACAGGAATAACACAGATAACTTCCAGTTATAAATATTTTTCCTAAAAATATTTTCATGTATTTGGTGTGCTAAGTGAAGTCTTAGAGTATATCAGGAGGTCAGACCTTGGTGGTGCTCTGGTTGAGGACCACTTTTACTCACCCCGTTTCTAAATTGTACCAATTGTTCAGAATGGCACTTGATGTAGTGCATGCCTTGCAGCATCTTTTGGATGACGTGCATCCAGCACCAGATTTTTGAAAGTGGAGTTGCTCACTCAGCTTCCTGAACAAGTCAATATGTCTGTGCAGTGGTCATATATGCTGAGTACCCCTTATGTTACCCAGTGGGCAAGCACTCCTAGCTTTTGTCATCTGCTTTTGAAAAATTTGGTCAGCATGTTAGGTAGATGACTCCTTTATGTAGAAAGGTAGATTTCTGTTCCATTTGTCATGCTAAATAATTGGCCAAGTTAAAGTTCTGTCTTTAAAAGTAAAGTGTTTACTTCAGACTGGACACTTGTGGTTTTGTATCTGTTTTGGAAGCTCAGTATGGCTGTTTAGGTTTCTAGGGGGAAAAGTTTACTATTGGAATGCATTTGCAGTCTTTAACTTCCTGTCACTGTCATTAAAAAAAAAAAAAAAAAATCATACCAAAGGAGTGAAATCTGGTCAGGTGGAAATTTTAGCTAATTTTGTCTAAATATCACTTCCTCTTTATTATGCACCTCTATGCCTTTCACACAGAAAGCATCACAGTTCCTTACGTATGTTAGGATAGGATAGTACTAATTATAAAAAAGGCAGGCAAAGCAGCCACAGGAGAAACTGGGGTAATGAAAGTACTGAGTCATTTTATAAGCCCATTCCACCAATAGCAATCTGCCACAAACAGGAAATGCTAATTTCCATACAGAACTTGGCCAGCTAGATCTTAGATTACTTTGCTTTGTAAAATGGGAAAAGTTGAGCAGCTGACATTTCCAGTGTCCCAAACAGCTTCTCCCCCCTTACAGCCACCTATACCCCC
>CM021697.1:97628029-97701971 GCA_011074415.1 Stictonetta naevosa
CATACGCACACCTTTTCCATTGATGCAGTTTACAGTAGTATTTTAGCAACAGCAAACCTTGTGCTGGGAGTTTAAGCCCACCGTGGCATCTGAGAGGAATAGCAAGAAACTGCTGCAGAGGAAGCAGTTATCCCAGCAGGGCTGCAGAGCCCCCTCCATAGGTTGGGCAGCCACCAGCCTCAAGCAGATGAGAGAGAACTGCAGGCAAGGCAGGGGGAGAGGCACCATTTCCCATGCTTTGGTATCTCCAGACTCCTTGGCTGTTCACACTATGACCACTGCCATTCTCAAACTGAGCATTAAGCAGGTTGAAGCTCCAAAGGTAAGGTCTGAGGAGGAAGAGCAAAACTGTCAGGCGGCATGTTCTTGCAGAAAATGGAGCCGTGTTCCTCCATGGTTAGCCTACCAGTAGTCCATCAATGAAGACTCTTGGCAGTAATGGGCTTAAGGAATGGAGATGTGTGTGCACTAGGGAGTGATGATCCCACACAGAGATTTAGAATACTGCACACTTCATTTGGCCTGATTGCAACCTGCGTTGGGTTGTTTTAAGAGTAACAGAAACTCCCAAGTAGTTCCCGGCTTCGCTCTCCGTTGCTAAAGATCAACGTTTTTTTGTGTAGTCCCTCATGGCCACAGAGGACTGAATGCTCTGTGAACTGACTGAGATCTACAGGTCACTCACTGCCTCTTAAGGCTGTCTGGAGGATCAAATGTTGAGCACGAAAGGAAAATAAAAATAATGACCCTAGGCTGCTGTGGGAGCTGGGGGAATTGGGGGATTGGATATTCACCTCTCTGTGCACACATTTTCCTTCTTATTCTTTGTAAGTTTAAATTTTAGGAACTTCCAAGCAGGGGCCTTAATGTCTAGCCTAGTGGCTTTTTGGTGTTCTTTTAATAAAAATGAAAGCTACCAGCAGATTTGCTTTGGTTGCCTGTAACAACTTTTTTTTCTTTTTCTTTTTTTTTCTTTTTCTTTTTTTTTAACTCAGTCCTGTAGCACAAAGCTTGTGTGCAGACCACAGAAAATACATGGAAATCTATGATTTATGACTTGCATGTGCTGAGGCTGACAGGAACTGCAGTGATCACTGATGGAAGAGTGAAATGTGGCAGATTATGACTTTTAAGTCTTTCTGAAAAATGAAAGTGTGTGTGTGTTCCTTTTTTTTTTTTTTTGAAAGTGTTTCACAAATGATGTGAAATGATGTGAAAGGTTTAATGTTGTCACAACTGTGTATGTTCCATGTTGTCTTAGTATGAAAGTTAGAGCTGAGCTTAGGCTCAGTCAGAGGTACATGCAATAGAAACATAGCCCAGGTTTTTCTGCTGTCTTGAAGCATGATGTAATTTACATGACACATCACCTCGATCTAAAGTTCTAATCAGCAAGTTTTTAGTATTTATATTGCAAAACATTGTCTATTTTTCCTCAAGGTTACATTTTGCGAAGTATTTGTTTGTCTGTAGTACTAGACTGATAAGGCCAACACTTCTTTGGAAGTAAACTTAATTGTAAAGTTTTGAAAGGCAATGTGTTGAATGAGATGTCAATTCTGTCTCAAAATTCAAAACTGTTAAAATATCAATTTGGAAGTGTATAAAAGTACTTTTTGCATTTTTTCATCCATTACAGTTTTTTCTTTGATTAGTTTGGTTCTCAGTTTGTATTCTGTACCATAAAGGGCTCAGGTTTACCCCCCACAAGGCAGGAAGAAATTCCTTCTTCCCTTGGGAAGCTACTGAGCTGGCTTCAGGGAGGAAAGCTTTCACAGACAATCGAGTGTAGGAAGTGAAACAGTCACAGGAAGGATCCGGGAACCTGTAACTCATATCCCCTTCAGTCAGGAGCCAGCGGTGGGCAGTCTCAGAAGGGATGTAAAGAGGGAATCTGTGCCAAATCTGCTGCAACTCAGAAGGTCACTGAATGACTGAAGCCAAAGCTGGAAATAATGACCTGCTGCACAGGCCCATGCCAATAGGAAAAAAAAAAAAAAAAAAAAAAAGGAAAAAAAGAAAGAAAGAAAGAATAATTTCTTTTTATTTCTGTCCTCTCTCCTCAGACTGAGGTGGTTTTGTTGTTGCTATCTCAGAATTGTACTTCTAAGTCTAGTAGAATGTTCCCTTTTCTTTTTAAAGCCTTTCAGTTTCTTGTAGGAGCTCATTGTAGAAGGCCTATAAATTGTACTTCAAAGCTCTTGATATCTTGAGTCCTGTCAGAACAGTTCCCTTTAGAAGACCCTACATAAGGACCTTGGTAAATCATTTATTGTGACACTGTGGCAGTGAGAGATCCGCGCCCTGAGAAATGTCTTTTGTCAGATTACAAGTCTCAGAGAAGTTATGCCTAGCAATGCTTGTAAGCCATGAAGTTGAAAATGAGAATTCTGCTGTTGGAGATTCGTATCCTGCACAAGTCCTCTTTTCTGGGGGGACAGCAGGAATTTTCTTACCAAGTAAATGCACATGATACTGAGTTGTCTTAGATCCATATAGTTGTCCTGCCCATGTAACTTCAGATTTAGAAAAGTAAGAAGACACTGGTCAATTAGGAAACTGACAATTAGGAAACTAAACCCCCTTGAAATCAGCAGCAGTCTGTACTCCTCTGAATTTGTATGGTACTCCTCCCCAGTAATGCCTGCATAGCTTAGGCGTATTCTGCAGCAGGCTAAGTCATTGGATCTGGTCACCTAAATGGTCCCTCATACTCTCTGGAGATATTATCTGAATCTGCACTTGCTTTCATTCTTGTGAACTTTTTGATACATCCCTAAAGAGTGGCCTTGCATCTGTCTTTTGCAATGTAGACATGCTTAGTGGAAAATAGGCTGCAAAATACCTCTGCAGATTTGGGCTATATTGTTTCTTTTGTGGTTACTAGATAGAAATTCTTTGTATGTCTTAAAATTTGTAGTTTGTTTGGATTATTTTCCCATATTACATTTGTGATGACTTAGTTAGGTAACATCATTAAACACTGAGAGATTTTGTGTGGCAAGTTAGACCCACTTAGCCTGAGATTTTATCCTCAGAGGTGTGCAAATACCACACTGGTGGCAATGCTTAAAAAATTATTGTGTAACAGACATTTCAAATTGTTTGGCTGAAGAGGAGAGAAATGAAGACACAGCAGACAATGAAATCAAGTTTACTTTTGTTTCTGATTCCTGTCACTGACTACCATGAAATCTACCATTTCATCTAGGGAGATTCATATACCAGGATAAATATAGTTTTGCAGAAATGTATAAGTTGTCCATACAGACATATGGATCCTATCTGGGTTGATAATATTTGGGCTCAGTTGGGCTTTCTGTGTTGCAGAAAGATCGGTTCATTCCATAGCTTTTTTTTAATGACCTGTAGGATTTCATCATGTGTTGTTTGCTAGTTAAGTTTAGTATATTGTCTGTACTTGGTAAAGAGTATTGTGAAAAACAGTTTCTGATGCAGTTTGATTTTTTTTTTTTTTATCTTATTTTTTTTCCCAGATCTCAGATGAGTGGATTTAAGGCCATGAGGATAGCTGTAACTTGCTTTTTTTGTGGGAGGATTTTAATCTTGGTTTATAATAACAGAGGAAGTATTGCATAATAAATGTTTTGTACTGTAACTGTGAAAACATTTCAGGAAAGTGTTTTATTGGTTCAAATATTTTCATATAAACATAGCTGTCTGTTCAGAAATAGATCTGATTAATGTGAGCCAATATGGCCTATTTTGAATAAAATTTTCCTTTTCTATTAACAAAAGCCAAATGTTTGTATAAAGTGAGATTGAGATGGCTGCAGTTTTAAATGTCTGAAAATTGTATATGCTGAGATAAGGATTTTTCTTTCCTGAAGTTGATTTATGACATTCTGCATATACCTTGGCTGTTTTCACTGTGTTGTTAATTGTGGGAAGTATTGAACACATTATGGTAATTCTGATATTTGGTGTCTTGTGATAATACCAAGTACTGAACAACCTTCAGTTCCCTCTGAAGTCACCAAACAATTCAGGACACAGATAAGCCTTAACTCTGTAGATACTGATCTTATGGGTACAGTCCATAAAAGAAACGAAGGCTGTCTCATGAGCAGAACTGAAACCAATTCTGACTCTCCAGATATGCTAGCCAATTTTTTAGGGGTGCCAGAAAGAGTAGAATCTGTTGAATTTTATCTGTGAATTTTATCTGCCTTAAACATTCTTTGTTTTTAAGTAAATCTTTATTCACATGTATTTTGCACCATTCGTTATAAATGCTACTTTCAGACCTGTCACCATGGCGAAACTACTTTGTTGGTCTTTATGGTAGTGTGAAGCAATCGGCTTGCATTTTGCTGGAAGATTTATGACAGAGAAGGGCCAAATGAAAATATTTTTTAAACTTATTTCAAGTAGTATTTTATATGTGTTTGATGTGGAGAAGGCAGCACATATCTTCCTGGGGTCCGAGAGAATGGAACCAGAAGTAGGAAAGACTCGTTTGAACTTTGAAGTTGAATAAGAGCATTGTCAAACATGTTTTAATGTCAAGTGTCTTGCAATGTTACTGAAGCATATTGTAACAGGTAGGGAAAGATACATGGGATTCACAAGGCTTGGAACAAGATACACATTTTTAAACAAAAAATATAAAGTAGGTATTCATTTCTCTTTTTTTTTTACTCAGCTGTTCATTTAAAATTTCAAAACTATCTTCTATTTCTTCTATTCCATGCTTCACAGTCTATGATGCAATGAGAAGTAATAAAATGGATATGCTAATCTATTTGGGAATGCTAGACCACATAGCCAAGACCATGCAAACTAAATAAGAAATAAAAGCTCCATTTTACTTTTATATACCATTGGTGACACTGTTAATTACAACTGCTTATACTTAACTTGTTCTTCAATCATTGTATTGTCATTTATAATTATCCATCATAATGATGGATATCCATTATGATGTACCATCATAATTAGATGGTACACTGTTAAAGCATAGACCATGTCTGACAGGTTAATATCACATGCCCATCACATTTAATTCTAAATAAAATGTGATGTTGAGCTCTACTACAGAAGACTGAAATATATGAAATTTGTGACATTACATATGCAGAAACCCTGGTTATACAAACAGGTCAGTGTTTCACTTTGTAGTCTAAATTTCATTTTCTTAAGGATTTAGGTTTGCTTTAGAGTTATTTTGCAACAGAGCACATTTCATTTATTAAATGGAATGAAATTAGGAGCTAAAGGAAAGTAAAAGAAAATATGCCAGTCATCTTCATATTTGGACTTAGAAAGCATTTCTCATATGGCTTCTTTCTTTCTCATATTACATAGCACATTGCTGTGAAAAGTAATCGAATCACCCGCATGAAATATATATTTATATATTTCTTAATACAGGCAGATGGGTATGCATCTATATATACAGAAATTTACATACGCATACACAAACATAGGTATGTAAAATATGGTGTTAGGATAAGAATATATGTGTATAGCTATACTGAATATGGTGGTATGTTGTAGAACCCTTGAGTAAATTTTTGTGGATTTGATTTATTGGCCAACCAAGTTGATTCATTATTTGTATATGATTTTTTTTTTTGCTCCTGGGTGGTCATAATTTACAATTCTGGACCTAGTTAACTGTGTAGGTGCCTTGGGTTTTCTGTATCAACATCTCTAACTATTGTTTAAAGAAATTGTTTAAAGAAAGTGGACTTGTTCGAATGAACAATTTACTCACGAGGAGAAAAATATAGTCAGGCACACAGGTCATAGAAAATAGCTTTCAATATGTCTTTGTAAATCACCATAATATATGATATACTATCATATAACCAAAGATCATCGGTAAACTGCTGGTCACAATCTTTTTTTCCTCATCAGTATTCAGTACTATTTTCATATCTCCTACTTGCATAACCCTGATAAATTTGTTGGTAGGCAGGGAACAGAACAAAATCCTGAGGAGACATTAAAAGTCAGAAAGTGCCATGACATCATTTCTGTATAAATGAAACATGATACTTGCTTCCATCTTTTTCAAAATTGAACTTAAAGCTTTTGCAGTTAGCAAAGCAATTCTTTTCCCATGATGTGCAATACCTGCCAGAATAGTGTAATAAAATTGTTTGGTATATCTTGTTCACTATGAAAAAAAAAAAAAAAAAAAAGACTTCTCTTTGTGTTTAGTGTGATAACAACTCTTCTGGGGCTTGGGATGAAAAGTTACACTGCCTGTCATTTTTTCAGATCATTATATTGTAACTTCTTTGAAGCTGGTGTATTCTGAGGCAGGGGTACAAATATGAGAAGAAGAATTGAAATACTCAAAGTAAAACCCCCTGGTTAACTGTTACGTGTCCACTGACTAGGACCAGCTCTAATTTGGCATAATTTCAGATAATACCCTCAAATGTGATTTGGCTTTTTACTGCTCTAAACACCAGATATGAACTTACAGTTTAGTAAGACAAATAAATGTAGCAGCGATTCTTTACGTGGTCATACCAAAATGCACGTGCATGTATTCCATTCTGTACTTTGTTAGTTAAAACCTAAAACCTTCATAATCCATACGTATTTGTAGGATTTCATAGAATCAAAGAATGCTTCTGCCCAATTGCTTATCCAATTCTCTAAGCTTGTCTTCATACAAGAGGTGCTCCAGGACTCTGGTTATCCTCGTGGCCCTCCTCTGGACACACTCTGCCAAGTTCACATCCTCTTTATGTGGCGAGCCCCAGAGCTAAGTGCAGTACTGAAGGTGCTCTTTCCTACTGAGAGAAAAGATACATTGCATGTACCAAACAGGTTTATCATAGCTACAGATTTGTTTTGCAATGTCTTGTTAATAAATAGAAGGTCTTGATCAATTTTATTCAGATAGGGGGTACCTAATTGTTAAAACTCAATGTAAAACTTGGGTATTGAACCAGCAGAGGAAGTATATTATACTTCCTATACTATATTATTCTAGCCATCTGTGAATGCTTAGTTGCAGACATACTTAATTCCATATGCCCAATATTTTATCATAATTGTGTAATTTATCCTATTTTTGTTTTATATACCCACATAGCCTTCACTGTGGCTAAAATTTTAAACATTTATTCTTCTTTAAGAAAAAAAATCAACAAAGGAAAAAAAATAGAAAAAAAAAATCTAAATGCATTAAGAATTTCCATCTTGCATCTTGGAACCATAGCTGCTTTCCATAGGCATGCCATGTGTTTGAAAGTCTGCCTCAAAGTCCATGATACTAGAGAGAGTGAGTTCATAGGTTTATGCAAGACATGAGGGAATGTTTCCTCTGCATCTCCTTGCTTATGTAAATCTCAAATTGGAATATTAGCAGCTTTCAATGATTTTTAACTGTTCAAATCTTTCTACTTTAATGCTTTTCTTTGTGGTTTGAAGAGAGGCCGTTCATGATTCCTAGAAGGAATTCCTAGAATAGCTCTTGCTAGAGGTTACAGTTTTCACAAAACTTGCAGTTGTGCAATATTGTAAAGACTTTGGAAGGGATTTTTGTAAATGCCAAAGTCACAGAGGAGCACAAGTACTAGTGAATGTCAGCGGGACTTAAGTTCTGAGACATGTATGAAAATCACAGCTTCCAGTTTACATAGGTTTGAAATCTTTAGGAGCTTCAGTAATGTCTTGTGGTGTGTAAATACATTTCTTTGTTTAAATCCAGTGCATTTGATACTGATGTACATGAAAATAATGTATTTCTGCATATATATTTGAATATATAAGTACTTCAAAATGAATATGGAAATCTTTCTGAAATCACTTTTTAAAACACTTTCTATAGATTAGTTGGAAACTAACAGCATTCTGTGATTTAGGGAGATGTAAAATAGGAATAAATATAGAGAGATTTTTAGCTATATGTTACAGTCTCCTCTCCTGCTTACTGTTTCAGGTGGTCAACAACCAAAAAGTGCAGGCTCTTGAAAAAAATGTATATTTGCAGGTTACCTTAATTTTTTCATTCTTCATGCTTGAAATCCCCATTGAAATTTCAACATTACTGGAGTGCTGGATGATAAAGGACATATCTTTTCTGTTCTTAAACAATGAGTGCCAAAGGCAAAAGAATGAAATTTGTATGCAACACTGTCTATGTTACATGTGCATGTTCATTTATCTCAATAACTGACTGTCATCGTTGTACGTGTACATCTTACAATGATAATAAGAGACCAATACTACTCAAGATGTCAAATTTTCAGGGATAGATTTCTAGCTGCAGGCAACTTGAGCAAAATACCTCAGATTAAGAACACTCTCCTTCTTGTCACTGATGACATTAGACCTTTTTATGTAGTTTCATCTTTGGTTTTTATTTGTTGTTTTCACCCACCCATGCCTTGAACTTCAGTGTTTTTCATATGTGATGTGAGTCATAAGTGTGTGTTCAACAAAAAAAATGTAGTTAAATAACGTATTAATATATTAAAGTAAACAAGATATGTATTCAGTTGCCTACACAAATTTTGTTGCATTTTGGTGAAAAATGAAACTTCTTCAGCTGTTTTCCAAATCAAATAGAAGTAGTACTTTTAAAGGGAGATCAGATATTTCTGTGTACTTCTAATGTGTATTTTAAAATATAAAAATTTTGAATCACAAAGGGAAATATGTTCTCTTGATTTGGGTGCTACTGAAATTCTGTTATCTTCCAACAACTGAATTCAGAATTAAGAGCAGAAGATTATTCATTTCCCAGAAGATTATTCATTTCCCATTTCATTATTGCTTCTGCCCAACTGCTTATCAGCCTTAAAAATTACTTAATCAAAGATGAATAACTTTATAAAGATTTTTGTTTCCTTTAGAAATAAAAATAATTAAAAAAATAATAATAATATAAAAATAAAAATAATTTAAAAAATAATAATAATATTAAAAAATAATAATAATCTTGTATAGTAACAAGCATCCTACCAACAGTAGGACAGTATAGAATCATAGTATGGTTTGGGCTGGAAGAGACTTCAAAGATAACATTGTCCAACCCCCCTGCCATGGGAAGGGACACCTCCCACTAGAACTGGTTGCCCAGGGCCTCTGGCTTTGAACGCTTCAGGGATGCGCATCAACAGCTTCTCTGGGCAGCCTGTTCCCCTGCCTCACCACTCTCATAGTAAAGAATTTCTTCTTAATGCCTGATCTAAATCTACCCTCTTTTAGTTTAAAAACATTACTTCTTGTCCTATTGCTATATTTCTTGGTAAAGAGTATATTGGGCCCCAGCTTTCCTGTAGGTCCCGTTTAAGTACTGCAAGGCAGCTCTAAGGTCTGTCGGAGCCTTCTGTTCTCTAGGCTTAACAACCCCAACTCCCTCAGCCTGTCTTCATAGCTCCAGCTTTCTGATCATCTTCATGGCCATCCTCTAAACCTCCTGTAATGGGTCAATGTGTTATGTTGGGGGGGGGGGGGGGGCAGAGCTGAACACAGTACTTCAGGTGGGGTTTCATGAGAGTAGAGTGGAGGCAGAAAATCACCTCCCTCAACCTGCTGGCCATGATTCTTTTGATGCAGCCCAGGATACAGTTGGCATTTTGGGCTGCAAGCATCCATTGCTGGCTCATGTTGAATTTCTCTTTAATCAACACCCTAAGACTTCCTTGGCAGGTCTGCTCTCAATCCACTTATTGTCCAGCCTGTGTTTCTGTTTGGAATTGCTCCAGCCCAAGTGCAAGACCTTGGCCTTATTGAACTTTATGAGGTTTTCTGTCAAGAAAAAGTAATTGTTACACTCGATGTGAAAATTAGATTTATGCCTAGTGCTAATTTTTGCTCTTCACCTATGTCAAACTATAATAGTGCATAGAAAGGAACTGTAGCTTTTTCTGCCAATGAGTTTTAAACAGACCGTTAAATAACTAGTATTGCATTACACAGAATGAAGAAAAGAGCAATAGAGGTCCAAGTTTGACAGATTTCAAACTACAGATGTAAAACTAAGAGGCAAGCTTTTCTTTTGTTTGTTTGTTTGTTTTGTGTGTGTGTGTAAAAAGAGGAAACTAAGCTAGTAGTTAGTTTTACTTTTTTCAATGTTTTGTATGATTTGCAAAGTCACTGCTAGCTTTTTTTTTTTTTCTTTATCTGCAACAAAACACTTTTCAAGTTAATAAATATTATTAAGTCATTAGTTTCTATTAAAGTATTTTCTGTTTGCCTTGATTTGTCCTAGATCAGAGGAGGAAAGCTTATGATCACATACACAAGAAAGAATGATGCTGGCAAGTATGTTTGTGTTGGAACAAATATGGTTGGAGAACGTGAAAGCGAAGTTGCAGAGCTCACTGTTTTAGGTAAGAACTCTCCTTTAAGACTGTGTTAATGAAAATGTCCATGAATATGAAAATGTCCAACTTTGTTATTCCTAGGAAGCCTTTAATTAAAGGTCATTGTCAGCTATTTCCTTTTCGGTGTTTATTTTGAAAATGTTTTTTGTCACATTAGCATTCTAGTAAATGGGTGGCAATTAGTATTAGAGAATAAATTAGATTGCAAAAGACCTTTAAGATCATCAAATCCAACCATCAGTTAATGGCTTTGAAATCTAGCTTTGTTGTTACTATAGAAGACACTTTCATACTTTGTTTTCAAACTGAAAATAGTTTCAATGTTCACTGACTGGGTCAGTACGATGAAACAATACTGAAACAAAGAAGAACATCACTATGAAGAGGCTATATTTTTATTTCTTTTTGAAGCAAATCACAATTATTCAATATTTCTATTATAAATAATTATTGTTTTGTTTATTATGCATGCTGAGTGTTGTAAAGATACAACAGGTCTGCTTGTTCAAACAATCCTAGTGATAGTTCCTTCAAGCATTCAACAAGTTTAGCCATCAACCTAACATTACAAGTTCCATGTTCCTAAATGCCACATCCACACATCTCTTAAATATCTCTAGGGATGGCAACTTCATCCCTGGTCAGCTTGTTCCAATGCCTAACCACCCTTTCCGTAAAAAACGTTCGTCTTGATATCCAGTCTAAACCTCCCCTAGTGCAATTTGAGGCTGTTTCCTCATGTCCTATCACTTGCTTCAGAGAAAAGAGAATTGCTGCAACCTCCTCTCAGGTAGTTGCAGAGAGAGTGATGAGATCTCCCCTCAACCTCCTCTTCTTCAGACTAAACAACCTCAGTCCTTAGCCACTCCCCGTAAGTCTTGTTTCCTAGTTGCTTCCCCAGCATTGTTGCTCTTCTCTGCACACATTCAAGCCACTCTATATCCTTCTAGTACTGAGGGGCCCACAACTGACAGAACATTTGAGGTGCAAGCCCAGCAGTTCCGTGTGCACGGGGACAATGACATCCCTAGTCCTACTGGCCACACTGCTTCTGCTGCAGCTCAGGATGCCATTGGCCTTCTTGGCCACCCAGGTACACTACTGGCACACGCTGATTTGTCTATTGACCAGCACCCCCAGGTCCTCTTCTGCCAGGCAACTTTCCAGCCGCTCTACCCGAAGAATATACTGCTGCGTCAGGTTGTTATGACCCAAGCACAACACCTACATTTATCCTTGTTGATTGTCATGCAATTAGAAACATCCCGTCAATCTAGCCTATCCAGATCTGCAGAGCTCTGGAGAGCCTTCCTACCCTCAAGCAGATCAACATTCCCACCCAGCTTGGTGTCGTCTTCAATCTTACTGAGGGTGCACTCAATCTTCTCATCAATAAAGGTAATAAATAAAGCTGGCCACAATACTGAGCCCTGGGGAGCATCACTTGTGACTGGCCACCAAGTAGATTTAACTTCATTCACAGCAACACTTTAGGCCTGGCCATCCAGTCAGTTTTAACCCAGTGAACAGTACAGCTGTCAGTGCCCTAAGCAGACATTGTCTCCAGGAGAAGGCTGTGGGAAACAGTGTCAAATGCCTTATTGAAGTCACAGTAAACAACAGCTACAGCCTTTTCCTTGTCCACTAAGGTCTTCTTGTCATGAAGGAGATCAGATTAGTCAAGTAGGACCTGACTTTCATAAACCTATGCTGACTGGGTCTGATTACCTGGTTGTCCTGTATATACTGTGTGATGGCACCCGAGAAGATCTGCTCCATAACCTTCCCTAGCACCGAGGTCAGACTGACAGACTTGTAATTCTCCAGATCTTCCTTCCTGCCCTTCTTGTAGATGGGCATCACTTTCGCCAACCTGCAGTCAACTGGGACCTTCCCAATTAGCCAGGATTGCTGGTAAATTATTGAAAGTGGCTTGGCAAGCACTTCAGCCAGCTCCTTTAGCACTCTTTGGTGGATCCTATTAGCCCCATAGATTTGTGGGTGTTCAAGCAGTGTAGTAAGCTGCTAACCATTTTACCTTGGATTATAAGGGCTTAATTCTTTTCAGCAGACTTGAGTACCCTGAGAAGAATTAGTATTACTAGTAAAGACTGAGGCAAAGAAGGCATAAAATACCTCAGCCTGTTCCTCATCTCTTGTCATTGTTTCCCCCCACATCTGATAAAGGGTGGAGATTCTCCTTAGTACTACTTTTCTTATTTATATACTTTACAAAGAAACGTATGTATATTATCGTCTTTTACTGTAGTGGCCAAGTTAAGCTCTATTTGGGCTTCAGCCTTTCTAATTTCTTCCCTGCATGACCTCACAACATCTTTGTAGTCCTTCTGAGTTCTCTCTCTCTCTCTCTCTTTTTTTTTTCCCTTTTTTTTTTTTTTTTCCTGAGTTCCTGAAGAAGCTCTCTGTGCAAACATGCTAGTCTTCTTCTCTGCCAGCTCGTCTTTCAGCACATAGGGATGGCCTGCTCCTGTGCCTTCAAGATTCATTCTGTTCTAGAAAAACGTCCAGCCTTCCTGGACTCCTTTGCCCTTTAGAATTGCTTCCCAAGGGAACCTGTCAAATAGGTCCCTAAAATCAACACTATGAACATCTGAAGTAGCAGTTCTACTGACTGCAGAACTTCATATTCAGGTTTAAGACGTGTTTTGTCAGTCTTTGGCACTTCCTTGTCTCTTCACTACTTTTTAAAAGTATGATGCAGGTGACTTAATGTTCTGCTCAGAGTTTTTTATGAAGCAATGTTTTCCTTAATTATGTGAAATTATCTACCATTTTGAAGTTGTTGAGATTGAATATCCAGCAAGATAGTCCAGTAACTTTCTGTATACTAAGGAAGGATCTCTGTGATCCACCATCCTGCTTCTTTTTATTTATTTATTTATTTTTTAATTTGAAAACCTTTGAAGCACTTCATATGGAAATTTATTGTCAAATAGACTTCTGGAACTTCAGAGAAAAATCTAGAATTGAAAGAAGGCTATAATTACATGAGTGAAGTCCCGACACCGGGCTCCTTGTCAACTGTACTGTTTAATTATTCTTCTAACCAGAGAATCACAATATAGAATGTTATATATAATTCATGCTGGAAATAGTACTCTTGCTAAAAACCTGTAAGATGGACTCATTAGAGAGAGAGGTCTTTCTTTGCCTTTTACTCCATCTGGTTTTCCCTTCAAATGAATTTCTGATTTTCAGTTTGGGGAAACTAGTAAGCTTTTATTTTCAAACAGGACAGTAAAGCTTTGTCTGTCTTATCAATCTATGTCTAGAAAACTTGAATACACTTCATTTTTTTCAAGTTGTGTCTTAGATATGAATCAAAAGGCATGAGAAACACACTGACTTCATATATTAATATCTTTTAGCATAAATCTTGTGTTTATAGTTTTTGGTTATTTGGAAGTTGAACTTTCGCTTTTAGGTCTGCTTCAGACCAGAGGGAGGATTATAAACCAGAGACTGTAATATTAGAAGATTTCAAAGTGTTCCTTACTAGGAACTCATTTCCTTGTATTTACCAAATAATTATGTGACAGAGATAGATACTTAACTGGTATCAGTGTGATTTCCTTTATCCATTTATGCACTTGAATAAGAGAATTAAGAATGGGCAGAAAAAAGCTCTTGGACTATTACTCTTCCGATAGGAAGCTGACCAGTATGGCTCAGGGCTGAATTCTAGCCCTGGCCCAGGACTCAAATCTGTTCAATGTTTTTATCAATGATCTGGATGCAGGAGTGGAGTGCATCCTCATCAAACTTGCTGATGGTAAACTAGGAGGTGCTGTTGACTTCCTGAAGGGATGAGGGATATTGCAGAGGGATCTAGATATATTGGAGCACTGGGCAATTAGCAACAGCATGAAGTTCAACAAAGGAGAATGCTGGATTCTGTACCTGGGACCGAGTAACACTGGACAGCATGAGCCAGCTGTGGGCAGCCAAGAGGACAAAACACATTTTGGTGTGCATTAAACAGCATACCCAGCTGGTCAAAAGAAGTGATTACTCGGTATATTTAGCAGCGGTACAGCCTTGCCTTGAATATTACATGCACTTCTGGGCTTCACAATATAAAAAGGATCTTAATATCTTTGAAAGCTTTGAAAGAAGAGGACAGCAAAGCTGGTAAAAGGGCTGGCTGGAAGGCATGTACTTTGTGGAAGAGCTGAGGACACCTGGGTTTTCTGGTCTGGAGGAGGCCGAGAGGTGACCTCACTGCTCTTTGCAGCTTCCTGAGGAGAAGCAGAGAGGGAGGTGTCAGTCTCTGTTCCCCGATCACTGATGAAAGGACACAAGGGAATGGCACAAAGCAGTGCCAGGGGAGGTTCAAACTGGACATTGGGAAAAGTTTCTTCACCATGAGGGTGGTCAAATGCTGAAACAGGCTTCCTAGTAAAGTGGTTCATGCACCATGCCTGTCAGTGTTCAAGAGGCATTAGGCTAATGCCCTCATTCATATACTTTAACTTTTGGTTAGCCCTGAAGTGGTCAGGCAGTTGGACTTGATCTTTGTAGGTCACTTCCAGCTGAGCTATTCTATTTTGTTCTGTTCTCTTCAGTGGCATCCCTCAAAAAATGAATGCAAAACATTGGATATATTAAAAAGGAAATAAAGATTAAAATGCAGAAAAATAAAACAGTGTGGTAGAGATCTTTCTTGTTTCATAAATGAGATATACAAAATATGCTGAAACTGAATATTGCAGTTCTTCAGAGATGGGGTTGATGGCACTCTGAAGTGGAGGAAACTTAGCCTTCAGGTAAATATTTTATAAATACAAAGAATAAAAATGTATCAGACACACAAAAGAGTCTACAGAAGTATGGAAAAAATAATAATAATAATAATTTGTAACAATAATTGTTTGACCAGTCATGCCAGTTCCTACCTTCTTGGTTTTACAGTACAATCAGAATTATGTAAAACACAACATTCAAACTCATTGTGTAGTCATATCTTTACATCAGATTTAAGGAGTCCTAAAAAGATAAAATCCGGTAATGGAAACAGTGACAAAAACATTCACTGCAAGTGTTCCTGGATGTTAAGTGCTTTTGATATTATTGCTGTATATCTGAACATTCACAGTGGTGTGTTTTAAGTGTGTCCAAATGAATATATGTATTTTAAGATTTACTTTGCTGACCTTTTACAATTCTGTCTTGGTGTGGATAATGTCACTTTATCTTATTTTCATCATTGAAAGTTGTAGACTGATAAGAAGTATACAGAGTTGTCAGAAAAGTAGGCCTCTTGTGTATTTTTTGCTGTTGCACAGCAATCATGTCCTTACCAGATCAGTCCTTTATATTTTGCAGGATTCAACTGAATATCCTTCCTCAAAGTATTCTTACTGTGATGCTTAATCTGGAACATTTTCTTTTATTCAGGATTGTGGTTCTACTGCACCTACGAGAAAATGTGTGTGTGTGTAGGGGGGGGGGGGGGGGGAGTAAAAATGTATTTTTTATTTAATTAATTTTAAAAAATAACTAATTAGAAATTTATTTTCTAAGTCATGATTTAGATTCATATCTGTAGGTCCTTGTTTTATTTCTCATTTCTTGAATACAAAACCAGGCTTGAACTGACAGCATAATCAGTCTGGTTGTAAAGCAAAGCAAATGTAAGTATTCTACGAGACAGGTATCCCGTTTGTCTGGACATCCTCCAGACTAAAGGAAATTTTTCTATATAGTTTTGCTTAGTTGTCACTTCTACTTCAGTCCTTTTTGAACCATTCACTATGGTTTTATAATACTGAATTTGTAAACACTTGTATGCATAGTCAAAGTGTTATTTGTGAAGTGTGATATTAGTCAAATGTAACACAAATGTCAGATGCTAAGAATATAAAGCTGTCTCTTTATCCTTCTGTCAGGTTCTTTTGTACTCCTATAAGAAATCTGTGGCATATTTTTGGGTATTCACGGTTCCCGAAGCCAGTGGCTTCAGACTCTTCCAGTTCCAGGGAGACGATATGTATATCTGTAATACATACAAGTCAAAACATGCAACTGTCTTCTCATTTCTCTCAGAGCTTTCACAGCTTTATAGGCAAAAGGGTCATCTGCCTTAGGCAAAAGAACCTGCAAAGCGCTCTCATGTTCTTTTTTGGACATCTTTTTTTTTTTTTTTTTGTCATTTGATGCTGCCTCTGGATGAGTAATTCTTCTTGGAGTATCCCAGTAATTCTTAAAATACTTTTCTTCCTTGCGCATGTGCAAACCTCACTGCACCACTCTGGTATAAAACTCTATTTACAGTACAGCACAATAAACTTTGGACCCTGTTGCAGGCAGAAAAGTGTATGGATTCCTTTCTTGAAATTTCTAGCTTCTGGCTGGGTTGCCACAATGGCACAGTCTGTGCTGAGATCCCATTTCAGAAAGCTTGAGAGAATTGTGCAAAATGTGTATTTCTGACTCTGGTGAGCCAGGACTGGGGTCACCCATGTCCTACCATGTAAGTCAGGGATAACAGCAGTGTTTATTAGCAAGAATTAGAGAGAACATGTTGTAGGTATTTTTGGCTTATTTTATTTCGTGTGTGCTCATGAAAGAAAATTTTCTCTTTCTAATGTAGCACTGGAAATGACCAACATGGGCTAGCTCTACTGACATGCAAGCAACCTCATAGAGCTAGTGTTCTGGGCATTACTTAGAATTTATATGCACCATTGAGTCAAAACCTCTAGTAAGATAGTATTTAGTTTGTGCCTTCTGTCTTTTTGAAGCAGTGCAGCAGATGAGTAGACATTTTTCTGAGGCCTTGCAGCAGGTCTGCTTCTTTTTAAGGGTCAATGCGTATTCAATTTGCGTATTCAGTAAGATGTGATTTTCTTTAGGTATATTTGATGTACCTAAGCCTGAAGAAGAGAAGGCTCCTGGGTAACCTTACTGTACCTTGTCAATAGTTAAAGGGGGCCTATTAAAAAAGATGGAAAGCAGCTTTTTGCTAAGGCACACAACAACAGGACAAGGGGGAATGGTTTTAAACTAAAAGAGAAGAGATTTAGATTAGAGGTTAGGAAGCAATTCTTCACTAAAAGGGTGGTGAGGCACTGGAACAGGTTAGCCAGAGAAGCTGTGGATGCCCCATCCCTGGAGGTGTTCAAGGCCAGTTTGGATGGTGCTTTGAGCCACCTGGTCTTGTGGGCAATCTCCCTGCCTATGGCAGGGGGATGGGAGCTAGATGGTCTTTAAGGTCCCTTCCAATCCAAACCATTCTATGGTTCTATGATGTGATGGTATATAAGAAATAAACTTGGATCCTGAACTACCATTGAGACTACTGTACTGAGATGAATAATGCTAGGTATTTACACAGCTACAGATCTTCTGCTTATTGTCTGAGCCTCTGTCCTGGGGCAAGGAGCTAGAGGAGCAGTGGCAAAATCAGCTCCATTGGATTCATCCCACTGTTCCTGTTTCTCTAACAGCTGGAACTGAGGGAAAATCACAATTCAAGCACAAAACTGCTGAACTAATCCTTTAATCCTTTATCTTTTTTTTTTCTTTTTTTTTTTTTTTTTTTTTCTTTAGAAAGACCATCTTTTGTGAAGAGACCAAGTAATTTGGCTGTAACTGTGGATGATAGTGCTGAGTTTAAATGTGAGGCAAGAGGTGACCCCGTCCCTACAGTAAGATGGAGGAAAGATGATGGGGAATTACCAAAAGCAAGGTACAGTATACGGAGTTAACTTTCTGATGACATGTAGTTCGGTATATGATGTTGCCATTCAACATTTGACTGCTAACATTTGAATAGAAAAGGCCTCATAAGACATTGAGCTCAATTTGAAGTTATCAATTATATTAAAACTTAAGAATTGCTTGTTCTAAGCCTTTTGTTGTGACAACACGTTAAAAAAAAATACAACTCAGTTCAGTCAGTAATATCTGAAATGGATTAAGATTTCACCAGAAAAACCTTTAGTAATTATTAAAACTTTGAGGGAATGTGTAACAGTTAATAAATTAGGTTACAACATCAAGAAGTGTATGCTGGAATTGCAATTGATGTAAAATGTAGCCTGTTAATGTACCAAGCTGTCTTGGTTATATACGGTTTTCTTATTAAATCTCTAATTTACTTTTTTTCTGTCTTTGCTCTAATTCAGGCCAATAAGTAAAACACCTTATTAAAAGGAAATATAATTGATAGATTATATATTTATTTACTTGAAATACCCATACATACATCAGTTGAAAACCTGTTGAGGATAGTGGGAGGAATTTGAAAGAAGACACAGTAACAGTTGGGTCCTGTCATACAAATTCATTTTTCTGTTAATCTAGTCTATAACTTTAATAAAAAATATTGTATTTTTAAGAGGAAAATATGCTTCCCTGAAGAGAAACACATTGACAGCATTATACAAAGAGAAAAAAAAGTGATGAAAGAACAGGAAATGGTGAAAGGCCATCATTCTTTAGAAAAATTATTGAATAAGTTGTGATTTATACTGAAGTTTAAGCAATTCTGATCTTCCTGAGGACATTATTTTCTTTTCAACCATATTAAAAAAAAAAAAAATAGAATAAAATCCTTCATTCAGATGGGAAAATTATGGAGAAAATGATTACTATTATTAAATGTACCTGTTAAGAGAGTTCTAATAATTTAAAAGTTCTGTTGTAGAACCTTATAATTTTATTACACTAGTGAAATTCTACTGATGCTAGTGAAACTGACTTGTGTTGCAAACGAAATCAGAATCAGGTTTTCAAATTTATAAGTACATATTTTGCTTCAAAACTTTTGTTTTTACGTTATTGATTTACAATAATTTTAAAATATTTTTATTTATAAAGGAAATGTATAAATACAAATATTTCAGAGGAAAAACACCATATTCCTTCCCACCCTTTACAGAAGTTGTACAAAGTCATACCTTTGTTCTTATTCATTATATATTACTATATATATTTAAAGATACGAAATCCGTGATGATCATACCCTGAAAATACGGAAAGTTATGGCAGGAGACATGGGCTCGTATACTTGTGTTGCAGAAAATATGGTTGGAAAAGCTGAAGCATCAGCAACTCTAACAGTGCAAGGTAAGAATGTTTCTTTATATATCATTCTAATCTAGAATTAAGAGAAATGGATATTGTACATGGCAAACTTAGGGAGTTGTTATACACAGACTAGCCGTGTCTATAACAACTTGTAGAGTTGCTGCTTACACCGTATATATATGCTGTGTTGTAAAAAAAAAAAAAAAAGCAAAAATATAATTTTAGTTTAAATTGTATTCTTTAGGAACAGAAACATTTCAGATGTAACATTTTTCTCAAGCAGTCTTTACCTTACCAGAGTGGGGAATTAAATACATTTTGAATTTCAATGTGTTCAGAATTATGTTATTTACAAGCTTTTTATCTGAAACACTAACAGAAAGAATAAAACCAGTTTTATCAAACTACATTACTTTAATTTAGTTTTAATTATGTGCTGAATTTTTTCAATTAAATATAGTAAAGAAGCATTGAATGATAAATCTGTATGTATACCTTATAATGCATTAACCCAGACCACTGGAATTCTAGTTGCTTTTTCATTATAAAAGCATGTCATTGGACTACTGTTTCTCTGTAAGATAAAGTTCAGTGGAACTCAGTGTATTAATATGTATAAAGAGTCTTCATTGCCTTTATATACACAATCCAGATGTTCACTATTCAGATAATCCCTTTCTTCCTCTCCTGGCTAGCAGACAGGCAATGATGTCATACTGATTTTTTTTTTCTTTTTTTTTTTTTTTTTTACACACTGATGGTCCTTCTGTCCTTTTTTCTGTTCAATGGAAATTAGTCATTATGGAGTTCTGGGGAAGTATAGGCTTAAAAGTCTTTTATTTGGTAACAGCACTCTATTTTGACACATTTACTGTAGCAGAAAGAAAAGGTCTTGTCCTTAACCTGATCTCCTTTTTTCCACTAGAAACATTTGGTATCCTTAACATCTGTAGCCATTAGGAAAATACAGGAAGGAATTTTTTTGTTGGAGGTCTCATAAAACAAACAAACAAAAAAAAAATGAGATGTTCTCTTTTGTTAAGTCATCTTGATGTTTATACATCAAAACTGATACCTTATGTTTGCAAAAGAATCATCTCTTATGCTCAGTGTTTTGGAATAAAAGATTAACAGGTGAGCAGTAAGCACAGCTTATTCTGAAGAAAAAGCTTTTTTTTTTTTTTTTTTTTTTTAAATGGCTATTTCTTCTGAAGATCATGTCAACTGATTATGTCAACTGTTAATATTTTAGAACATCAGTATTAAGAACATTTCCTCTATGACTGGTTGAGCAGATCCCTTTCTAGAAATAAGTTATCAGTATCCCTATTCCTCCTCAATCTTATTCAAATAATCTGCACACACGTTCTGGTAATGCCATATAGGTTGATGGTACTACTCAGATATAAAATTACCTAAGTTTATAGTTGATACAGATCTAGAATGAGATCTTTTGAATTTTGATAATAAAACAGTATGTCTAAGGAACAGTATCATACCATAAATCTTGATTCAGTAAGATTTTGTAAGCATTTATATTACACAGTGGTTGTTTACACTGTAAGAGCTTTGCTTTGCAGATATTGTTATACAATAATTGGTTTCCCAGTGTGAATGGATTATCTCCTGAGCAATTTTTCTGTGCTAATGTGTCTGTAGAATGGATTGATGTGAGAAATTGTGATGTGTGGGGCCAATTTGTAGTTTATAATGCAGTCAATTATGATCAAAATCCATTTATTAAAGTATCTAGGAGACCTAGGTTTATGAAAAAAAAAAAAAAAAAAAAAAAAGATTCCACTAGAGAGCATGCATTTTCCATTCAGGTATTTTTTCACATTTTTCCTTCTTTTTCTCCTGTTTCTTCTCTCCTACTGCTTTTCTTTTTTGAACCCTGCTTTCCCTCCTCTGCCCTCTTGTTTAAACCACATCTTCTGAAGGGTCACCTTATTGGCTACACTGCATCTAGAGAGGTAGATGTGATCTTCTTGTTTCAGTGTTAAGACGATAATGATCTGACAGCATTCATGGACATATGAGCATGTTTCCACAACTCATTGAGGAAAATATTTTTTCATTTATATGAGTTAGTATTTTTTCAGGCTGATTTAAGAAATGGAAATGACAAGTCTCTTCTGCATTTTTGGTAATTTTCATACGTTCTGTTGATGAAGGAATAATACATAAGCGGGGGGGGGGGGGGGGTTGTTATGCCAGATAGAGATATTTTTGATGCATATTTGGGCTATGTAACAAACCATGGCCTCAGAATTTGAATCTGCAACTTTTTTAAATTCAACAAATTACAAAAAAAAAAAGTTTGTATGTTTGTTCCCTCGGTATCTCTGGGATAGGCAGTGGTGTTTTCATGCCAGACTGCCCTCCAAAGAAACAATATGGGAGTTGTTAACGGCAACAACTCCAGAAGATGAGTCTGTTTAGGAAGGGATGGTCATAGTCTGACAAGTGTCTATGCTGTTAAAGTGCTGTGCTGCATGAAATGTGACATAGAGAAGAAAGTGCTGTAAGCCATGCTCTTCAGGAAGCTTCTCAGGCTTTTGGCTTTGCGGCATTGCTATGGTGATAGATCCTCTTCCTGTGCCCATCATTTTCCAGGCCTGACTGAATTGTGCAAGTTCTGCAGCCTGCAGGGTTATCTAGGGTATTAAGAGGTGGAGATTGTAGCATGGTGACTAATGGAGATACTTAAGTGGCAGGGATTTGATGATGAGAGGTGGTGAATAGCTAACATGGTGTCTCAACAGAGAGCTAGCTGGGATCTAGCTGTACTGCTAGCCTTCAGCTCTGCACTGACACTGCTTGGTCTAGCAGACATCTAGCAGTAGGTAAGACATGCCCTGCAGTGCTCCATAAAACTCTGTGTAGCATCCTCTAAGCTAGTAATGCTTCTGGGAATGAGCTGCCTCTGTATTCGTGGACTAGTAACTATTAGCTCAGGTAATTCAGTAATGGGATGCTGATTATAGAAAATACAAAAGAGAGGAGATACCAATTCCATTTCAGTGTTGCTCTTGCTCAAGGCACCAGCATCACAGGTTCTGATTACTGGTATCAGTATTTCCCTGCATACAGACTCCAAAATTTGGGGATTGTAAGTGTTTCCTCTGTATATATGAGGTACAGATGTTGTATTTTTATTCAGTTTCCCTAAAATTACTAAACCAAATTTGGAGTTCCCTATTGACATAGAAGTTCAAACCCCTCACTTAGGTGTTTACTATTGCAGCTTAAAAGCATTTCTGTCTTTCAAGTTGTTTGTCAGGTTATCTTTTTTTCTTCCTGGAAAACTAAATACTTAAGAAAACTTAATCCTACTGTTTTTTTTGCATTCTCCTAAAATTAGAGAGCCTCGGTCCATTGTTTTCATTTTGTATCAATGTGTAGCGCATATGTAAAGCATCCGTAGACATTGCTGAATACACATGGTAGAGTTTAATTCAGGAGATGATTAATTATTAAATAAATACCTCAATCAATACAAGCTGCCAGGAAGCAGCCTGGAGTACAATACATTTTATTTTACCAGACTGTAATAAGTAGCTGATGTGCTCCAGCAAAGGGAAATGATGGCCAAAAATGTATCTCTGGACACACTGGATTTATCTCTTAGTTTCCAGCACTAAGTAAATTGGATATATTTATCATGCACGATTTTAATATATAAGCAGGATGCTTTTCATGTTTTCATGGAGATGTCTATTATGTGTTTTTCTTAGTTTCATGCCTTTAAGCAGGACTGTAGAAATGGTAATATTATATACAATTTAACTGAATCCCATGTTCCTGAGAAATATAAAATTACCATGAATATGTGCCTCAGAACCTCAGTTCTAAAACAGAATTAGTTTTACAATTAATGGAAATAGCAGTAGGCCTTCTTCAGAAACCAGCAAATTTCACATTGAATCATAAAAATGCTTTTAAGTAAATCTAGCAACAAAAGGTTTCACTTATTTTCCTCTGGTTCCATTTGCTCTGCTCCCATTTGCAGTACTTAATTAGGCTTTTTTTAACATCTATTTTAATAAGATTTCTATAATTTATGTTGAAATGAGATTTACTCTCTAGAACAACTGAAAATTATGATTCCAGTGGAAGGCTTCCTAGGCTGTAGGCCAAGAACTGTTACATCAATGACAGTGTCATTGCTGCTCAGCAGGAGTTGAAGGAGGAAGAAGTACATCAGATGACCAGGTCTCCACAAAATACCCCTGTTGTTGACTGTGGGTTGGTCACCAGCAGGCTGGTAACCAATGGCAATCCTCAAACTTTGTGTTCTTTTTAGGTCCTTTTCCTCAGAAAGTGACTGTGGAGGAGCATGCAATATTTGTTGTAGTGCCCTGTCTAATACACACCCAAGCATGCAGCAGCAGTAACTGAACACTGCATTGGAAATGTTAGCATTCAAAGGCACTAAGCATATTCAATGTTACTGGTTTGGCAGAAAAAGGGAAGAATTCCTGCGGAAATAGCTCTGGCAAATTCATGTTTTGCAGTGGTGCTCTTTGATAACAAGGTTGTTTTGGTTTATGATGTCATTACTGTTAGGAATAACAGAAAGTGCCTGTGGGCTATCCACCCCTTCTTTCCATACTTTCCATAAATGACTTATGGCTGGGATTTTACTGGACTAGTCAAGTGACAAGGAATTTTAATCTGAAAAGGTGGCACATGCATCAGGTCTGGAATTTCCTCTGCCTTCCACCCCCTCTTTGTACAAAGTAGCTTCAAGGGATACTATAGAAGACATCTATTTGATTAGGATTCTGGGTAGGGCTAGGAAAACCACCCTGAATGAAAAGGAATGGGATTTGCTCTTTTATCTGTCAGATACCATATAAATGTTTCCACTGTGTCAGGTTGCTGGTAAACATTATAATTTGTCTGTAAATGTAATTGCTTTATAGGCATCAGAGATACAGACATTAAAATAACAAAGACACAATTTGAATTTTTATGGGATTTTAAAAAATGCCATTGGGGTATATGTTGGCTATTATGTGTTGCAGTGAAGGCCTCGCTGGATCATTAAATGCTTGAATTTTAAAACAGGAATTTGGATTTAAATCTTTAAATTTAAACTTGTCAATGTGGTCAGTATTTCTCCCTTTTGAAAAAAAAAAAAATGATTTTAAGCAATATTTTGTCTTACATTTCCATGAAAGAGAAAGGAATAATAAAAGGAATAATAGTGATTGTTTGATGAAATTCAGTTTTTTTGTTTGTTTGTTTTTGTTTTGTTTTTGTGGTTTTTTTTTGTTGTTTGTTTGTTTGTTTTTGTTTGTTTGTTTTATTTGTTTGTTTGTTTTAATTAATAAACTTTTGGCAGGATAAGTGAGGGGAGCTATCTCTTGTGATTTGTATAGCTTAAAGGCACAGCCCTTCCCCCATTAATGACTGCTGTAAACTATGACAGTACTTCAGATTTCTATCAATGATCTGAGGAGTTTGACTGCCGCCTATTTCTGGTTAGAGAATATAAATCTTTGAAGTTAATCAGAGGAAACTAACTGAAGAAGAGGTTAGTGCCCTGAAGGTGCTTGTTCTACTGATGCGAGTGATGAACACTAAGATTCCTGAAGCATTTCTGAAATGCAGGCAAAGAAGGAAACAGTAAATATTTCAAAAATAATAATAATAAAATATTTATAGTTATTTAAAATCCTTGTAACATATTTTAATAAACAACTGCTTCTAAGTTTTTTAAGTTTTTAACTGGAGTTTTATTTTATTTTTTATAAATCCATAGCATCCATAACAATTACTACAATTGCTTATGTGGAAAAAATGCTTAAAAACTTCAGAGAACTGTTACTGTAATTTAGCACTTTAAAACAAGAAGTTGAGACAGATGTTTCTTAGCAAGTAGAGCATAAAGAGTCCAAATAATTTGGAGAAACATTACTGTAGAAATATGTTGAAGCTAGAGGCTTTCTCCTGCAGAAAGAGATTAATTTACTGTAAAATTCTTTAAAATTACACCTTTTAATCACTCAGTGCAGAGAATTTAAGAAAGTAGATTTGTGTAGAATAAATCAGCACTCAATTAAAAAGTAGCAAAGATTCTTTTCTAGTGCCTGCAATTTCCTAAACCCCATGGCTAAGGAAAAATCAGTTGTTTTTGTATCAGGCTTCACTGTTGCAGGCTTTTTTGTGTGTGTGTGACTGCTCTTGTAAAGATAACATTTCAACAGTTTTGCCATTAAAATAGACAAAGCAGAATTTTACTGCAAAATGTTGTGTTTGGGGATTTGGGGATTTATATGTAAAATTAAATAGAGGGCAAGGAATAATAACTTATATTGGCTACTCATTAAACAGTATTTCTGTTGTATGCTCATTCTGAAATAAATGTAGGCCTTATTAAATTACACTAAACATCTGTAAAAAAGTAACACCCTTTTTCTGGCCTTGTTTCTAACCTGTAAGTAATTTTTGTAAGGACTATACAGTGATTATAGTACACTCCCTTACTTATGTTACATTACATGCATCATTAAAATCAGTCATCTCTGTGAATTAGTTCTTGACAAAAAATGCTGACTTATAATGGCAGTGTGTTCAAACATTATTTCGCTAAGCTGTTTTAGGCACTGTTTGTGACTATGAATTATGTTTTGTTTGAACACTAAAATAGGTTATTGTTAGGCGCTGAATAACACTCCAGAATATATATGGGTAATAAAGTATCTTTAAGTCTTTACAAGCAAACTGTGTCACATAGTAGGCTCAGTATCATGAGCTTCCAGTGCAAGAAAAAAAAAAACACAACAGCTTAAACTGCTAAACATTAAGTATGCTCCTATTATTCTCAGTGGGAGGAATCTGCATTTTCTTCTTATCCTGATGACCCCTCATTCCTGAAGTTTCTACTGAATTTTATTTTCATTTGATTATGGAATAGGATGAGAGAGTTGAGAAACAAACAGTCTGGATGGACATCAGGTAGCTTGTTGTATTCTCATAAATATCCAATGCACTCTAAACACAGGCCTGTTCTCTTTGCATCTTTCAGTGGCATATAGGACATATATGCGCTTAGGACTTGCATTTCCTCAAATGAAACAGCTGCTCTCTTCTTTGGTACAGTTAAGGTAGCACATTTATACCTGGATTTTAGGAAAGAGGAAATTTCAAGTCACCCAAGAGTTCTGCTGCAGTCCAGTCTTTCACCAGCAAGATTTGATGACCTATTCTGAATCCTATCCTGTACCTCTTTCTCAAGTTACTGTGTGCTCAGATCTTGTTAGACTTTTTTTCCTTAAAGAGTGCTACTAACCTAAATAAAAATAGAATCTCAAAACCTGTTTGCTAATATCCCTAGATTATCACAGCTGCCATAACACTTTATTTCAGACTACCAGTAATTTTGATAGTATTACAGTCTTTTGGTAAAGGTGAACCACTGCCTCACTGTATGAAAAATAGGCTGTTTTTTCTTTTTTTTTCTTTTTTTTTTCTTTTTTTTTTCTTCTTCTTTTTTTTTTTTTTTATCTATCTATCTATATATTTGTTTCTGAATATTGTGTTTATTTCTTTAGGCAGCTTGTTCCCATTTCCACCTGCCTCGCACTAAAAATTAATGGTAACTGATAGCTATTTTGATCTGATGTAGAGTTCTTAAATGTTGCAATTTTTGCTACCTGTAATTAACATTTGTTAATGTGTCCTAGTTACCTTCTTCTAGATAACACTATCAAAAAAGTAAGATCAGGTATTAACATGGTATTTGTAGACTTGGGTTGTCTGTATGTGAGGAAGTGTTACCACTGTAACAAGAAAGAGAAGTCTAGATTCCTTTTGAAATAGTATCTGTTTCAGTTGGCAGTATTCCTTACTGAGTATTGCATGTAATATATATATATATATTAATAATAATTTATAGTGATCAAAAGTTACTTCACTGTGGAGGTTTATTGTCCTTTCATTTTTAGTTTGTGTTTGATATCCATTGATCATGGGGCTTTGGCCACTTCTCACAAATAGTTTTACCTTATTAGAAGAAGGTTGTTATGGATTTTAAATATCTCTTTCAAAGAAGAAAACTCTGCTATCATAAACAGCTGGGGAAAAAATTAGATTCCGTTTCTTTTTCAGCTCTACTATCTTTTATTGTAAGTTAAAAAATGCAATAGGGAGGTCCTAAGAATTCTTCAAATAGTATCCAGCTGTCATAATCTTTTTGTACTTCTGCACAGCTTACTTAAAAATTATCTCTTTTTTCACTCTTCTAAAAGGCTTTAGTATAAATATTTGTAGCCATGACTGCTTAGATTGCAGCAGCGCCTAAAATTACCTCAGTTCTTTTTAAACAGAGAGGAAGACAAGCATTTTCCAAAAATGAAAAGCCTGGGAAACAGAACTCCACAGTTCACTGCATTGCTCTGGTTTTTAAATAGATGGAATTAAGCCTCTCCTATGCGTGCTCACTAAATTGTATTTAGTTTATAAGATGGTTTAGGAGGACCAAGAGCAAGGATGGAACAGAGGAGAGTAGGGGAGGAACTTCTGGAAGGACTTAAATCCCTCCGTCTCTGTCTTCCACCCATATTTTAGATTTCCACTGTCACCCCAAGGCATTGACTACAGGATTTATAAACATTATAAACTGAGAGTACTACATGTATTAACCTGAGAAGTGCTGCCTTTTAAAACCACACTGCAAAGTCTCTTTCCACATTTTTGATTTTATCATAAAAAATCTTCATTAACTCCTGAAAAAGGTGAGATTGCAAGTTTTCTGTTTTTGTAGCTAGTATCAGCAAAATCAGTTGCAAATCAAAAAATCTTGTGTGAGTACATTGTGCAGACTGTTCTGTTCCCAGAGATTTTTGCAGTAGGTTTCTCCCCAACACACATGTATACCCACTTGCTTGTGTAGCCCTCTTCATCTTGACTCTAAATGTTTTTAGGGAAGATTTGCTATGAAGCAAACATTAATATAATTTCACAACCGAGACACAGCTGAGAGAGCACCAGTTTTCACTACCCAACCCTATCAATTAGAATTTAGAAGGAAAAAACAATCACCTCTCAGACCAAATTAAATCTCAAAATGACCATAAATCAATATGGACATCCTCACGTCTGTCTCTCCCCAGTACATGTGCTAATCCTAAATGTAATTAAATTTTCAAGGCTGCATTTGTACTGTCAGCAGGAAGGAACCGTACTTGCCTTTTTCTTTGTGAGACCACTTTCTCTTGATGGACATTAGCTCTCCTGAGTCCGCAGTCACCTGCCCTTTTACTCTGGGTACCAAGCCAGCAGGTAGAAGACCATGTCCTGCTGAATCTGAGAATATATTCTGCTTGCCTGGTCAGAGTAAACATCATAATGTTGTGGCTGCCCAGTTTCCAGACTGCAGCTGTCTCACGACCAATGGCTCAGAGTGCAGCAGGTAAGTGTGGTGAGAAGTGCAGCTGGCAGTCCACCAGCACCCTGATGGTGACACATTCATGACAAACACAGATTGTACTTAGCCTGTTTCCAAGTTGCTGCCCAGCACGTGGCAAGTCTTCACTTTTCTGACTCCTAACAGAGGAGAGAATGTGGGTCAACTGTAAACAAACAAAAAGAAATTTTAAAAAATATATATGTTGTGAAATATCTTGAGGAACACAGCAGCTAATTAATACTGAGATTTTTCCATTATTAACTGTTCAGTGCGTGAAACTGAAACATTGTTTTGGGTTTCTAGATTTCCACTGCTTCTTACGGTGATCCCAAATATCAGAACTGTTTATCCTAATGCTCAATCAACAGTTTTCTATTTTAATTTCATTCTCTTTCTTAGAGTGCTGGTATAGAATATAATCTATCTGCTCCTCCTCTCCAGTCATTTTAGATTTCCATCTTCTCATCTTTGCTCATTTGAAGTTACAGTAGTCACTTGCTCTTATAAACTTAAGAAGTGTTTATCTGATATATCATCAACAACCCAAAACAGAATTTTTCCAGTCATCATAAATGTAATTAACCATGATCACTCCCTTGCCGGTGTTTGGAATTGCAAGTCCTCACTTTTGATTTGAAACATCAAAAACGCACATGTAAACATTTTCCTTGAACTATATATAGTTGTGACATGCTTGGAGACAGACTGTTAGACCTTTCCTCAGAAGTTGGTACTGCACTGTATCACACTTCATGCCCTGGAGCTATATACTGTGTAAACGTTCATGGTGAGTAAAGGTGTCCCAGTCTGATCTTTTAAGAATGTGAATTTTAGCACAAAATATGGGAAAATGTAAACTATTTGTATATATAGAGAGACCTCCAGAAATGACAGTTGAAAATGCAAAGACCAATGAGGATGAAAAAGGATATACACCGTTTATTTTGTAATGTATCTGGTATTATTTTCTCATGTTTTTCACAGGTTGTAGCCAGGAGACAGCTGAATGGCAGCATTTATATATTTTTTTTGTTTGTTTGTTTGTTTGTTTGTTTTTCTGAACAAAAGATTTTGGCCTTTGCTTATTACTGTGTAGAAAGTAATACTTCTCACATATGACTGCAGAGAAATGTTGCTTATGAAGGATATTAGGTGCTTCAGATTGATTTGATAAGAACAAATAGTGAACAAATCACTGGAAAGGAAGTGAAACATTGTCTTAAACTAATTCCCTTAATTATAGCTTTTGTGGAACAGCAACATCACTTTCTGGTAGGTATGTTGCAGGAAGGCATTCAAAGGTCCTTGTTCAGATATTAATGCCTCGAGAATTTAAATCCTTTTTTTGGAAAGTAAAAAGTTGTTAATTAGATTTCAGAGTTTAGCAGTGAAACATATTCATCAGCAGAAGAGATAGACAGCTTTTGTGCTGAGCTATTGGTTGAAACTAGGAAAAGAATTGAAAAAGATCATCAGACCTTCATAATTTTTTTAATTATTTTTTTTTAAGGAGTGACCACTCAGAGTTTGACCAGTTTGTTAAACCTATTCAAACTAACACTTCCTCTGCATGTAACTCCAGTACCCAAATTTTCTGCACTTAACCATTTCTTTCATGTAGAGATTATAAACATCTGAGAGTTCAAAAAAGTTTCAGCCATTCTGGAAAATGGGAATGTTTTATTACAAATAATACAGTTATCTCTGTACTATCTCTGTTGCTAGCTCTGGAGTTTCTCCTCTCATACTCTCTAGTCTCTATTTGGCCAACTGCATCATTAATGCCAGCTCCCCAGGCTGTCTCTTCCAGAACGTAGGCTCATAATCACATCCCATCTCCTACCAGTTTGTTTCTACAGGCATATTCAGCCTGTGATACATATATATATATATATATATATATATATTTGCTTGAACTAGGCTTAATGTATCACAAAATTAATTGAAAGCAATCTAAATTTCATTGTGATTGCCATTTCATAGATTAATCATATACTTAAAAATTTATACAGAAGCTAAAGACTGCCTATTACCTTGATCTTGTATGTAATTATTTGCCTGAATATTGGGATTGATTGATTTATCTAGTGTAGAATTATACGGTCTCACTACCTTTATATTAATTTCTACATGCTATAAGGGTGTCAAGCAGTCCTTGAAGACTTAAAAATTGTTATTCTAACAATAAAAAATGAAATACATTGAGCTTAAATTGAAGGTATTTAGCTTGCGTCAGCTGAACTACAAGATGTATTCTAAGAATCTGGAAGGTATTCATAAATAGTAATAGTCATAACATACTTTATGAGTTTTTAATATGCAGAACAAAGCACTGTTTAGTAATTATGTACCACCTTGAATCCCTAGATCTCAAAAGTACTTTATTAGTATAAATGAATGACAATTTTTGTCTCTTTACTCTTTTTGAGATAATTACTACTACTGCTTTTGGGAATTAGATACTTGAATATTGTAGCTTGTCCAATGTCAGACTATGAAACAGAGGCAACTCTGTAATATTTGCTTCTTAATACTAGAGTACTGATAAATTATAGAGAAACACTAGATCAGCATTTGCATTCACTTCTGTGAGAAAAATTAATAAATGTGTTATTTAAAGATGTAGGCATTATGTACAGTATGTTGTAGTCTCATGTGTACATATATCCTTTGAGGAAAGGCTGAGAGAACAGCTCTTGCTTAGCTTGGAGGAGGGGTGGCTTCAGTGTTGGACGTAACAGCAGCCCCCAGTACCTACAGGGAGGTTGCCAGTAAGATGGAGCCAGGCTGTGTTGGGAGGAAAAGAGGCAAGGAATGAAAGTTGAAACAAGGGAGATTGATATTGGATACAAGAAGAAATTTCTTCACTGGGTGGACAGTCAGGAGAGGAGAAGGTTGCCCAGATTGTTTGTTCATTCTCAGTCCTTAGAAATTTTCAAAACCTGAGAGGATCAAGCCCTGTACAGCCTGGTCTCACCCCATAGCTGACCCTGCTTGAGCAGGAGTTGGGACTGGAGACCTCCTGATACTGCTTCCAACCTGAATTATCCTATGATCCTCCAGTACGACATCTATCTAATAAAATAGTTGCTCCACTAACATCTGGTAACTATACTTGTCTGTAGTTTGAGTTCTAAAACTCTTACTCCTGAGAGTGGATTTAATGATACCAATAGTCCCAGTGAGGGTGATAAGATTGCTGGCAAGAATAAGGCATTAGAATATAAAGTCGCTAGTCTGGAAACGACTTTTCTTTTGTTTTTTGTTCAGTGACTGGACACATGTCTTCTATGATAAACCTCACGGGTCAAGGATATTATTTGAAAGGCAAAAATATTATTCCTTTGGTATTTGTGGTTTCACATGCTACCTTCCTGTCTTTACAAACAAGTTATTCCCCCTAGTTACCATGAAAAGCCATGATAAACACATGGAAAATTAATTTACTTAATAATTGAGTGTAAGTGCTGTCAAATAAAATGTGCCCTAATAGAGTAAAAACTATTTATTTCTCAGTTTTAAGAACCTTAGATATTAATAGCATGTAGATAAAAATAAGAAAGTGGTCTTTGTTGCAGCTATTGCTTTTATTGTTGTTCTTTTAAACCACATGATTTCCCTCTGACAGAATTGTTTAAATTTTTGCATGAAACTTCACCCTTTGCCCTTAACACAAGTTTGCAACCAACGTGATGCCCTGTTTCTACAGGGATTTATTTTCATGTATCAGTATCCCCTCTGTTTTCACAGGTGGGCAAAAAATATATTTGCTCAACAGGGTTATTTTTGACATACAATAATAAAACCATCTGGTTAAAAGAAAAGTGGAAATTCAGCACTTGCAAGTTAATTTAATTTGTAGAAATCTAATTGAGCAACCAAGACAGATTTCTATCTTGAAAATTTCAAGTGAGCTTTCTGTAGAAGGCTCAGGCAGCTTTGCATTGCTACCAGGAAGGCTTATCTTTTCTCTTTTTGGCATTTATTAAGTAGTGGGAAATTGGTAATTTAGAGTGCAATCCTCTGTACAAGAATTGCATTCCATTATGTCTCTTATCAGACTCCTTCATGTAGAATATGAGTTGTGTTTTATGGAGAAGCATTTCTAATTTTAAAGCAGGTCAAACTGTAATTGCAAGTTTAGCAGAGAGCTTTTCAGTTTTAAAGGAGTGGCTATTGTGTAATATAAACACGTACGATGAAGAGTCACTAGGAGCTCAGTCTTGAGGACAAGCAGTTTTCTCTTTTGTGTAATTTATTGGCTACTCCTCTTAAAAGTCACAGATTTGCCAGGATAATCTGAGCAGAATAATACACACTATTTTTCTCTTGGAGAAATACTGAACCTACACATTTAAAGAAGGCTAACATACATTCAGAATACTTCCCTAAAATTGAAAATCAAAACTTTGAAAACTGTGCACTTTGATTTCCTCTGTTCGGGATTGTTTCCTTAAAAATGTCTCTAATAACATAAAAACAGAATTCTCTGTATGACCGGGTTTTTACACTTTCAGTTGCAGCTTCTTGGCACAATCCAAATTCAAGTATCATATCTTATTCTCCTTCTGCTTCATTTTCTTAATACACCTGGATTCTCTGCTTCATTTTCTTAATACACCTGGATTCCCCTGTTTATGTGAACTGTAAGCCAGTATTTTTCATGCCTAATGAATTTTGGCAGACTGGATATTATTAGTTTCCTCCATGTGTTCTACCAGAGGATAGTGTATAGCAGGTGCTTACATACTCAATATAAAAGCATACCCTGCTGAATAACAGTTGTTTTATTCTCAGCTTAAAGCTTGAAGGGCTTGGTGTTTGTAAAATGTATTAAGAAAAGCATATATATTTGGACTTATACTGTAATTATTTTATACTAACTATACTAACTACTTTTTTTTTTTTTTTTCCCAGAATATATATACGATTAAGCAATGCACAATTATTACATTTTTATTTTGAATCTGTTCTTTCAATTAGTGATATATTGTTGGAATGCTTTCTAGCATGTCTTTCTTTTATAAGTGAAATTAGCCTGCCAGGATTCATCAGGTCATTTCCAAACTTACAATAATGTTCACCTATGTTTGAAGGACAATGTGCTATTAGATAATTTACCACTGGAATATTTCTGTTGAGAAATAGAATGTTTTGCATTCTAGAAATAGAATGTAGATCTCTGCTTTCATGTATTTTACTGAAATTGAGATTTTTGGGGGGAAGAAAAAGGATTAAGAATCTTTTTAAATATAATTTTAATTGTGGATTAATTTGCAGTTGCAATTTAATACTGGTCATTATGACCTCGATACAGCAATTCTATACTGGAAAAAAAAAAAAAAAAAAAAAAAAAAAATGGTGTGGGGGCTAAATTCCTCAGCATATTACTAAAGGTTGAGTAAACTGCCTTTGTAATAGCTATTAGCCTCAGAAAAGTATTTTCTGTTAGTGGATGTTTGTATGCTTTAGAAAGGGTGTATGTCACTGTTCTATTTCAGTAGTGTTGCAAATTGATATTTACTGAAGATTTCAAGTGCATTTTACTATGGAAAGCTCTTCATGCAGAGAAACAATAATATGGGGGGAAAAAAAAAAAAAAAAAAAAAGGTTTTACCGAAGGTTTCACAACAACAATTCCAAGTTGGCTTGGAATGGAACCCAAGTTGCATGACCATTATTTTAGTCTGTTACTCGTTTTAGTCTATAACCTACTTCCAGCATGATAGAGTTCTGCTTAAAAATACAAAATATGTGGTTCAACATTTTTAAGCTGTGTTTCATATATCAGAATATATATGTGTTTTCTAAGGCCGTTACCAAGGATCTTTTTTCTTTTTTTTAAAAAAAAATTTGCATTACTCTTTACTTTGTTTCATGTCTATTCAATTTTATTTATTCCATGTTTTCTTTTTGTTTTGTTTTTGTTTTTAGTTGTGTCTGGTAAGTTGAAATTTTATTGGCCATCTTCTAATCATCGTATTACTGTGACGAGAACATCTCCCCTTTCCATCCATCCCCTTCCATGTCCTTCAACCAGTCAGCTCCCATCTTTTACTTGTTATTGACAAGACACATCGCACAGAATAAATTCTGCATGAAGTATGGGTAACTTAATGACAAAGAGAAAGGTAATGGGTTGCTAACTGTTTTTACGTGATGGTGATGTAATGAGTCAAATCCTGATGTTTTCTATCTTCAATGACTGCATTAGTTGAAATTGTGTTCTATAAAAGAAAATATTTTTTGTTTTAAAGGTCTCGAGGATAGAATTTTTTTCCTTAAGTGGATTATTAGTTCTGCTTCTTTTATGGTATAGTCATCACATACCACTTGGTTGAACGATCCAAGGTGTGAAAGCAAACTGAAGTTTATAGGAAATAATGGTGAAAATGCTTCCAGTGCAGTAAAAACACAGAAGACTATTTAATAACAAAGTTTCTCTTAACCCAATTTTAGTTCTTCTGACACTGAAGCTATTGGGATTTTCATTATTTACTTTAATAGGAGTAGATTTAGAATAATACAAATATGCATGATATACACATGTATTTTGACTAACATACATGTGAAATGCATATTTAGAATAATACATAGAAGCACATACCTATCTGTATTTTGTAAATTCTACCATCGTTACCTGGGAGACTACATTTCCTGTCACTTTTTTGCATTCATTAGTCCCTGAAAATCATGTTCAGGTATTAGAATCACAAGCATTCAGCTATTTCTCCAGTGGTCACAACTGTTTTATCCTGATATAACTGTACCCATTCTCAAGTTCAATGAAATCTTAAACCTAATAAGTCATATTCAGTAGCACAGAATTGAGAAACCCTTGGTTCCATTCTGTGTGATATTGTGTCACAAACTAGTGCAGAACCAGCCAAGCCTTAAATTCAACTGTATGCTAAATTTATTCTTGTTAGAATTCCAACAACATAATGAAGGTGCTTCACTCTCATCTCCATTTTCCCAATCATACCTTACAACCCAGTGGTAAACCCCCAACAGCATCACCTTCCATTCTAAATTAAACATGTTATCATGTCAAAATCTTCCCACATCCTCTTCCAAGCTGTTGATTGAATGTTTCAGAACTAACTGTTTTTAAGCGTGCTAGTTGCCGTATGTGAACTGCACTCTAGCTTCGTGTAGTTCCTTATCTAAGAAAATTCTAGGAAAGGTAGCATTTACATCCAAATGTAAATAATGGTATGTTGTGCTTTAAAAATTGCCCCAAAGCAGGAGGGTGATAAGAAGAGTACCATGTACCAGTAGGGAGCTGAGACACAGGCAAAGAGGAGCAGAAAACTGAAAGTATTGGCCCACATGAAAACTGAAAGTAATTTTTTTTTTTTTAGAAAGGACTTTCACTGTTTCTTAATTCATTTTATATAAAGTCACAGTTACATGATTTCTACTAAGCACATTGAGCATTATCTTTAAATGACATGATTAAAACCCTTTTTAAAGAAAAGCTTTTAAATATAGAAATGTTTTAATGGAAAAAAAAAAAAAAAAAAAAAGATACAAGTTATTAAAGTCAGATTCAAAACATCCTCTCTATTCTCAACCCAAACAAGAGGGAGAGAATAATTAGTTTTGGACAGCTGATCAGAAGGAATTGGAAATGAATAAACACTAAGTAAATGGACTTTCATTTAATGCACATTTTTTCAAGGAGTGAGAGTGAACAGGCTCAAACAAGCTAGATTTGTTGTTCTGTGCTATCCCCAATGACGTATCTAATGCTGTCAACTATCCTGATTTCTTTTTAATGTGACTGACATAATTTTTTGACATTCTATTTACTACTGGATGAAGTGGTTGTTGAAGTCTGTATAAATCAAACAGTTTGGACAATGCTGGCAGTATTTATAATGCTAGGCTGAGCAGATGTTTCAAATTTGCCCTCATTTGCATATATATTTTGTTTGAACATGCCCTTGTCTAAGTAAATGAGGAAAACATTCAGCTATACTGTTGCTTTAAATTCATTCCTCTTCAGTAATTGGATTGAAGATTTTAAATCATTCAGTGGTATTTCTGGGGGTTTTGAGTTAAACTGAAAAAATTGAGAGACCCCAGCTACATCAAAAATCTCTTTTATAAGCAATAAGAGTCTTTTTCTCTCATAAATTAAAAAAATATATACATTGCTTTTGTGCAAGTGAACCTGAATTCATAGTTACTCAACAGGGTTTATTACAGCCTTTGACAAATTATGGCCTGTGGTCCACTTGTCACTCCAGGATTTCTCCATGGTGACTTGCTACCTTTTTCCATGCTTAAAAATCAATCTTAGAAATAAATAAATAAATAAATAAATAATCTAACAGATTTGTTCACAATGGTGTCTGTTGCTCTGCAACTTTCTTGTACAACTGGTGACTAGTAAAATTAATGGATGCACAGTAAGGATTTTACCTGAGAAGTCCAGCAACAGAACAGGTGATCTGAGTGCTGATGAAACTGTGATTTGTTAGCTGATGACTCTTTGTGCTGCCTCTCCTTATTAAAGACACCTAACTGCTCTGGTTTACACCATTTAAAGTCAGAACTTATATCATGCCTTTCAAATAGGTTAGCTATGGTCTTCTGACAGCACTGTAATTTTTTCATTTATTTTTTTACGGTATTTTCCTCTTTCAGAGCCTCCACAGTTTGTTGTAAAGCCTCGTGATCAGGTAGCCGCACTGGGAAGAACGGTGACTTTCCAGTGTGAAGCAACTGGAAACCCTCAGCCAGCCATCTTTTGGCGCAGAGAGGGAAGTCAGGTAAAACAGTCTTTCTGTCCATTCTTCTTAGAAGTTTCTTGAGGAGATGTCAAATGAAAGAAAACTACCTTAATTCTTGTATTTAGGATGTGAAAAATAGCTCTAGTGCTAGTAGATGCTGGATATTTCTTCTCTAAGTCACATGCATTCAAGAAGTCAACTTCACTAGAAAGTATATCTATGTTTTGCTTAGTCTTGAGTTTTCTCCATGAATGTAAAAATAAATTTATGAAACAAGTGGAAACATTCCATGAAATGGAAATCTTTTTCTTCTATTAGAGAGAAACATTTAAGAGATGAAAAAGTGACTGATGCTAAAGTTTTCTTTAATTCCCAAATACCCCCAAAGTTTTCAGAAAGTTTGGCTTTGTTTTTGTGATGCAGATATTAGTTTGCCAGGTGTGTGTGTGTCTCTGGAGAACTAAATGATTTTCTATATTGATCTTCATCACTGTCTGGATAGGACACTAGCTTGGGACTAAGATCTACTTTTCCAGTCATTCAGTCAGCTCCAGGTCATACCTGAATAGGGCACTTTTTCTCCTAGCTTCCTTATTTGAATGGGAGGGAAAATTGTTTTCAGCTTCTTTGTAAAGAACCTTGAAAGCTAGTGGATAAAACACAAAATAGCACAGCAAGAGAATCACAATTTTCTTTCAGGGTCATCTTTTGAAGAGATGTGACACAAAGTGTTTGTTGTTGAATATGTCTGTCTAAATGTTTAATTGCAACTAGAGTAGTGGCCAAATTCAGATGATAATATCTTACTGTAAAAGTATATATGTAGATTTTATTTATGTTTTTGTATGACCTGGATTTTTTTGCTAACACTTGTTTAGTACATATTTTTTCTTGCTTATTTTTTACTACACTTTTAATGAATGAAGGTCAGTGAGTATGATTTGCTAATACTAAAGCAGCAGAACTTGTGTCTCATTCCCTCAGATGCATTTTGGAAATTCAAAATAAAATTAGGTAAGATAGAAGGATGAAAAATAGCCTCTGTAAACTTTGGGTATTCTTATTATAAATTGTTCAGCCAAAGGCAGAAATTTGAAACCAGTATGTGGTATAACAGACTGTACTATTATGGCTGTCATTTGACTTTTGGCTATTGCTGGTAAAATACCATGTACTTTGTACCAAAACTGTCTAAGCAAAAACTGGTGTAGGACTGAATTTTGTATTATAAGGCTCATTGCAGAACACAAATGCTATGATTACAGACCTAAACATCATCTCTTTTTTAGAAAACTGTTCCATTCTTGGGAATTTGAAAATTAAAATACAAACAAGTAAATGAACATTTGTATGTCCCTTGGAGGGAGGTTCTGAAGGACAGAGGAGCCCAGGAAGGCTGGGCGCTCCTCAAGAAAGAAATCTTAATGGCTCAGGAGCGGTCTGTCCCCACGTGCCCAAAGACGAGCCGGCGCAGAAGAAGACTGGCCTGGCTGAATAGAGAGTTGTGGCTCGAGCTTAGGAGAAAAAAGAGGGTTTATAATCTTTGGAAAAGAGGGCGGGCCACTCAGGGGGACTATAAGGATGTTGTGAGGCAGTGCAGGGACAAAATTAGAAAGGCCAAAGCTCATCTGGAGCTCAATTTGGCTACTGCTGTTAAAAACAACAAAAAATGTTTTTATAAATACATCAGTACAAAAAGGAGGACAAAGGAGAATCTTCACTTTTTACTGGATGTGGGAGGAAAGGTAGTTACCAGAGATGAGGAAAAAGCTGAGGTGCTTAACGCCTTCTTTGCCTCAGTCTGTAACAGCAAAACCAGTTGTTCTCTGGACGCCCAGTACCCTGAGCTGGTGGAAGGGGATGAGGAGCAGAATGCGGTCCCCACAATCCATGAGGAAACGGTTGGCGACCTGCTACAGTATTTGGATGTATGCCAAGTCGATGGGGCCGGATGGGATCCACCCGAGGGTATTGAAAGAACTGGTGGAAGAGCTGGCCAAGCCACTTTCCATCATTTATCGGCAGTCCTGGCTATCAGGGGAGGTCCCACTCGACTGGTGTCTAGCAAACATGATGCCCATCTGGCACCTGCATCTGGGGCACAACAACCCCAAACAGAGCTAGGGGCTGGGAGATATGTGGTTAGAAAGCTGCCTAGCAGAGAAGGACCTGGGAGTATTGGTTGATAGTCGGCTGAATATGAGCCAGCAGTGTGCTCAGGCGGCCAAGAAGGCCAACAGCATCCTGGCTTGTATAAGAAACAGCGTGGCCAGCAGGGCCAGGGAAGTGATTGTCCCCCTGTACTCAGCTCTGGTGAGGCCGCACCTCGAGTACTGTGTTCAGTTTTGGGCCCCTCACTACAAGAAGGACATGGAGGTGCTTGAGCGAGTCCAGAGAAGGGCTACGAAGCTGGAGCAGGGTCTGGAGAACAAGTCTTACGAGGAGCGGCTGAGGGAGCTGGGACTATTTAGCCTGGAGAAGAGGAGGCTCAGGGGCGACCTTATTGCACTCTACAGGTACCTTAAAGGAGGCTGTAACGAGGTGGGGGTTGGTCTATTCTCCCACGTGCCTGGTGACAGGACGAGGGGGAATGGGCTAAAGTTGCATCAGGGGAGGTTTATGTTGGATGTTAGGAAGAACTTTTTTACTGAAAGGGTTGTTAGTCACTGGAATAGGCTGCCCAGGAAAGTGGTTGAGTCACCATCCCTGGAGGTCTTTAAAAGACGTTTAGATGTAGAGCTTAGGGATATGGTTTAGTGGAGGACTTGATAGCATTAGGTCAGAGGTTGGACTCAGTGATCTTGGAGGTCTCTTCCAACCCAGACTATTCTGTGATTCTGTATTTGAAATCGAATAAATAGAACGCCCTGAATGAAGGTCTAAAAAAAGATGTTGAAGCAAATTAAGCAAGCTCACCACAGTTGCTTGCACCATTGGGATATCTGTACATATCAGATCTTTGCTACTGCTTGTTACAGTTTGTATAAAGCCCAGAATTGACTACTGAGGGTATTAGAGCAACCCCAAAAGACTTACACAATTTTATGTGCTTACCTATGTTCCTATTTTATTACAATAATAATAATAATAATAATCCTATAAAACTATTCACATTGTGGTATAGACATGCTTAAGATATGAAGGGCAGAACGTTTCATATATAATGTGGAAAGATGAATTTGTTTAGATATATTTAAGTTATTAGTATTGATATTTGAATGTATTTAACACTTCTTTTTCACTTTCTTTCCTACACATTCTTTCTTCCCTAGAACCTTCTTTTCTCATACCAGCCCCCTCAGTCATCCAGCCGATTTTCAGTTTCCCAGACAGGTGACCTCACCATCACCAATGTCCAGAGGTCGGATGTTGGGTACTATATCTGCCAGACATTAAATGTTGCAGGAAGTATTATAACAAAAGCCTACTTGGAAGTTACTGATGGTAATGATGCATTTATTTTATTGTTCCCAAGTTTTATTTTTATTTGCATACATCAGGGGAAGGACATGAAAATATTTGGATCTGCTTTACATAGTCATATTGCATGCATTGTTTCTTTGAACCTAAAAATCCTGTTTGGGTCTTCTATGCCAGGGGGCTAAATTTCGGATATCACTTAACATTTTGTTTTGAATCAACATCTGGTATTTGATAAGTTTACTTCTGTTTATGGATTTTTGTCAGTTCTGTTAATTTATCTGGCTTATTTATATATATATATATGTTTTAGCTTTCACCTATTTCATTTAACTTACTTTCAGATTGCTTGTTGCCTAATTATTTATCCCTAGTACTGTGTGCCTGTTTGCTAAGCAACTCCATTTATCTGGGAACATGGCAGCAAGCAGTAATATGGTGTTATGTCAGTTTGCAGATTGTTAATTCTTAATATTTTTTATAGGAAAGACAGGAAGGAAAAAAATATTTGTGTAGGTAAAATAATAATCTTAGCCCTTACAGAAAAAGGAGTCTGTGGAGAGGTTTTGAGGTGAAGGAAGCTGTTGCCAGAGAAGAGATTACATAAGCGAGGCCTCTGTTCTATAGAAAGCATAGAAATAGTTCAGTACTAGAAACATGCAGTGAAACTGGAGAATAAAATTGTCTATTTACACACACTGGATTGAAATTGTTTGGAGGAATAGGACAGCATTATTTCTGATTTCTCAAAAGTTGCAGACCATGTTTCTTAAGCCACTTTCATTCCTTTTCCACTGTGGAGAAGATAATGGCAAGGTGAAAAAGAAATTTTAATAATAAAATTAAGCTAAAGACCTGAAGAGTTTTGTTTGTTTGTTTGTTTGTTTGTTTGTTTGTTTTCTTAATGACCTAAGCCATCTGAACTTGGTACAACTCAAGTTAATTTAAACATATTTGCTTTACTATGGCCATATGTTCTGGATTGATCTAATGGATAATTATTTTGTATGATGTCTCAGAACATTTATTATTTTTTTTTTCACTTCTATTAAAATAAAGACAGGATATGTAGAATCCTCATATTCCTAAAGGTAATAGAAGTTCTGCCACCAGCTTCAGTGGCACTTATGTTTACCATGGATCTCAGTGGAATTAGACTTAAGCTGTAGAGCACAGATCAGTCAGCAAGGTGATTACTGGGAGCATTAGGTGGGGCAAAGATACTGTGAAATTTATGCAGTTCAACACTGAATAGCAATATATCCATACTATTTCTGGTGTGCTTAATTTTGACTTTTTTGACTTTTGGCATATCAACATGCTACTGTAACTGATTATTAGTAAAAAGTTTGTAAATTGCTTAGCATTAAATAGCATTAAGTAATGATAAAGCAAAGCATAACTATCAAGTCCAAACAGAAGATGTTGCTCAGAAAATTATTTGGGAAATTATGTCCAAATTTTATTGTAGAGCCTCATACCATTGACAGTTGCAAGCTTCTTTATAAGCTTCTCAAAGTTAAATACAAACTATATGTGAGCTTAGTTTGGCTGGCTCTGATGAGAAAGATACTAATGGACTAACAGTGCCATGTAGCGCATTACAACAGTTTGGGACAAGAAACATAGGCTAAATTAAGCAATTGAAAACATCGAGTGTCATTTGAACATGCAAATGAAGTTACAGGAGCTGGAATTTAGCCAAAAAAAAAAAAAAAAAAATGTCAACACCCTGTCTATTGTTACAAAAAGCAATCCAAAATATGTGATGATCCCAAACTACCAGAACTTCAGGTTATATTTCAGCTACCAGACCAGATTTTAACTGCTAAACAGAGTTACGTCATTTAAAGTTGTGGCTATTTCCAGATTACTAGTCCATGTCATGTTAGGTGATAGAGGTAGGAGGAAGTCACAAAAAAACACAACTAGATAGTTTTTACCTGTTTTCTTGATTATCCATTGGATAATGATAAAAATGTGTAGAAAATCATTCTTTTTTCTGTGAATACTGAGATTGCTTTTTACCTTTCTATGCATAGTTAGTAAATAACTCCTCAATACCATTTCATTTTCATTGTGTGCAAAATGCATTAGAACTGATGCAAACACACTATGGGATTCTCCTTGTGACTTTGAACTACTATTGACAGATTAATTTGTCAGAAACTACTGGAAAATGTAGCTGAAAAGTTCTGAAATGGTGCTATTCATTAGCATTGTGTTTAGCCTACTCGTAAGCATCTCCCAATTAGGAAACAGCACAAAGATAAGTTGGTGATTTTCAGCATTTTGAAAATATATATATATATATGTGTGTATATATGTATATATACACACAATATATACACACATATTCACCAGGTTATTCCACGCCTGCCTACTTCCTTCTTCTCTGTCTTTGAATAGAGGAAGTATGAGTTCTGTTTTACAGGCCTTGTACGTGGTAAAAGATGAACAAGGTGAAAACTGTGCCTTTGCAAAGAATTTACAAAAGCCTTTATCATTTTGTTATCACTTTATAAAGACATTGGAATTAGAGGATGTCTACCAGATACTGATATGTAATGTATAATGCTTATTTCCTTTCTGAAATTAATGTATTGTATCTTTTTTAAAAATTCTGTAGTTGCGCATCATTATGATGCACCCTGCCCTGAATAATGCATGCCTCTGACTTTAATTACTTGTTTAATTATCTTTAGTTTGTTTCAAAGCCTCAAGCAACTGCTGTTGCTTAGATGATTAGAAAATTGCTTCCAGTTGCAGAAATCTATTTCCTGTTGTTTCTTCTGGCAGTGATTGCAGACCGGCCTCCCCCTGTCATTCGACAGGGTCCTGTGAATCAGACTGTAGCTGTAGATGGTACTTTAGTACTAAACTGTGTGGCTACAGGCACTTTAACGCCCACTATCCTCTGGAAAAAGGATGGGATCCTGATCTCTACCCAGGACTCTCGCATCAAGCAGTTGGAAACAGGAGCACTGCAGATCAGATATGCTAAGGTAGCTTGCACTAACAAACTGTTGTTTGTTTGTTTGTTTTTTGTGCTGGGTCTTTGCTGTTGTTTGTTTCACTTTTTCTCCTCAGAGCTCTTTGATCTAGGCAATCCTACATTTAGAATGAATGGAATGATAAATAATTGTATTAAATTATTTGATATGTCATGTTTAAGATAGTTCATTCTTTAAGCTTTACACCTTGGCTTCTATAGCCCAGAGAACATTACTTCAGATGCAAAAATGCTATTAAGAAGTATTAATGAGGGGGATTATCTGGTACTTTAAAAATGAAGGGGGAAGCAAAACTCATATTTCAGTAAAATGAATTTAAAATATTTGGGCTTTGACATTAATAGATAAAAATGATCTAATTATTTCAATTTTTTTATAAAGAAAACCCTTGTTCAGCGTGCTGCGGTAATAAGAGTCATGTACACAGCTTTTACAAAATACCTGTTAAACATATTTACTTGACAGTATAAGCATACCTTCAAATAGTTAAACACCTGAGAAGTACATGGCTTCCTTAGGGAACTGTAACAAGTTCCTGGTCAATATTGCCAGTCACACCTAGCAAAATGTACAGTGTTTTAAAATGTTGTTAAGTTCCAGCACACTGATGATTCTCTGTTACATTTTCTGTGGTTTGAAAATTAGTAATTCTTAAAATTAGGCCAAATACATGATTTCAGTGTATTCCCTAGACTTCCTGTGTTACTGATTACAAGTTACATTGGCTGAGACTTTCAGCCTCTGATTTCTGAGTGTTTCCATTCATCTCATCTGCTGAGGCTGGGACCTCAGTAGATGTGGTGGTTTTACCCTGCTGGGCAGCTGAACGTTTACTAGTACAGAGAACCCAAGATGTATAAGGCCCCATGAAATATTTAAGCTTTGTTTGAAGATTGACGTTCTCTCTAATGCTGCAGTCCAGACAAATCCTAGGCATCATTTAGGCAGAAGGTTGCATGGGAGTCCTGTTATCAGAATTCCTTATCAATTTATTCAATAACTCTGCAGAGTAAGGAATAAATGCTACAAGATTGGCCTTCAACTTTCATTACAGAATGGGTAACATGAAGTTAGAATATGCAGCATTTTCCCTTCTTTGAAGAAAGCTCAGAAACATAGCCATTAACTTCATGCCTTCTAATGTAAGAAGTTTCTGATTCAAAGTTTTTTGCAGTCTAATACATTTATCCATATTCATGGGGAAACATGCAGAGATGTAATTACTTTTCTAGCCCACTGAGTGCCTGATTGTTTCAAATATTTATTCTTCTCTTTTCCCACTCAGCTGGGCGACACCGGTCGGTACACCTGCATTGCTTCAACCCCAAGTGGCGAAGCTACATGGAGTGCTTACATAGAGGTCCAAGGTAAATCAATTAGGTTTTCTCTGCATGGAGAAATACATAAAAGAAAGTGAGAAATTAAATTGTAGTAGTTATGCGACTCTGTCATAAATTGCCAGGTGAGATGTGAACAGCATTTAGCTTACAGCTTCTTCCTGTCTATACTCAGCATTTTTCTCTCCTTTGTTAGAATTTGGAGTCCCAGTGCAGCCACCAAGACCCACTGACCCAAACTTGATTCCTAGTGCTCCATCAAAACCTGAGGTTACAGATGTCAGCAGAAATACAGTAACATTGTCATGGCAACCGAATTTGAATTCAGGTGCAACTCCAACCTCTTACATAATTGAGGCCTTCAGGTATACCAGTCTCATGTGATTGTGCTGTACTTATGTTTATATATAATATATTGTTAAAGAAGCATGTGCTAACCTGCTGTTTTATGTGTTTTATCCTTAGCCATGCATCTGGTAGCACCTGGCAAACTGTAGCTGAAAATGTGAAAACAGAGAGTTTTGCAGTTAAAGGGCTAAAACCCAATGCAATTTATCTATTCCTCGTGAGGGCAGCTAATGCGTATGGACTAAGTGACCCAAGCCAAATATCTGATCCAGTGAAAACTCAAGGTACGCTTTAGATATTGAACATTTTAAGTGTCCAAAGTGATTGACACAAGTTAACTGAGAAATATTACATGGAAAAATTTTACTAGCTTTCAACTGTCTATCTGCACTGGCTATAGTATATGCTATGTATTAAAATGCATTGTTTAAACTTGCATTTCCCTATAACATAGACTCTAAAAGCTGCTTAGACAGCATATCGTGCTCCACACGGGAACCCTAGTATCTCTTATCCAAAGATAGTTACATCCTGCAAAATAGCTCTTGTTAATAACAGAAGTAATCTCTGATTTTTGAAGTTATCACACAAAACCTAAAATTCCATGGAAACGTTATTATGTCCAGTGAATCAAATGAGGCCTAGGAACGAGAAAGAGAGAGAAACAGCATGCAATATGATTTGTCTTCTGCTGCATCAAGATAGAAATTTTAAATTTGAAGGAATTAGGTGTTGTGGGCCGGTAAAGAACTTTTGGCAACATATGAGAAGTATTGCAGTAGTGCTACTGTTGAAAGTGAAACAATAGAAAAAAAAGAGACAACATTTACAGACAGCCAAGTGTAGGACAGGGCTGTATTATAGCAAATTAAGGAGTCATCTGCTGACTCCAGCTATGGACTTAATCCAGATATGTAAAATCTAAAATAACTGTGTGTTCATTATAAAAAATAAATGATGCTTACAGTAGCTTACAGGAAATAATGCTCTGCAATGTAGCAGCCTGCATTTTTCCTTTAATTATGAGCAAATAGAAAGAAAATTGATATATTCTTTTCCAAAGAAAAAGTGATAAAGATCATCTTCCTTTTTTTTTTTTTTTTTTTTTCATTTTATTGGAGAATTTGACCCATGGGCTTATTAAGAGTGCCTGTGTTGTATGTTTGTTCCTTTGTTTGCAAAAGTAAGTACATTATTGTTTTTGGAAAGAAGTTCCTTAAAGAAAACATAGCATTTTCTGTTAGGAAGTTTTCATTTGTTCTGAAGGCAAGTTTTTCTCATCTCGCATGAGGAGTGAGCAGTTTCATATTTCTATCCTTTGCTATTATGCATTCCTCCTGATGGGAAGGAATTTCCTTGGATATACAGACAGCAGAGTTATGACCACATAGAAAATAGGAATTACATGGGTACCTAGGTCTTTCCCAAAGGGCAACATGTGTTGTTATGCAGCAACGTTCTATATGAGTCCATTTTTCATGCAGTGTAGTTTCATTCGAAGAGATGAGATGTTTATCAGGGTTGAATGTCCCAAATGAACTGATCACTGACTTGACTGATAAACAGCAAATGAGGCAGAATATTCTGTTCACTCACAGAACTGAGTGGTTTATAATGGAACAAAAAAGTTTACCTGTCCTCTGAGATCTAGTAGAGCTGAAGAACTGATTTCATAAATAGTAAGAAGCATAATAAAGTTCCAAGTTCTTTAAAGCTGTTCTACTCTTCTTCCAATAACATTTCCCTGTTGTGTAAGGTTAGCTTTATACAAGTTTTTTAGTTTGTGCTAGTAAGTTCAAAAATTTCCCAGTTAACTTTTGTTCCTAAGTATTTATTGTCTTGTCCAAAATTCATATGCAGGTCAGGAAACTCACCTACCTTAACCTTTAGACTTGGCTAACATTGACAAAATAACAATATGCTTTAGTATTCTCACTCACAGTCCCTGTCTTGGAAGCTTCAGAGCCTAATCAAGAATGGATGATATACACCATTCTATAGTACAGATGTGCAAAAGACTATTAATAGTTTTAGTCATATTGTTAATGACTCGTTTTTTATGACTAGTAGCAAAAATATTACTAATTACTCAACTGACTTTCCTGTAATATTCTAAGCAGGATGAGATTTAGGCAACTCTCCAAACAGAAATTTCTCTCTTTAATGCTCTCAAGGCATTAAAGGAAGGGAAATGGTCTGATAAATTGACTGTTTGGCAGAACATATTGCATGTAGATACAGTGGTGAATCAGTGGTGTTTCTTTGGTTTGTGTGTGTTTGTGCTTATCAGTATTCCTTGCTAAGAATCTGGATTTCTCACCTACTGACTGCATGCTATCCTCAATTTGCTTTATTAACCTTAGAGAAATCTTATCATCTTGCACATGTTTGAGGCAACAAGACTGCAAAGTAGCAAAGGCTTTGTATTCCCAAATGGAAGAACTACATTTTTGGAAAGAAAGGTGTAAAAAGTTGGTAAACTGAGAATATGTCCACCATGCAAAAAGTATGCTTTACATACGTACATTCTTTATAAACAGCACTATCCAAACCTCAGCTTTCAAGATAGTCTACGCACCTGCAATGACATATTTGAGTAGTTGTAAATGGATATATATATATATATATATATACACGGTTTCTTTCTCCTTGGCCCTTCTTGTGAGCAGACAGGTATGGAAATTACTAAGGTCTTCCGAGAACAGAACCCTGGAAGATTTTTCTGCTCTTACCTAATTGCAAGAGGAGATCAGACAGAGAAAGTAGTAGGCTAGAGCAAAAGTTATGTAATGTATTACCCTGTGTCTGGAATTCTATTAAAAATAATAATAATAAAAAAAAATCACTCCAAGTACTTTCTGTGAATTTCCCAGTCTGTGATTTTAATTGTTGTCAGCATGGTATTTGCTAAAATGAAGTGATCAAAGGAAGACATGTAAAAGCAATACAGAAACTATGTTCCTCTGCTGTCCATAGTACATGTATATTTTAGACACCCTATTAGTGACTGCCCTATAGACTTTATATATGTCTAGGACAGTCATTTCATTTCAGTTGAATAAGCTTTTCAAGGGCTCTGCATGTAGCAAATGTGTTTCCATTGTACTATTGCATATTTTGAGAGGAATTTATTGCTTCATGTGTATGAACAATCCTTTTAGCTTTAAATAGACCAAATGTCAGAAGAGCTAAACAACACTCATGTAGATTTTTCTTACATTATTGGGAAGTACTTAGGATATGCTTCATTGATTAAAGCATCATATGTTTTGTGATACGTTTGTTTTTATTTACATATGCTTATTTTAACAATTATATATTGTGAGAATGGAATCTTAAATTATTACAGATGTTCCACCAACAAGTCAGGGTGTGGATCACAAGCAGGTCCAGAGAGAACTAGGTGATGTGGTACTACATCTGCACAACCCTACTATCCTTTCTTCCTCCTCAATTGAAGTTCATTGGACTGTAAGTAAAAATCTGTATCATGGTGGTAGTTATATACATTGATGAATTGTACTGTCTGAGTGCTGTGGAGTCATACTTTAAGAAGTGTGTAGTTTGTACACCTGAAATTGTTTTTGTTTAGATTGAGTGCTGCTTGGGCTTTGTATTCTTACTTCATTAAATTTTGTCCCATTTTCACCATTGCTTGCCTCTGTAGATAGTGCTGCTTATCACATGGTGAGAGTTTCCAAGTTCTCCTCTGGAAACTAACAGACTGATCAAAAACTTTCTAAGTCAAATCATTTGAAGATTTTGCACTGGTTTCAGTAGGAAATGTATGAGTCCCCTAATAAGATAGCATGGGAAATGCCCCATCTGTCAGACCCCATTGGAGGGAAATACTGCTTAGTTCTCTTTGAAAGTGTTGCCTCTGTCCTACATACATATTGGGAAACACATACAAACTAATAGAGCCTCATCTGAACGTATTCTTTCCATAGTGCTATGAATACACACAGTACAGGGAGAAGATGCAAAAAATAACAATTTTGAGATGTTCTGTTGGTGTTGATCTGACAGGAGGAAGCAGAAGTTGGTCATGTGGAGAATATAGTAGAGAAAATGGAAGAGTGAGGAAACAACATTGTAGAAGTCCTGAATTAAGGGAAATGAGAACATACATGAAAACGATTCAAGTAGGCTTAGAAAAGTCTGGGGCCTCAGTGAAGGAAAGGTTAGAAATGTCTTGCTGTGGGAAACATTTGGCAACCAAAAGGTAGAAATGAAGGGAGAACAATATGGGAAACTAGAAGTAACAAGTAATGAGAAACGAAAATCTAATTCAAAGAAGACCAGCTTTAAAACAGAATGCAGAGAGGAGAACAAATGGGGGAAACTTATACTAGTGCAGGAATAAATCTAATGAGAGTAAGATTTGAGGTCTGTTGATGTCCTCCATCTGCACAAGTCAATATATTGGCAAGAAGAGCACAGGGTGTAATCCCCGTCATGCTGTGACAGAACATTTTGAGCAAGAACAAAGGCATTTTGACTTTGTAGAAGCGTCCTAGCCCAACTGAGTCCTGGTCCATGACCAGGGCTCCTCAGTGCTGCAAGGTAGTATCAGCTGTGTAATTATGCTGTCACGTGCAGTAAGTCCACCTGCAGTAGGCAATCTCCTGTTTTAACTAATAACATTAAAACATCCTTGAGGTTCCTAGCACAATTTTGTTTGACCTTTACTTACAGAACAACCTTTTCCAGACAGCCAATTTTTGTTAGTTTCTTGGGTGGCCTGTGGCTGCTTTGCAATTTCAAAAGTAAGCATTACCTCAGTTTCAGCTAACACACACATTCGTTATATGATTATTTAAAATGAAAGATGTTGGGTTTTTTTTGGAGTAAAATAGCAAGCAAACAGTTTTATTATACCATTGTATGAGATTTTTGAAAAAAAGGGAAAATCTGGTGCACCTTTTTAAAGTTTTTTATTGTTGTTTTTGGTCTTCCTTATTCATCAGAAATTGAAACTGGTAGTTAACGCTCCACAAGAGATCACTTCTGCAAAGTAACTTTTTGTTGCAGTTATAGCCAAATGCTTTGAATCCTGTCCTCATTTACATTAAGGTCTGTTCCTCCATACATGCAATATAAAATGGCCTCAGTCTCAAATCATTTGGGACCGCTGAATATCATTTTGATCTGATTTACCAAGTCTCATCATTATTACCATACTGATTTTTGTGAGCCTCTTCAGAACACTCTGAAAACATCTCCTCTGCTCCAGCAGAGGAGCCTCCTGCTGAGTCAGTGATCGTGGAGGAAGTGCTTGGACAAATTTGTCCTTTGACAGCCTCCAGTCTCATCAGAACAATGTAGACAGTGCCAATTGGCTGCCCTTTTAAATTGGTGACTCCAGAAGGAAGCAGGCAGGGAGCAGTGCTCATTTCATGAATTTTGGGATGCTTCCACACCTCAGGAGAGCTGGCAGACTTGCTACTTAATCTGTGTTCATCAGCACACACTGCGGAGCCATCGATCCCCTGCCCTCGCCCACCTCCCTTGCCCCATTCTGCAGAGCAGATTAGGGTGGGCAGAATGTGTTCTGGGTTCCGTCAATTCTGGCAAGACTCTCCGTGGATGTAAAGGTGGTTCATTTCACAGAGCTAGGGTATATTATACAACTCTGCTATCCCCCTTTAATGCTTTCATAAATCAACCAAAACTGGTGCAGTTCTACCAACATCAAACAGATTAATGCACTTGTGAATCAGACCTGTAATTTGCTGTAATTCAAGGAGCCCGTATCTCATTCAGCAGTGTTTTCTGGAATAAAATAAATGGATAGTTCAAGGACTAAATTCACAGATAGCATCCACAGTTCCTGTTTATTAAACAAAGAGTTGTGTGTTCTAAATGGGTGTCTTTCTGTTGTTTTGCCAGGTGGACCAACAATCCCAGTATATTCAAGGATATAAAATCTTGTACCGGCCTACACCATCATCCTATGGAGAGTCAGAGTGGTTAATTTTTGAAGTGAGGACTCCAACCAAAAACAGCGTTATCATTCCAGAGCTGAAGAAAGGTGTAAACTATGAAATTAAGGCCCGCCCCTTTTTTAATGAGTTTCAAGGAGCAGATAGTGAAGTGAAATTTGCAAAAACCCTAGAAGAAGGCAAGTAGGAGCCAGACTGTCTTCATCTTTCCTTTTTGAAATAGTATCCTGGCCTGCTTTTCTCTGATATGTTCGTTATTTGATTTTGTTTGAAGTGTGTGCTGTTTGAGAAGAGCAATCTGCAGCAGAGGAGACTGTGTTGGACTGATCATTATGTGAATTGTTCGGTGACATCGAAGTAAATATTCAGAACCATGTGTGAGAGACAGAGAGAGAGGGATGTGCAAACCCCCCCCCCTTCAACAGACAATGGGAAATGTGCTTTTTATCTTCACTGCAGTGTGCACTCCTCCCTGCTGAGTTCATGGTCTGGTCACAAGTGACTTCTGTCAGATTCAAGCACTTACTAATCACTATCTTGAGTAGATAGCAGACACCACAGAAATCATCAAAGTGCTATAGCTGAAGGAATGGAAACCACATTCTTAGAAAGCTTTTTTATCTGGATCAATCAGTAATACAAAATTAAAAGATGAATGAGGGCAACAGATACAGTGGGCTAAATTATGTATTTCCATCTCAAACACATGCTAAAGTGCAAAGGTTCCTATAGCTGTTCCCTTTGTTATAGCTTGTCTGGTATCTCAGGCATAATGACTATGCAGGGTGGCCGGTGCATCAGAACAGGGATTTCAGTGCCTCTGGCAGGATGTAATACCTATTGCCTTCTTTCTTCCTACCTGATATAAGTACAGTGTAGCTCTGGTTTATTTCTGTGGGTGGTTACCTATGTTCATCCATCAACTAAGGATCCAGTTTTTAGAAAGACTATTTAAAATGCAAAATATAAATCTGTTAACGGTAGCAAATTCAGTCTTGATTTTAACAAGTTTTGTATTACTCATTATTTTTTATACACTAGAGCAACTAAGGTTTAACATTCTATTTAGGGTCAATTTACAGACTTTATTTTGCAAAACTGTTGAATCTGGATGAGATGATTTGAGACCAATAAGGTGCTCAGGACTGTGTCATGTAATGAGTATCTGAGTTTGGAGAATCTGGTGGCCTGCATGTCTTTTTCTATCTTACAGAGAGACTGCAGCAGAAATTAGGAGCCTGGCTGTAGGTTCACATCACTTACCTTGTCATTTTCATTGATTATTGTAATAATAATTATAGCTTGTGGGCAGAATTGACCTTAAGGAAGGCTGGAGAGTAAATGAATGTATTTGTGTAGACCAGAAACCGGTGTTCCTTAATAATAATAATAATAATAATAATAATACCCCTCACTGTTGCATTTGACGTATTCAATCCTTCTCTCCAAATGAACAGCGCCCAGTGCTCCACCTCAGAGTGTTTCGGTAACTAAAAATGATGGGAACGGGACTGCAATTGTGGTCACCTGGCAGCCACCCCCTGAGGATAACCAGAACGGAATGGTTCAAGAATATAAGGTAATATTCACATGCCTGTATCCCCTGGCAAAGTGTTGGCTGGGTTCTGACGGGTAGGTTGTTTGTGGATTCTTGGCTCCATCTACTGGTTAAAGTCAGAGCACATCGAATGGAAAATGACTGAATCAAACTCCATATTTAGTAATACTGTCTAAGTGGTAGAAAGCAATTAAAACAGCCTCTATAAATCAAAGCAAAGGGTCAACACTCACAATTAAAACTACCTTATTGTCTTTATTATAAATTGAGAAATGAATACAAAAGCTGAGAAGGAACTATACCTGTTTGAAAACCATTTTGTGAGTCAAAAGACATTGGCTAAGGTAACAAATATAAACAGGCTTAATAAGTTGAAAAGCTCAGGGATAATAATTAACAGTGTTAATAACTGAATAATTTACTCATATCTGGGTACTTAAATGGAAAACTTTCAAGTAAAGAGTGTGAGTGCATAATACTAAATGTATTAAGTTATAGAAATTTTCTTGTCTTTTACACAAACACAACTCTCATTATGCTATATAATTTTTAACAAATTGTAAGTACATTACAAAATATTTATTTGATGTTCATGTAGCAGTAGACACTGTGTTTTCAGTTCAAATTGTTTTGAGATAATTTATGTAACAAATTAAATTAAGCTTATTTTTCCTAAGAAAGCTACAGACATTTAAAATATTTAGTTGTGTATATCAGCTAAGCTTTATAGCCACTAAGTGGCAGGTTCATCTGTTTCAGTCCCTGCATATGGGCATTACTAAGATAAATTTTTAAATTAAATTTTCTGGGCTATTTTTTCAAGTAAAACACTGTGCTATAGACACATATTCATAGCCTTTAAAACTTATTCTGCTATTTTGTTTTTTCCTCAGTAGAAATGGAAAAGGGAAGAGAGCGTCATGGTCTATTTAGAATAATAAAACGCCATTCAGAAACTGGTCAAATGGTAAAAAGAAAAAAATCTGTTTGTGGCTTGGTTTCAGATATATAATGTAATTGGAAAAAAATACTTGCAAAGTTATTTTATTTAAAGACAGACCTTGACCTGAAGAGGTGGATTTATTTCCATCAAGAAACTGCATTAGAGGCATTTTAAGCTTGTAAGGACAAAACAATAAAGGTCAGGAAATTCATATTTCCAAGTAGATGTAATACCTAACATAGCTCCTAGCATTCAGAGGTAATAAGTTACCATGTATCAGAGCAAGCCGTCTTGTAGTGCTTGTGTAGCAGTAGATGGCACACTGGCACATTTCTCCTACATTTATTGTGTGCATTACATTATTTTCCTTTGTGTTTTTCACCATAGGCAGAAAACAGACACTGAAAATATATGTAGTTTCTATTTGAGCAGCAAATGTTCAATATTTTTCTCAAAAAAAAAAAAAAAAAAAAAAAAGATCTACAATTAACTTAAAAAAAAAAATCTTGTAAATTTATTTTTCTTGTTGTTTTTCTACCTCATATTTTTCCCCCAGGAAAAAAAGTATGCCTGTTGGGGGGTGGAGTTTCTAAGGCAAGAAAATACCTACATAATTAAAGGATAAGACAAATAGGAAGGAGGATACCATCTTAATTGGAGAAGTGCCACTAGCACACAAAAAAAGCCAGAAATTCAAACCATAGCAGAGGTCATTCTGAGCATGAAGTTAGAAATTCTCTTGTTATACTGTTTTTTCTTCACTGATGTGTCTGTTAGAGTATGAATCCATCCTTCATATCATTGTAAAAAATAATTTTCACTTACCTGTTTAGGTATGCATTCAAATATAGTACTGGCAAGCACTGAACAACCTGATGTTTAACTTACCATTCTCAATTTGTGGATCTCTGTGTTTAATTGAGCTCCTAAGAACAAAGCATTTTTACAGATAAGTAGTGCATAGTTGCAAGTATATAATAAATTGCTTTTATTGTTCACATATGCACTATTGTACAAGGTGGCAATAACAATTCCTGTGAAAATGACTTGTCAAAATCCGGATTTAAATCTTTTGTTCCTCACTTCGTCAAGTTCTTATTTAAATAATAGCATTTTCATAGACCTTCAGAATTTAAGAGCAGTGTTACTAATATTATACCTACTTCTGCCTGAAACAGTCTGTATTTAATATCAGAATATAAAAAGGAGAACTTCTGTTCTTTTTGTGTGCTCTGACCCGCTTTACAGAAGCAGTTCTATATGTGCTGCATTGGGATTCTATTTCAAAGGAGCTTAAAATATATTTCAGATCCTCACAGTGTCCCACTAGCCTTGTTTCAGTCCTTGGCATCCAGAGAATGAAAAAGGGTCTTAGAGTGTCCTGAAGATGAAATAAAGTTTACGGTATCCAGGAAAAAGGACTCTATGGAAAGTGCCCTAGCAATTGTTCTGTAAGGGAAACTCTAGCTCACTCACCTGGCAATCCCTACAGCAGCAGAACTGCACAAGGGATTAAGAACAGCTATCTGGGTAGTAAATCTTTTAGGAGCTCCGTATGTCAGAAGCACAGTCTTCCCTCCCTCCTGTGCACGATCAGCACAGGTTCAAAAATGCTGACGTTCCCAGGAAAGTTTGCTTCTTTACAAATAAGGTACAGAATTTAACTAATTTAAATTTCTGGATAAATATTCATTGTAGAGCAGTATATCTGTGGAAAATTAACAAAAAAGAAAACAACACAGCTTCATCATTTTTTTAACAGGTCTAGATCGTCTGCTACTTCACTTTTAACAGTGGTTCAGTGCTCAGCCATACTCTTAAACATTTAACACACAAATAGAGCAGGCCCAAGGAGATTAAAAATATCAAATTTTTTCTCCCAGTCATTTAATATGACTAGATATAATGCATTTGTAAAATGGTGAATTGAAGTCTTTAGATCTGTGTCCTAATTACAACCAAAAATGAAATCTGCCATCATACTGTTATCTCTCAATAGAAAATGGCATGTATGTCTCAAAACTTGCCTCTCACTAATATTTAAAAAAAAAAAAAGGTAACTTTTTGATTCCAGCATGATACCAGTTCTCTTGTGATGTCGTGTTGAAAGACTTGCCTTTGCACTTGAGTAAAGAAAGCCTTGATTGATGAAGGATTCCTGAACAACAGAGTTGCAAGTTCATTTAACTGAATGCTGTTACTTTGTGGTTTATATGATTATATTTATTTATTTATTTATTTATTTATTGTTAAGGGGCTTCTCTTACTTGTTCCATGTTACTAACACTTTTACTTTTATTAGAACTGTTGTTATAGATTTAACGAATTAGGATAAACCCATCAAATAATATCAGTAGTTGGATCTGCTCTTTGGAAGAAATGTCTTTCCAGTATTCAGAGTGCCAAGGATGGTGATCCATGACTACAGATTTTAGAAAAATGATAAATTCTAAATTTTTATCTCGCAGAAGGAAATGAGTCAACCTTCCTTCTAATTATCCTTCACCATTGAATTTTAAACATTTATACATACAATACACTTACTTCCCTGCAGGTTTGGTGTCTTGGCAATGAAAGTCGATACCATATAAACAAAACGGTAGATGGTTCCACCTTTTCTGTAGTCATCCCCTCCCTCGTTCCTGGTATTCGATACAGCGTGGAAGTGGCAGCAAGTACTGGGGCAGGACCTGGAGTGAAAAGTGATCCCCAGTTTATCCAATTAGGTAAGTCTGCTAGTAATTCTATCTATTGGTTTTGATGAATGTTGTTTGCTTGCTTTTGTCTTTTATGGCACCAGAAATACTTTCAGGACAAGTGAAATAGATAGTGTTACCTGATCTCTGGAACAGCAGGATTTGGCATTTCTGGCTTTAAACTTGTCCTAGAATTGCAATCTGAAGATAGGATTATAACAATGTAAATGTTTTGGTCTCCTAATTTAGCAATGTTTTTTGGTTGTTGATTTTTTCAAAGTGAAATTTCACACTTTGGAAAGGTGTAATAAAACATTTAGAGGAGTATGAATCACTAGTGTTGGCTCACTTTAGTTTAGAGAGTTGTTTGTCTTGATCAGATTTTATCTTTCTTTATTGCTGAGAAAAACCAAGAGCATGCTACCATTAGGCACGATAAATGTCAGCTGTGAGTGAAAGCTAGTAAATAACCCCAGAAGAGGAACAAGAGGTACACACATGACTTAAAATTATTTTGACCTCCTAACTTCATTTACACCAAACATTCCTCTGTCGCAAATGCAGATCTTCGTCATTGCTTCTGGATGTATCTGGGAGAAATGCATCTTTGCTTTTGGTTAGCTGAAGAATATTTATAGTAGCCTTACGTACAGTCATACAACGCTTTACCAATATGCCTGTCTCAGACTACTTTATCATTACAGTATATAATTTATATATAACAAACAGGCAAACTCACCATGTTGGTTTGGAATTTGTATCCCTTTCTATCTTTGTATCATTAGTAGATATTCCTTATTATATGACTTTTTGTATTTAAAATACTATAATTATTGTGTGTGAAAACAAGAGTGAACAATTAACGTATTCTCCAGAAAATTACACGTACATTTCCTTGACTATTAAAAGGAAGGTTATCTTTAACTTATTTCTCTTACACAAGCATATAATTCCCAAGTACATGGAGATTTTAAGACTAAATTGCATATGGTCTATGTGATATTCAATTAATATTTGAAAAAAAAAAAAAAATCATAGTTATTTGCTGGATTGTGCTTTCCTACAACCAGCTCCCTATTGCAGCTCCCTATAGCTTTCCACTCAAATTCAAGTTTTTTAATAGCTTGGATTTTGAAAAATTTAAATTAAGGAGTGTAAAATAACAGGGTAGCATAGAGGTCAAAGTCAAAGACTTCATAATCACATTTTTTTTTCCGTTTTGTCAGATGATATGTAAATGCTAAATGAAGGTGTAATTTATAACATAACTTTATCGCTTTGGGGTTTTGGTAAGTGGAAAAAGAAACAAATCAGACTCTTGTCAGGATAAGATTTTTGCCTGCTTCTGATTTGCTGGCCTTACTAATACTGTGTTAGAAGACATGAAGCAATCACACACTTTGGAGGGTGGTCAAATGTAAAAGTGTGCCTTTAGCCTGGTAAGAGCCATCTATTTCCATGTGGTAGTGGTTTGATTTCATATTTTTTATTGCTTGCTTTTAATTAAGTGGTGTGGCCAAATCTACAGGTGCTACATTAAAAATCCCATAGTTTGGTTGTTACAATTGGATAACAAAAGCCTGGAGAGAGGAGACTTGGGGGGATCCATGCCACTAAATGCAGCACAAAGGAATACCTAGACAGTACTGCCATCCTTCAGGCAACTGCAGAAGGCTGCTGAAAATTACTCCTAAAAATTAGGAGGAGTACTCTTCATGAGCACAGATCAAGCTAAAATCCTCGAGGCATATGAATGACTCCAGTTCACCTAGCTCTACCTTGTGGAAAGGGAATGTAAGTTCTCTTACAGCCCCCGCAAAGACTCACATTCTTAGCTGTTGGATGTGCTCTCAGCAGCAGGGCAGAGCAGACACTGCAGCTTTCTGGTAGCTCTTCTGAAGAAAGAAAATTAAGTTGTTGATGTCATCAGCTGGCACCTTTCATCAGCAATAAATAACATGGTTACAGTGAGAGGGAAGGGAGGCCAGGCAGGGGGAGGAAAAGGGACCAAGGATGCTACCTTTAGAAGGATTGAAAGAGTCTTGACTCCCTGTACCTACACGCTAAAGCACGCTAAAGGAACTGTGTTTGCCTCTGACAACTCCCAAGTTTCTATCTTTCTTTTGTTGATCCCAACTATTCCTTCAGAAATAAATATTATTATTGATATCTGAAGTAGTGTAATAGCTACTTTTTTTTTTTTTTTTTTTTTTTTTTCTGGAACTATGTCAGAGGTGATATACTATGCGATTTAGATGTTGGCTTACTTTTTTTGAAGAATTTTCCATCAAAATCAATGTGTGTTTTTTTCTTACAAAAACATAAGACTAGATTGTGGCTGGTTCTAGAATGTCTGAAGAAGAGATTTAACACTTTTTTTTTTTTTTTTTTTCTCCAGTATAGTCTACTCTCTTGCACAGAGAACTCATTTTTGAGACTGTGTGCTATGCACGATGCTCCCAGGTTCTTGACTGTGAGCAATATATCTGAGCAGGGTTTCAGCTGAGTGTGTGACAGGAGGAAGCTTCACCTTTCAGGGGCTGCCTTCCAGAACAAGAGGGGAGGACAGGAGAAATTGGATTCTCAGAGAGCTGAGGCATGCAATCATAGTACCATGCATCAGCTGAGCTGTGATAACTGACCTTGTGCATGCACTTAACCTGTTACAAAGACAGGTACAAATTGTAAGCTCAAAGCTCTTTCATTTTCGATGTTTCAGCTGACATGAAGCAGCTCACTGAGCTGTGGTACCCTAGACTTCAGTGCCACTTGGGACAAGCCAACAATATACATTATTGTTATTCAGAATTACCTTTCAGTGCTTAAAATCATGAGATCAGCTGAAAAATCATGCATCTTCTTGAAACACCCCACGTGGGTGTTTTATTTATTTATTTATTTATTTTGATGGGCCTTGTAAAGCTTTCTGTAGATTTCCAAGGCCTAGAAAACCATTTTATGTTTGTTTGAGAAGTTGATAATTTACATAACAAAAGACTACAAGAGCTTTGCTGCTAAGGAAAACATATATACTTCATAAGAGATATTACAGCTCACTATAAATCCATGTATGTATAATTCTGTGCTGTGGAGAAAAAAAAAATCATAGTGAGAAATATGATAAAACATTTTTTTTGTCACAACATGTGACTTCAGGACATTGATTATAAAAATGCACTGTACAGAAAGGTGAGAATTATCAGATGGAAATAGTTTTTGTCAGTCTCTTGCCTAAGATTTGTCTAGTGACATGATAGCTCTGCTGTATAACATATCTTTGTTGGCAAATAAGTTATGAAATTGGAACATACTGCAACATATTTTGTTCAGGATACCAGCTCTGAAAGGCCCCACAACACCAGTTAATGTGACTCATAAATGCATAATTTGTATGAATACATGCTATGCATTTTTTTTTGAGATGACTGTACAATTATAATTGTCGAGTGCATTTTTCAACTAGTGGATGTCTCAAGTGTACAAAATAGAGGAACGTCTCATTGAATCATTTTGCTAATTGTTTAGTTTAGGAGATGTGGTTGGTGAAGTAGCTAAGATGCCTTTAGGGATATTATTCTGTCAGCCCTTCAAGTGCTTCTAGTGTGATAGCTGTATGGTGGGTTTTGTTGATATTTTTATCTTGTGGCCTGCAAACAACTTGATAAAAAGGGACTTTCTTTTTTTTTTTTTTTTTTTTTTTTTCCTCAAGCAAGCACTTCCAAACCAGGTTGGTGCTCTCTCCTCACAAATTTATGCTGTAAGAGTAAATTGCAAAAATGTATTTTTTTTCCAATTTTGGAAATGTGCATAACTACAAAGCAGTGTATTCTTAACCTGGTAGTATTTTACCAAATTTTCATATTGCAATATGCACATCAGACATAGTGTTACAGATTCCAGGTGTTTTGCTTGTTTTGAGTTGCCAAAATTACCAATGTCCACAATATACGTATATTATATCTTCCTATTTCTTGTTTGTACATTTTGTATACTAAATGAGACAGAAGTATTGGAAAGTACCATACTATATGTTGTATACTTACAGGGGAAAGATGAAGTTGATTGTACACGTGTGAACCTGGAATTTCCTGCCTTTCTAAATCTTTGGCATTCAAATCTTAATTCTATATTAATCATTTGTGTAACATTTAACACTTTAATCATTGATTTTTACATTATTTACATGAAAGTGTAGAGAGTTAGAGGTCCCAGTTCTACTCCACATGAGTTGCAACAAGATTTTATTGAAGTTTTTATCATGGAGCTTCAGCACAGTCAGATCAGGTAGTCGGTGAGCAACAGCGATAGCAATATGCTCTGTGATAAAAAGAAGGTTCTTATCTCAGGGTAGAAGACAAGGGGATGAGTCAGTGTGATAATATGCTGGTTTCAGGGAGTTGTGGGATCAGCCTGCTCCAACAACTCCGAGGCATTTCCAAGTACATTATAAGCTGTGGCTGCTGCTCTGGCAGTAAGATGCACTTTGCCTTGCAATGTTTATGTTCACTTATTATTTTGGCATGTTTCCCTGAGGAGTGCAAGTAGGAACAGGAATGTTGATTAAGAACCATTTATATCTCAGGCAAAGCTTCCAGAAGTTTTCTGGGAGGAAGAAACAGTACTTTTTTTTTTGTTCAAGAGCTTTTTTCCTGGCTGATCTCATGGCACTGTTGCAAAGAGTGAAGATGCCCTTCTCAAAGAAAGGCTTCCTACACATTGTATATGGAATTATTCAGTAATGAGAGGTTAACTAGATTTGCTCCCCTTACTATATATCTAGTTTGCTTTCTATCTTAAGAACATAAGAAGAGAAGGACATGGGTCAAATGTGACCTTTTGGAAGCCCTTCCAAGTTCTTTTTTATCATTCTGTTTATATGAGTATACAGGTACACATATTCGGTTTTCTTGTCACCATATATGTAAATATATACCAGTTAATTTAATGTAACAACTCTTAACAATCCACCCATATACAGTGTAGCATAAGCCTCTTAAAAGCAAATACATTAATATGCTGTTACTATGTTTGTACTGGCTAACAAAATAATACCCTGAGTTGAATCTTAATTAAAAATTAGAACAATAGGTGTTCAAATAGATTCTTTGGTATTTTATGTATATAAAAGTACCATCCTTCTTTATGGTTGTATTATTGACATGTTTTAAAAACATTCTCATTTGGCTTTTAAATTTGCATTTTTAATTATTATTATTTTTCATATATATATTTTAAAGCATTAGAGAAAAGCATTTATCGGTCTTCTGAATCTATTCAGGACCATGGATTGTCTGGAAATCTTTTTTCTATTCCATTAAGAAATGTGAGGTAGTATATCTGTTTAAAAATATAGAAACAATAGAGTTACTCATTTTGAAAACTGACTGATGATACAAGATTTCATATCTTAATATGGCCTCAGCTGCAAAGAGACAAAAGATGAGAAACAAAGTGACAGTTTAATTCATTAGTCACAGTATACTTTATACGTTTAAGCCCATCTGGCCACTTGTGTGGAACTTCACTTGGCTGTCTCCATAAAATCTGAAGCAACCCATCTTAACCTTGCGCAAATAGGCATGAAATCTATAAACACAGAAGACACAAAGAGTGTATCAGTAAGAAAAGAATGAGTCTGCCTGCTGAACTTTCAGGCTAGGCAGTGCACTTAGGATCACAGAAGATACAGGGACCTGAAATATGAAATACATTTTCAAATATGGTAACGGTCAAAGGCAGCAGTGATTACTTGACCAAATAGGTATGTCAGAAAAACTGAAATTTTGAATTCTTCACTGAAAAAAAAAAAAAAAAAAAAAAGTTGTTATTAATTTAACCATTTCCCATTGATAAAGGTATTCTTTTCCAGAGGAGGTTTGGTTTTTGTATGGTTTATTGTTATTTTGTACCCTTTTTGTATTGCTCTTTCTTAGATTTTTTTTTTAGGTTTATTTCAGCAAGATACAAGATGTATCACAATAAAATAAACTATTCACTGGTTACTCCTTTGGGAAAAGGTGTTGTTTTTTAAGTGAATGGGTGTTAATTTCATTCATAGTTTATATTAATAGTATTAATAACAGCACCTTTCACCTTAAAACACTAATCTCTTTCAGAATATGATGTCACTACCCATAGTATTAAAAGAAAAAAAAAAAAAAAACACTTGGATTTACACAATAATAAAAATGGGTATTTCAAAGACTAAGCTGTGGAATGTGTAAAGCAATATCCGCTCTGAGTAAAGGTTTCAAATTCTTGCCCTCACCCTGTGCAGTAATGAAATTTCCAGTAACCACTCGCTGTAGTGGTAAAAAATCAGGAAGACAGTATTTTGTCTTTGAGTTGCTTCATCTCAGTTAGAAAACATTGTTCAGTAACTGAATATTTTTATTACTGTACCTAGAAGGTTCTTGCAAAAGTACAGTACAGAAAGAGAACAAAAGATTGGTTATTGTTGGTGCTTTCTCTATAGGAGGAAAAAAAAAAAAAAAAAAAAAAGTTTAAAATGTGTAGAAAAATACCCAGTCTTCATTTTGATTTAGTATTTTTAAGGATAAACAGCATTCGAAGAGGGCTGCATGTCCAATGATAATGAGATTTTTGACTATCTTTTACCAATGTAGAGCTCCTTTTTAGTCATTCTTGAGCTTTGTCAGCCATGTCAAGTGGGCAGAATTGGTTATTTAGTACTTTATGTACTCTTAAATATTCAGTCTTTTATTAATTGAGGTCAAAATGGGGAGACTGCAAAGAGTATGTTAGACTGTAATACGATATTTAAGTCATCTGTCAGGAACTGCTAAATTAAAATGTATCACTCAACATCAACCTCACGTGAATGAACTTTGAATTTATAATTGTTCTATGATTTTCAGTTATGAGAATGTACATATGTGTACCTGAGTTCTGCACATTCACAGAGCCCTAAGAACACATTAAGTATGTTTCATACATGAGGTTTTGTCTACTTTCTGTTTTTTGCTGACTTTCTGAATGATTTTCCCAAACTGATGTTGCTTTGCTAAAATTAAAAAAATAATAATCTAGTAGTCTGATTTTAGCAGTCACTAAAAACGAAACCCAGTAGATTTGGAGATACCTGTCTTGTAAGAAAATTGAACTATTTTTACCTAGACCTATAAAAAGAGATTTTCAAAAACAATCTTAAGCATATTGCTTTGAAGAGCAGGACTACAGTTCTGTTGATTCTTTTCATGTTGCCTTTTACATTTGCTCTTTCAGATTAACTGGAGATTTGGGATGTCTTTTTTTTTTTTTTTTCCAGATTCTCATGGAAACCCTGTGTCTTCAGATGATCAAGTCAGTTTAGCCCAGCAGATTTCTGATGTAGTGAAACAGCCTGCCTTTATTGCTGGAATTGGTGCAGCCTGTTGGATTATCCTCATGGTCTTCAGCATATGGTTGTATCGCCACAGGAAGAAGCGAAATGGACTCACTAGTACTTACGCTGGTATCAGAAAAGGTGCCATATTCTGTTTCAGTCCCCTAGCTGTTGAATACCTCTTTACTGGCTATTTACTGTATCATCAGTTTCTTGCTATTTTAAGGTTGGATGCAGGAATTGTCAATATGTTTCAATGCTTTCAGAAAGTTTGGATCAGCAGCTGATGTAGAAAGCGCTATTATTTACATAATGTGTTAACTTGACCTTAAAGTATGAGTGTTTAGCAAAACACTTAGATTGGCTTTTCATAAAAATACTCATAAAATTGAGGAATGTACAAGATGTATTTAAGTCTGTGAGCTTCCAATATGCTCTTACTGCCTGACACATATACCATCTGGAAAGGAAGCAACTGGATGGTTGTTCATTGTCCCTCTCATTCAGTCTTTTGCTTACTGCTAAGAATACTAACAGTGGTGTTAATTACAGTGATGCTTTGGGTGCGTGTTCTTGAATTTCCTTATATTTGTGGGGAATGTGGTGAAGGAGCTGTTTGTGAAAGCACAGTCGTCAATAATACTTTCCAAAACCCTTTCTTAAATGCTGTTGTGAGGCCCTTCTCTGGGACTGAATTCTGGGGCTATCAAATCTTGCATCTGCATTCAGTTACAATGACAGCAGTGGGACTAGCTTTAAAGCACTTTTCATTTTTGTGTTATCGATACCTTTTATATCAGATTGTCAGTGGACAAGCAGTGTTTTATACTATATTCCATGACAACAAAACTAGAATCTCTACTTGGAAGATCTTCTAGCATAAAAATGTGATTTCTCCTGATACAATAATTTTTGATTAAGTCCTGAAGTTAAAGCTGAATTCAATAAGCTGCACTTCACTACATCTCAAAGCAATACCTTGTAGGCACTCATGGAGTGAAAACCATAAATTCTGGAATAAATCAGAAAATGGAAGATCCTGCTTTTAAAGAGAGATTTTGTTTTGATATTTGACAATCAAGAGATAGACCTAAGCTTAAAAGGTGCACCTTATAACATGCTGAAAGATGTCAAGATGAAACTGCATTCTTTAGTCACTTCAAGACTGAATATGCGATGGGTGAGACAGATATATTTGTGGCAAATATACCACAAATGTTTTTAAACAGTAGTAGTGTGTTGGTGTGAAAAAGAAGCAATGTTAAAAATAGTAACTGAGTGAATGGAAACCTGGAAATTGTTTTGCAGGGTTCAGTTGTCTTCCGTGCTATTAAAGTATCAAAGCTCTAAGTAGACTCTAGCTCTATAGCTCTAGACTCTTAGTGGAGCTTTAACCACAGAGATCAGCAACAAATATCACATTCAATTTCATTCTTCTAGGATTTCTTATATAAGACAAACCTCGACATACTGCTACATCGGCCTGCTCTGTTTTGTTTTACTAATAGCATGCTGCCATACTGCCTTTCTACATTTCTATCAAACTAACATCACTATGCTTTCAAGCAGTACCTATGATTAAGCAAAAGGCATACAATTTGTCCTTAAAAATGGTTACTTTAATGACATCAGCCATTGTTCAAAACAGCTGTGTTTTTCAATATCTGTAAAAAATATCTTTTGTGTAATTTGGTGGAGATTTTTATAAAAATATACAGAAAAGTAGGGTATGCATCTCCATTATCAAGTATTCCTCAAGGGGGGGGGCGGGGGGGGGGGGGGAAGCTATCCTTAATGAAATACAAATTGCAAAGTAGTTTGCCACTCTGCAGTGCATCAAGTCATCACTTCAAGTGCAAACTTTCTTCAGTCTTGCATTTATTTATTTATTTTTATGTTTAGCTTCAGGCCTGACATCTGTTAAAATACTTCACTGCTCCCACACACAGTGTAATAGTACTCTTACACACTCAGAAGAGTTTGTTAATAGAAGCTTTGAGAATTAAGTTGTTCCTTTGTGTGATAGCTGTAAAGATTTCATTTAGATGAACCTCTGTTCTTTTGTTCCTCAGTTCTTGAAAAACTAAACTAGTATTAGTACTTAGCTCACAGGCGAGTAATGAGTCAATATTTTAAGATTTTTTTTTTCATGTCCTTCTGATTGCAAATTAATTTTGAGACACTTGATTCTCTTTTGAATAGCTCTGGTTTAAGTGCACCTTCTATTTTAATGAAAGCTTGTTACTATGGTTCTATATTTTTGAATGTAGATAAATTAAATTTGACTGTGTGAAAAGGTCTAGCTCAAAGAAAACACAATGGGATTACCACAATAAAGAGCTGTGCTATAAATGAAGCTTGAAATGGGTAAAATGTTCGGAGCATTTTTGCTTTTTGTCATATTCCTGGAAATAAATTGGCTTGGAAAGAGTGGGGGGAAACTACAGCATTTTCTAAATTGTAACAACAAGGCACTCCAGAGCCCCCACCCCAAAACCTTGGAATTATTGCAAAAGTTGCAGTAATGGTTGTTCTCTTAGCCAGAACATTTTCTCTCTGTGACAGGTTTGCCAATCAAATTCCATCTGAGGGTTTCTTTTAGTGAATATTTTATTGTTTCTCTTAAATTTATTTTTGCTTTCATTAGAGCCAAAATGGCAATATTAACCTTTTTATGCTCATCAGTGGTAGAAAAACTGTACTATCTTCTCGACAGGAGAGGGAGCATGTGCTAATAGGAAGAGCAGATGGTAGCACTCTGTATTTGGATTACAGGCCCTATTGATCCAAAGAGGATTTATAGTGGCTACAAGAATGAAGATTGTCAAGCTATGTCATTGTTCCTTTGTTAACCTTTCCTTCTTAAATCCACGGATTGAAAGGTAGAAAGGTGTTACATCTAGTGATATCTTTTACCTCATTTTTTATGATTATTTAAGGAAGATCATATCTGTTTAGCAGTCTCTTCTCTGAAAAAAAAATAAAAAAATAAAAAAAGAGTTGCTGCAGTAGATTTTAGTGCCTTTTTTTTTACAGTGAGAATTGGTACCCTTCTTAAATCAGATACAGTAAAATAGCAGTTGTCTTTGTTCCTTTATATGATTATTATTTTCTTACTGAATACTTAGGAGTGTGCCTGTTAGTTCAGCATAATGAACATTTACTTAGTGAGCTGCAGATAAGATTCAATAGGACCTTGATAAGACTTTGTTAAGGAATTTGTCATTCTGTGTTCTAAAATGATTAAGAGTGTAGGGTTTTTGTTTGTACTAGGATTCTCAGAAAACCTTAAGATATCAAACTGAGGAGCACTGAAAGGTTAAACTAGTTGTTCCCCTCAGGAGCACAGTGAAGTATCAAACTTCTTTTCAGAGTGATACCTGTGGAGACGAGCTTCTTTCTGAATCGCAAATTTAATTTTATTTCTATATTAATGTGACTGAACTACTGGGTTAGCTATTTGCATTTGTTTATGTTCAGCTGTCTGCTAGGTTTATACTAATGTGGTATGTTTCCCTTTCTCTCTTCAGCTTAATAACCAGTTTGTATTTTGTTTTGATTTTTCAGTCCCGTCTTTTACCTTCACACCAACAGGTATATATTTGCACTTTTCCCCCCTTCTTTGTTACTTTAGCATGCATTAGTGGTACTGTTTCTCTTTTTCTGACGTAACCAGCCCATCTGTTCAGAAGTTTTTAAAACAATTTCATTAATGACGGGTATCATTATTTTTTCTCTAAGTAGAGTATATTTGCTTTGTAGCTGACACTTTTTTTTTCCATTTGTGTGTACCATTTTGTCATGTGATGCAAGCATACCATTCTGTAGCATGCTCCTATCAGTCCTACCTGGGCTCTCTTCTTGCATTACTCTCAAGTAGTATGGCTTTCTGCATCTAGTGATTCAAAGGCACTTCTGATGAAGGAGGAATGACTTAGCAGAGCCCAGATGCTGACTTGTAAGGGAACCGATGGGACTACAGTTGCTGAAACATTTGCTTGTTTTCTTCCCTCTGAAACTGCATTAAACCAGTGTCCTAGGAGTTGCCTGCTTTGGCAGATACAGGAAATCACAGTATGCTATATCAGTTAGATTTCTTTGCTTGCTGCCTTAAAATGCATTTGTGCTATGAAACTCTTAAGCAGGCAATTTGTTCTACATAAAGCTGCATTTCAAATTCAGGGTGGGTTTAAAACCATCTTATTTTTCTTTTTGCTTAGAAATGTATGAAATATTTCCATGATACATACCAAGCCATAGCCCACCAAAACTTTAAGTGAGAGCCTTTCTGTTCTGTAGACTGGACCTTCAATTGGTCCCACAGTCTGGGAGTTCAGCAGCTTTTCCTCAACAGTGAATACTATTCAACACATTCACTATCCACCATTGTACTGCATATATTCCTTTTAGCTACAAGCTGAGTGAATAGACAGGTCATATCTTCCTCCTCTGTTCTAAATCCCTTATTGTCACTGGAGGTCTATGAGACTTGCAGGTCATGTAATACCAGGCAGGGTAAAAGCCACCTAACTCTTCCTCTGCACAAAATCAGCTCAAAATACTTAGCTCAAAATACTAGCTCAAAATCACCATACTAATTTGGCCCATGGACAGCAGCTGTATTACATCCTTCCAGGTGTGACTGCAGCTGAAACAATCTCATGTATATCTGCATTGATCCACGCAGACCTAGTGGTAATGGGTTAGATTCTTATCCACATGCTTTTAATCACACTGAATAGTGTCTTGTTTCAAAAGTCATCCTATTATGTTCAGTGGAGTTGCTTACTGTTCAGCATGAGTCAGAGTGGCCTTTAATGTTTCTGAAGTCCTTTGAGATCAACTGTAGAGACTAATGCAAATTATTATTTTGCTGTTACTTTAATTGGCTTAACAGAGAGCTTCTACTGCAATCACAATTGTAGCATGCTACTGAAATTGTGCAGAGGTTGGTAGGTTAGCTAATATACATTTTCTCAGTTGGATTCTTAACATTAAAGGAAAATATCACAGCTCCATAAGACATGTCAGAGCTGCAAAATAAATAGCACTGAGATTTTTAAAGAAGAAATTGGAAAAACACAAAGTATGTAAAATGTTTAAAGGAAAAAAAAAAAATCCTCTTTCAGTCCACAATCCCACTCGTGAGTTCCACAGACTTTAAATGGTACCAGACCCTCTTCTTTAGCATTGCCTACAGTAAAAGACTTTTACCTGTAGCAAGGAATTCTACATTTTAATCCTGCTACTGTAGTCACTGCCAGCATTTATCTCTCTCTTGCAGACTCCCGGTTTGGAGTTCTGAAGAGCAGAATTTGACTCTTTTTTTTTTTTTTTTTCTTTCTTTCTTTTTTTTTCAAGATATTCCTAGATGGAAAGTGTAGAATCCATAAGCATTTGCAGGGAGGCGGTCTCCTTAACCCTTTGCCTAGCCCAATGCAAACCGCAGAAATAAATAGTTCTGTTTCTTGTTGGATGTATGCATCCTCTAACATAATTTTTTTAACCATCATACCTCATTGTGAAGGATACACAATCCATGCCAACAAATAAAGCATGTGGTCATGCACTTAGTTAATGTGTGATGTTTATGAGATGCTAGCAAAACTGCTCCTACTAATTTAGGAAGTCACTTCTGCTAGTCACTTTTAACCAAGATTTATACTTCTAAGGTTTTAGATTTTAAAACCAAGTATCATTATTAAATGCAATTGTAAAGTGTTATAAAATACAAAGCTTCTGTGGATTTTTAGAGTATGCTTGTTTCATGAGTAAAGTGCAGTAACGTTCAGATTAAAAAGCGTATGTTTTTGTAGGAGATTCAGCTGTAATGAGCCATTGTTTACATTGGAAGTAAAGTCTGTTATAAAATCGTGCTACCTCTTTAATCTTACCAAAATAATAAGGTTGAGCAAAGCTTTAACATCTAGTCATTCATGAAATAAATATATGACCTAAATTCTTCCACAGAGTAACTCCACTGAAGTCAACAGAGTTATGTTAAGGATAAGTTCAACCTGATGTATGGCTTCCTGCTTTCTTAAGTGATACATGTTTTTGTTTGTGGTTTTTTTTTTTTTTTTTTTTTTTTCTGAACAGAACTGGAATATGAAAATTTGATGAAGCTAAAAGTAGCAGTTATCAAGCATTACAAATATTACGTGTAAACTTGCATTTGAAGGAATAACTTTCAGAATGAGACTTAGAATTAATGTATAAACACTGCACACTTATTGTCTTTCCTGAAATGAAACAAAGGCAGATTTAATATTGTTATGTAGGGAATCTTTATGCTTTTAAATTATTTCATTTTTGTTATTATTTTTAAATCTTTCAGTAACCTATCAGAGAGGAGGAGATGCCGTAAGCAGTGGAGGCAGGTAATTATGTGCTTTATTTTTAAAGCAGTAAATTGTGTGTGACTACATTTAAAGATGCTGGGAGTATAATCGTTCTTATAAGTGATGGCAGAACAACAACTTGTAAATATACATTTTAATATATAATACTAATGCATACACTTATTTCATATATTTTACTGCTTAGAATGATGTGGTTTGCATTTTTAGGATGACTTCCAAAGAATGGGTCATGGTATTTCTATCTGAGTTGCTTTGTTAATCTGTAAAAACTGCACCTCAAAAAAATAAGCAGCAGAGGGTGCACTTTAACTTCAAAATAAATACCTGATTTAGCAGCTGATTAAGGGAGTAAAAGTAATTAAGTCATGGCACTTACGAAGGTTAAGAAATACAGCTGGTTCACAAATGCTACAAAGAAAAAAAGCATTTATTGGAAGAATGTTCTGAAGACACAAACAGCTTATAAACTGATTTTTTAAGAACTCTTGCTATGAATGCAAAACAGTTAAAGCAAGAGATGGTTCACTGAAGGAGAGGGAGACATGTAGACTTTAAATTAAAAGCCCCTTACTTTGAGAACCTAGTCCATTCAATACTGAAGATCTAACTGAAATATGTTTACAGGGTTTACATTATTAGTGAGTGGCAATGGACAAAAGAGTAGTTTAAATTTCCCACAGAGATGGAGATTTCTTCAGGAGGCAAAATAGCAGTTTTAGCAAAAAGGCGGGTAGGAGCATTGTTACTCTGTTAGCACACCTCTTTTTCTGTGTGCATGCTCTTTTGTAAGCATTTGAGCTAAAGATTTGGCATGATGTTGGAGTAAGCATTAAAATCTCAGAGAACACCTGTGTTCAAATTCCTGTATCAGTTCCTGTCTTACAAGTGGTATCTTGTTGATTCCTAATATGCAAAACCTTACAAAAATTTGGTAATGGTGAGGATTAGGCATAAAATTAAACATTCCCAGTATGCTTGAATGCTGTGCGGAGTTAATCCAGTGCTGCTACTGTACCTGGCACATTATGAGCTATTGCACATCTCTCTGTCCAGTGCTGTATGCTGCTGTGTTGTCATAGCCATAAAACCACGGAGGAAAACCTCTAGAACAGTTACCATGTGATGTTTGAATGGACAAATCTGTAAATCACTGGGTTGCTGCCTTCACCCCAGGATAGTGAGAAAATGAGAGAGAGCAGACACCAACCTTCTCTTTCCCTGACAAGGTTGTTCAAAAAGATACTCAGTTAACATCCTTTGTGTTCTTTGTGCCACTGTGCTCTTTTGCTCATCCCATAGCACGAGGTAGACAAAGCACAGTCAACATAGACTCAGAGGACAGAAATAAACCCATAAATGTCTACATCATATACAGTCATTTTGGTACTGCTGAAGAAACAGCATCTTTTTTTACTGCCCTACTTTTAAGGATCAGTGTCACAATCTAGCAGTGGAATTGATTTAAGGTGCTAACATCTATGCTTCTTTTGTTCATCTGAGTCTATGGCATTTACAGAGCATCTGATGCTGTACAGCATTTAATAGAATATGAAACATACTTGTGCAATGTTAAAAAAAAATCCTATCTTTACATATGAAAATCTTTACTCTGAATTTCAAACTTAAAGCTTTCACTTTCTTACATTATATTTGCAATGTTTTGGAAAGGTTTAGCATTTTTTTGCCAAGTGCAGATATGCGAGCATGTTAAAGCATTATTCAGAATGTCACAGTGATCTGTTTCAAAATAATCCCCACTTCTGTGATGCTGAAAAAATGCCCACTTCTGTGGCAATCTCCTTTTAAGCCAGAACTCAAGTAATGGTAATTAGAGTGGATTGACTCCAGCCAGTAGCCAGGCACCCACACAGCTGCTTGCTCGCCCCACCCTACCTCACCATACCCCACCCCAACCCAGGCCCCGTGCAGCAATTCAAGGACTCAAAGACAAAGGACTTCACCACAAAGGCTGAAGATCTTTGGAAAAGATCATCTCCTATCTTGCAGCAGGGTATGGAGTTGTAATGCAAACATCTCGTGCTAATGGTTCCACCTAAATGGCCCCAGTATTTACCTCTACTTATATATGTCACAGCATGTTTCTTACATGACAACTTGTTTGAATGGAAAGTAAATTTTAGAAACAAAGTTCCTTTAACTTTCTATGCAAAAATCCAGAACACAGGCCTTGAAAGTGCCCACATTCTGGAAACGTTGTCTCCTCCAAATGCCTTGAGGTATATTCTCATTGTAAGAGCAGAGCAATAGGAAAAAGAAAGCAAAGTATTTAAAGTCAGCTCTTCACATGATGTCATGGTTGTACATTTATTTCAGATTCTAAAAACAATACTTTACTAATGTATGTGTATTGGCTGGTGTGATAGCCTGGCAGTAAGTCATGCCTCATCACCTCCTATGTTAATTTGTCAGGTGACATATGCAGTGCAGAAATGTATATGCACAAGTATGTATAGACCTTTAAATGTCATTCTAAGACTGTCCTAGGCCTGCAGCATTGATTGACTATATCCCCCTTAACAAACTGCATGCATTTTGTATTCTCAACTTGCAGATTCAGAGGATTAGGATATTTTATTTTTGAAGAACATCACATCTAATATTAGAGACTAGTTTTTGTACTGTTTCCAATGGAAATTTACTTGTTAAATCATGTGATGAAAGAATCTGCATTACTTTTTTTTTTAATATGACAGTGAATAAAATTTTCTATTTTTTAAAAAGCATCTTAGTTATCAAAAACAATTGTTGGTAGAAGATGTCACTTATGTGGGTCTACATAACATGCTGTTATGCATCGTTATTGTTAACAACTAAAGAGGCACTAAAGATTCTACTAAACATTCATCAAAGAGTCTTTCATGCTCCCTAGAAAAATTCAGCATCTTGGAAACCAAGCAATGCTGTCTTTTCCTGCTGATGGTGCGAATACATTATTCCAAATGTAGCCGATATACAGTATTGATAGCTGGATATTTGTAAAGTCATATAGTATTCCCAGTTACTTTAAAGTTGCTTAGGAGTTGCTGCCGTTCCACCTATATAAAGATTAAGCAAGCATTCATTAACAAAGAGATATCACATACTCAGTGTGCTTAGTGGGACCCAAACACTCCCAAGTAACAGAGGTTTTTGTAATCTGCTGTTCCTTTTGATCCACAAGAGTAGTATCTGATGGTGACTAGTACCTGTCTTCATAAATAACCAAGAATTTGTGACTATTCACATGCAAACTTGGGTCTTATTTCTGTGTATCCATCTTCCATGTTTGAACTTTGTGTTTGACTTGCCAGTGCCCCCTTTTTTACCTTGTTTTCTTTAAGGAAGACAAAGAACAAGAAGATAAAAATACCACTCTCTTACCATCCCCTCCCAAAATACATATATATATATATATATATATATATATATATATATATATATA
>CM021697.1:97706971-97779545 GCA_011074415.1 Stictonetta naevosa
TCTCCTCTCCTCTCCTCTCCTCTCCTCTCCTCTCCTCTCCTCTCCTCATTTCCCTCCCCTCGCAGGTTTGATTAACAGAAACTTAACACATCAAGAAAAGGAAGACTGCACATTTTTGACAGTTGCAAACTAATACAACTTCTTCTTATGAGGTGCAGCAGATTCTCTCTTGATTTAGCTTTTGTGTTAAGCTTGGTTGTGTTGCAAAGGGATTCTTTCCATTGAAGTACAGCCTGTAAGCTTGAGGTCAGATAAGATGGTTATAGTGCTATAGTAATATCTTCCAAGTTTACAGAATGGGAACACATTGTTCTAAAGTTAGATACAATAAAAATATCTAGTGGAATAAATCTGTTATAGAGGTGAACCAGTTTTGTTTAAGTACTTTGTGTGAGGAGTTATGTGTTTATGTAAAAAATGTATCTGCTGTGTATATTGTATCTATAATATTGCCCTACACAAAAATTGGATGTAGTTGAAAATGGAAGGAGGTAAAAATATTTGTTACAAGTGACTGTGCAAGGATATTGTAGCAAAGCATGACGTATTAGGAATGAAGAATATACTGGATATTTAATTGCCCAATATAACGAATAAAATGCCCTTGGAAAGGAGGAAAGACTAGCATGGTCCCAGCAGGTGAGAGAAAAATCAGAAATGAAGACATTTAAGAAGTAGAAATCAAGACGATGAAGACTGTGAAGCAATAAATAACACCTCACTTAAGAAAGAAAAATATATCAAACAGTAAAACCTTCAAAAATAAAAGCTGAGGTCATGAAATGTGCATTGAATACGTTGGGTGTGGCATGTTCTGATATTGTTCCTTAATCACTGGATCAGTGATTTTCTTCCTCGAGTAGTATTTTATTCCTCTTTTTTTTCAGGAAATATTTCTCCAAGAAGATGTATGTATTAGGGAATATTTTTTTAAAATTGAATGTCCTCTGTATTTGGGAGTTATTTCACTTAGTATAATGGTCAAATCCTGAATTCTGTACTTATTTTTACTGTCTAGTAAATGAATTGCGGCCTCCATAGGTAATGTACTTCAATGTTTTAATCAAACTCATTAACATAAATTTTACATCTTTTTAAAGAAGAAAAATATATTCCTGGTGATTGTTATGTAATTATTGATGCATTAATCAGCTGGCAAATGAATTCTTGTTTAATGATCATGGTATGCTGGTTTCACTTAACCTTCTAAATCCACAGACTGCATTACTCCATTCAGTGTTCTTCCAGTGGACTAGATAGGGAGAGAAAAAAAATTTGTGGAACTATTGTCACATAGGAGATAGGGAAGCTGGAAAGACAGGCCCATTGGTTCACACAGTAGTGGCCTGAACATCAGTATGCATCTAACTAATATATGACTGTAACAGGTACTGATGATACAATATCTGTTAGAAAAATGAATTAATGCTATCTATGCTGTCAATATTTTGCACACAGGACAATGGTATTACTATGACATTACCTTGCCATATCCAAAGCAACTAATAATTAGCAAAAATTCCAGATTGTTTTCCTGTCTTTTGTTTCAATCTGAGATACAAAATTGTACAAAGAAACAATGATTAAATAAAGTTTTTTCTCCTGGGTACTGAGCTACCTTTCACATTGTACTGTTTCTTTTTAATTAATTCTGTTAACGTTTAATCATTCCTCAATCTGGTTTATAAAAATCTGTTGTATTGTGTTTCTTACACCAATTACAAAAATCTAAATGATGTTCATTCTATATTGACATAATATGACTGTCTTGTTTAGTTATTGCCACTACAAAGTTTTGGTTGATTTTTTCTTTAAAAGAAATTATCTTAATCACAGTTATTGGGTACTTATACTGCTTTGAAAATAATATCTAAAAATGTAAATGTTTATATGGCAAACGTAGAAAAAGAAAAAAGAAAAAAAAAAGGTAAGTCATAGTAGATGCAATTCAGTAGATCTGAATTTACAGTGAAGCAAAACAGAGAACACTACTTTTGATCTGGAGAGACTTAAGACTATAGACAGTAACTTATAAGGTAAAAGATATTCCATAAACTAGTTAATTACAGTATCTCAGTTTCATGGATGTGAGACATGTAGTTATGCACAAAAAAAAAAAAAAAAAAAAAAAAAAGGAATTTCATTGAAAGTATAGTGTAAGCGAACAGAATGACCTTTTCTTTTTTCTTTCCTCTGTGGTTAGCCGATTGTATAGCAAATTACAACAATCAGCTGGACAACAAGCAAACAAACCTGATGTTGCCTGAGTCAACTGTATATGGTGACGTGGACCTAAGCAACAAAATCAATGAGATGAAAACCTTCAATAGTCCAAATCTAAAGGATGGAAGATTTGTCAGCCAACCTGGGCAGCCCACTCCATATGCCACCACTCAACTCATCCAGTCAAATATCAGCAATAATGTTAACAATGGCAGCGGGGATACGAATGAGAAACACTGGAAACCCTCTGTTCAGCAAAAGCAAGAGGTTGCACCCATACAGTACAACATTATGGAGCAAAACAAATTAAACAAAGGTGAAGAGCTTTTAGCTTGTTTCTCCTCTTTAGGCATCAGAGGAGTTTTGACCTTGCTGGGAGTATAAAGTTTTCAGGTTCAGCAATTACAGACTTCTGTGGTGCTTTTAGACTTTTTTCTCTTTAGGTTTAGCAATTCACTGCTAACAGTGTCAAAAAGTTAATTAGCACCACAATAACCTTCAGATACTGAATTTATTATAACAAATAACAAATTGTATCTTTAGAAAAAATATATATAAAATATACTTCCTATTGATTTGAGATTAATTTATATTTAATAGTGGTTAAGGGATTGCTTAAGACAGAGGCCAGATATTTTATTCATCAACCAGATGCATGGTAGTTTCATTATACTCTACCTTAAATTTTAAATAGGTCAACCCACTCTTCACAGTCATGGATGGAGACTAATTAAATCTACATGTTCATGTAAACGAATGAAATTTTGCATATCAAACTGTAAAATTGTGTTGTGTTGTACACTGGGGACAGAAATGGAGCTATCCAATTCATTTTAGACTTGTTCCTAGCAAGCCTTCGATTCACGTATTCAGAGGCAATGCTACTGCACACAATTTTGGAGACTAAATTCCTTTGTTACCCTGACTGAAGTCTGTGGATCCAGAAGCTATAAATAAATTGATTTCAGTGTTAACGTGAAACATCAGAATCTACTTTCGTGGCCTTGAGGGCATGTTTCTTTAATGTGTGGGAGTTTGAAGAAATAGGTATGTGATTTCTTGCTAGTCCTCCAGGCTACCATGAAACCTCTTTTAATAACCTGATTTGCAAAACAGTATCCCTAGGAACTGGACCCATTCTAACTTTGAACTTTTTGCATGGATTGTTGTAACTCAAGTGGTCGTACAGTGATAAGTGATCCAGTAAAAAGATACATTTTATGACAGGAATGTTGATTTCGCTGTTGGACCTATCTACTTACAGAGGAGTTCAAAGGGCAATATAAAATGCGACACCTTCACGTGCCATAAACATGTCAAAAGAAAATTCAATTTTTGTGGCTCCTTACTAGAGGGTGAAAGCTGTATTTTTTGTAATTATGTTTTCTTTCATGAACTGTGTATTACATATCTGTTTTGGAATTAAAACATGTTTCGTTTTCATGCCCTGGAAGATACTGCATCTTTCAAACTGTGTATATTACAGCTGCATATTTTCTAGCATATTGTAGTGTGGAAAGGCCCCCTTAAAGCATTGTCTGCTGACAGTCATATATACATATTTCAGAGTGTTGATTTACTGTTTATCCTCTGTGTAAACATATGCGGTATGTAGGGCTTCAGCATGGTCTGTGGAATTCAACTAGGCTGAGAAACTATTACAGAATACACTCTGGTGTGGAATTTATCATTTTCCTCTTTTTCCCATGCTTACATTATCACAAACATTTCTGCAGCAGATGGGGACTGGATTCTTAGTTTTGTTTATTTTTGTTTTGTTTTGGCATTTTATGAGTCAATATTCTGATCTTGGTTTTCTCATTTCCTAAGTCAAAACCATCTTGCTGACAATTATACCTATAGCTTTTGTGATGGGAAATAATCATTTTGATAAGTTAAATTCTGTGTTTCGTTGTCACTACTTTATGTCCAATGGTTCTGTTTATGACACAGTTTTATTTGCTATATGAAGAGTAACTCGTCTCCGTTCTGTTCTCTCGAAATTAAAAAACTTTTTGGAATGAAAGTACTGTTTTGTCAGATGAGCATTTTACTTCTGAAAAAGTTTTACAGATCTCATTGCCAAATACAGATTTGAGAGTAACACATGCATCAAGTGCTTTGGAATTGGAGAAGGAAATTACTGTAACAGCCATTAGCAAAAAAGGCCCTGTGCCTTGCTAGGACCTGCACGACCCAACATAAACAGAAATCTTGTTGGAGACAGTAGATATTGAATGAAGACCTCCTCTGCTGTAATCTGAAATCAAGGGAGCTGCATTGTTGCTCTAGCAGGCCATTCAGCCCTTGTAATTCAGGGCTGACTTGTCTATGGGTTTGTCAACTTTGAAATACAAAAAGTAGCTACTACAGTCCACTGGCTACCCTGCTTGCATAAATTAAGCAGAGACCATAGAAAATCAATGAAGGTGACAGTCTATTCATATGCAAAATGTCCACATAGATCATATATATCCACTGAGACTTAATCGTTGTGGAGGCATTGCAACAACCCTGTGCATAGGGTTTTATTTTACTTCATTTTTGCTGTGGAGCCACTCCCGTGATTTTCCTTAAACTTGCAGAGACAAGATAAAAATAAAATGTGATTATGGGATGGTTTTCCTTTAAAAAAAAGCATTTTTTTTTTTTCTCACTGTTTTCAAGAGGTCTGCTTTACGTTATAAAGCAGGTATATGAAAGTAGATCTTTTTTTTCTAAAGGGTGGCATTAACTATACTATTAAACTTACAGATTACCGGGTAAATGACAGCATTGCTCCAACAATTCCATACAACCAGTCATATGACCAGAATACAGGTGGATCCTACAACAGCTCGGATAGAGGCAGTAGCACATCTGGTGAGTATCTAAAATGTTTAGCAAACCTTACGTTTTTCTGGTGCTTTGACACCCTAGCCATAGTTAGCACTAGTTAGTGGACTTACAGAAGGGATGTGGGGGAAGGAACCACTGAAAATAATGTAGCACAAAGATGCAAAACTGTAAAAACTGACTCAATAGATGCCTGTATTTTTGTTGCATCCTCATGATTACTTAGTGCTGTCTAAATGTCAATTAATTATAATGGTCTCCAGATAGACAAGTCATGGAAACATGTAAATTCCTTTTCAGCTATCACCGAAGGGGGGGAGAGGAAAGAACATGGATTTTATGTGTTAATTTCCTTATATTTTACTGACTCCTTTTCCATTTGTTAGCTCTATGCACCCAACAGAACCTTATGCATGGAGAGGCTCAAGATACCAGAAGATTTGAGTTATACCCAATGGAACTGGTTTAATATATATATATATATATTTCATTTTTTAAACTAATCCCATGCATTTTATTGGGTAAAAGAGCATTTACATATACATTCTATTTTTACAGGTTTCAATTGCTGTATGTCAAAACTACTCTTGTTCATCATTCAAATGTAGGCTAGATAATTCAAGTTAAGTTTTGTTTGTCATAGCCATCTCCTATGCAAAATATTTAAAAGACCTTTCTAAAAATCTTGAAATGACACTTAACTTTTTGTGCTAGAAATCACTGACCAGGGCACTGAAATTGTACTCTGCTTTGGAACCATAGAATATGGTTTAATTGCTTCTTGTATTGGTATAAACTGCTAACTTCCAGCTTTGATTTTTGGTAGAAGTGTGAGAGATGTTCAGAGAGAAATCAAACCATGGATAGGCTTGGTCTGGGGCTTTACTTAAGTCTTATTCTTAGCCTTTAAGTCTTATTCTTAGCCTATATTTATCTACATTGACCTTCTAAAGACTAGGGCTTTCCTTTTCACTTTCTGTTCTGCTGTCCCCTTTGGTAGCCTAGCTGCCTTAATCCTAACCTGCATTCCATTTTAACCTGTTATGACTGAGGCACAGCAGAGATGTCAATGTGTAAATGAGCCTGCTGTGCCTGTGGGTGACCTGAATTCTCACTGGCTGGGTTGAGATAAACACAGCTCCTGATTCTCCCAGCTGTTCAGGGTGTTCTTGTGGGAGACAGCCTTTTGCCTGTTCCCAGGTCTACAACATGAGGCTGTGGTGCTGAGCCTTTGCTCACTGGCGTTAAGATTTGAAATTCAGCATGAAACATCTCAGGGGTATGAGATTTTGCCCATGCAAATTAAAAATGAGAAGGTGGTATTCACCATGCTGAAACCTATTATGGCTATTCATAACACTAACAATTTATAGTCCTATACCAAGGACTCAAGCAGGAATGAAGCACAGTGACCAGAGTAGTAAATTAATTTTGCTGAACGTAGCGTGTATCAAGGTGCATAAGCAAGAGAATGCAGATGATGATCGCCTTGGAATAGTTAGGGTCTTGTGTGACATACTGAGATACCAGAAAAATAATTGTGCATAACTAAAACACGTTGATATCTGTCAGCTAATGTGGGACAATAATAAGCATAACTGCTATATATAAGAAAAGAAAATCCAAGGCAGCAAGAATGAGAAAAACAAGCTTCCTAAATTTCACTGCAACGTATTTAATCATGTGTCTAGGCTTAACTATGATAGTATGAAATCCTGTCTCAGTTAAAGTGAGAAATACAAAATATTCTAAAATATGCTTTAAAATATGGGTACTTTATCTGCAGTTAGTGAAGTAACAGTAACAAAGAAGGATAAAAATGTATACAAAGGAACAATGGTAGAGTCAGTTCTGATCAAAGCCACATCCAAAGTTAAAATTCAAGACCACCTGAATAATTGTCCTTATTCAAACTTACTCAAATTGTTAAAGCTGCATTGTTCTATTATAAGCTATAATTTCTCAGTAATAGTAGCTGAAAACATTTGAACTGTACTTCACCAATCTTCTTTCTTCTTTTTTTTTTTTTTTATTTTATTTTAGTTCTGCCAGCATTTATATTCAACTGCACCTGCCATTTAGACTAAAACTAGTAATTTCATTGTGCCTAAAACGTTTCAGTGGACAAGTACAAATTACATATATTCAGTGACTTAATGCAACAGTGGAACTTTAATAGATCATATCTGTATCATATTGTATTTTAGTTTCCAGCAATTAAATTATATAAAGGCACTTTGGAAAATATGTCTACAGCTCATTTGTTTTAGATTATAATCTATAATGTAATTAATAGAAGTAGGAAGCTCACTCTTAATGACACTGATTGTAAAAATCAGTTAAGTTTTTATTACATTTTGGCTATTTGCAATTCAAGTTTTGTATTCTGTATGCTTTTTACATTCTATGTAAATTTTCTAGTAAAATTCAACTTCTTATAAAAGGGGAGTAATTCTACAAAGGAGCTACAATTCTAAACTGGTGCAAAAGGAAGAATGCCGGTTTATTCCAACTCATCACAACTGTAAATTCCTAGAGAATGGCTATTTTGTTTTTCAAAGCATAATGGTGAGGATATATTTAAAAGAATTACAAATATGTACTGTTTATAATTCACAGGGAGTCAAGGGCACAAGAAGGGTGCTCGGACTCCAAAGGCTCCCAAGCAAGCTGGCATGAACTGGGCAGATCTTCTTCCACCCCCTCCAGCACATCCACCTCCCCACAGCAATAGTGAAGATTACAGTCTTTCAGTGGATGAAAGGTAAGAAAGATAAAAACATTATCAATTTCTTACTTTACTTGCTTGTTAATTGAACAGTGCTCTACAAGCTGGCATTGAGACATTCCTTCAGTACAGTTCAGTAATGCTCATCAACTAGCAGTAGAGTAGCTATTTAAAGAGATTACTTAATGACATGATGTACATGTAGTTATTACATCCTTACTAAGCTGTTTTCAAGAGCACATATAAAAACATTTTTTTTTCTGGTCTATTTTATGTATGTATCAGATATGCTAATTACACAATGAAAAAATAAGTTCTTATTTTCTTTAAAAATATTAATTTTAGCTATGACCAAGAAATTCCTTGTCCAGTCCCACCTACAAGGATGTATCTGCAGCAGGATGAGCTAGAGGAAGAGGAAGAAGATGAGCGAGGTCCTACTCCACCTGTTCGAGGAGCTGCTTCCTCTCCAGCCGCTGTCTCCTATAGCCATCAGTCAACTGCCACTCTCACTCCCTCTCCCCAGGAAGAACTCCAGCCCATGTTACAAGACTGTCAGGAGGATCTGGGACACATACAACACCAGTCTGACCGGAGGTGCGTCAATGCAAATGTAGTGAGAGACATATGACAAAAGTCATCCTGTCCCCACTGAAAATTCCTCTGGAATTCAGTGAGGCCAAGTTTTTCCCTATGATATTTATTCTGTTAATGTTTAACTTCCATCCAGGACACTAGAACTATTTGTAACCTTAGAAATACATAATTAAGTTGTTTTATTATTATACCATGGAAAGAAATGCAGTATATCACTTTATGGTACATACAATGCTGACACAAGTTAAATTCACAGTCATCAGGATATTAAAGTGATATCGTTAACACTGCTTACCATATAATTACAGTTCCATTGTTTCCAATAGATTTACTGCATTATTACCATAAAATAGCATGCATTATTTCACAGTAACTGTGCAATTAACTTGTCACCCATACATATGAATATATATAAATATATAATTTATATAACCTATAGATTTTCCTCCTCTCATAAATTCTAATACAGTAAATTACTGCTTGCAAAATTTTCTTAACATTTCCACCTACTCTAATTTAAAGGAATGACCAACAGTAATAAAGATAGATATTTGTTACACGGAATTTTTTTTCTTCTCAGAGTTGCTTTTAATACAAACTATTTTGCATATATACTTTCACAGCTTCTGTTCCAATGAATTACGAATAAGGCTTTTTATGTGTGCTTACTTGTCTTGCTTTTTGGTATTAAGATACAGCTTTTGCATCCAAAATTATATTCCCTTTTTTTTTTTTTTTAATTTTCTCCAGTGGTTTGCACACATTGTTTATTATCATAACTATACCAACTTACCTGTAATATTCCAGTCATATTTTCTGTTTTTAGAAAACTGCAGGCTTATTGTGATGAAATTAATTTGATCTTCCTGAGCAGAAGAACTTTTTCTGTAACTTTTGATTTTACTAGCTTACTGGACATTTGCCAGAATTTTCCAGAATGTTTTTTTTGAAAAGTTCATTTTCGTTTGTCTTTTTTTAAGTAAGAAGTAGTTAATAACCTTTCTTATAAAGGGTTTATAACTGCTTTTACTTTTATTCCTTACTTCTACTTGGTCTGCTTTTTTATGTTATGTTTTGTTTTGCTTTGCTTTGCTAGTCTTTATGGTAGCACTTCTTTTACTGTGTGTCTCTATTTCTTCCTCCATCTCCCTGAGTCTGTGCAATCACTCTTTTTATTAGTGCATAGTAATATTTTTCTGTAATTTTCACTGACCCTAATATGTAAGGGCACACTTACCTATTAAGCGTATTCATTTTAATCACATCTGTTTTCAGGGTTATTTAGAAGTTAAACTAGTTAGACACTAATGGAAAAGTGAAATGTTAAGTGAGTGACCTTCCAGAACCTCAGATACCATGTTCTGGAAAGCAAGACCTACAGAATGGAGTAGGCATTGGAGCATATGTATGCAAACATACATAACCAGCTAGCAATTGCCTAGAAAGCCAAAATTTCTCTCACCACAGTGACTGAAGTCCAGTCACAATAAATATCATCAAAAGTAGTGGAAGAAGGCTGAGTTTTATCTGGGAGGATGTTGCAGTTTAAGATCTTAGAGCATGTAACTTATGTGGATGGAAATAAATAAAATTTGTCTTTATTTTGTTTTTACCTACAATGGTTGTCCTTTTTTTTTTCTTTTCTTTTTTTTTTTTTTTTCTGAAAGTATTAGAATTGTTAGTGAGAAAAATTGGCTTTCTTATCTTTCTTACTTTTCCAACTGTTCTTTCTTTTCTCTTTGCCATATCCATCTCATCAGTTTAAATAAATAAATAAATAAATAAATAAATAAATAAATAAATGAAAATGCACATAATTCTATCTGCTTAATTGGCAAGTCTTGGGTGACTACCCTTTCCATTTAATGGTGTTGATCCATGTTAATCCATGGCATTGCTACATAGGAGTTGGATGTACAGTTCTCAACAGCTGTCGCCCATTCTGGAAGGAGGTTTCTGTTTTGAATATGGTGTGACAATGCTTTCCAGTTAAGAGTGCACCAAGTGTTACCTCTATGCATTGTATTGTATTTATTAATTATTTATTTATTGGTAAATGGTGGTTTTGTAGTCAAAATAATGCCTAAAATACCATTTTCCATACTTTTTATTAGCTTTACTTCGTGCTCCTGCTGAATATTATCTCAATTTCTTACAAGAACCAGGCTTCTGGAATATGATTCTGATGGTGATGGTGACTGTGTACTGTAATATTTCTCTGTCTGCTTGGCTTGCAAAATATATAGCAAACCGAAATTCATGCTTTGGAAAAATGGTCAAGTAAAAGAAAACATAAAGACTTAGTGAGATAGCAGATATCAATGTCAGAGTTGGGATAGAACATGATGTCACTATTAAAGCAAGAACCACTGCATCAGATAGTGAACCAAGTATTGTTAATTCTATATGCTCATGAACAGCTGCTCTCTAATAATCTATTCTTAAAGGTTGGCACAAGCTATATTTTCCAGAATCCTATCATGTTTTGTAATCAGTTGCCTGTCTCATAATACCAAAACCTAGAGAACAGGAAGACAGGCAAATAGTCACAAGGACAGTTGTTACAAGAGCATTAAATTAAGACAGTAAAACTTTATTGGGCAAGGTCTCTAGTCAAAGGCATTTAGAGCTTCCCGTGTAGCAATGGCTTTCTGTACTTTTTTTTATTTTGTGAAATTATTATTGGTATATATCTCTAACTGACCTTGTCTTCATTCCATTCAGTGCTTCATATAGCAAATGCAAAACAGTGGCTAGATGATTCAGTCCAGGGAGGTTCCAGCTTTCTCATGCAACAAATTATTAGGTTTTACCTTGCTAAATTTTCATTTCAAAATTAGTAAGTATTCCATTTATTAAAAGAAAAAAAGTCACCCTGCCAAAAAGAAAAGATTTAAAGTCCTATCAATGAGATAATAAGGGAGAATTTTGAGAAAGGAAAATTACTTTGGAAATTCTGCAAAGCAGACTGAAATATAATTTCCTGGTAAACAAGACCAACATTCAATTTATTGGTGCAGAAAGTATTTCTTCCTTCGAGACAAAGGGCAATTAAAGACCATGCCTGTGGCCCTGTAAAGATAAATGATTGACAGTGTTAGTACCTGGGACTTCAGAGAGAAGTTTTAAATAAACTGAATGTTGATGTAATGATATCTAATACATTGCCTCTTTAAGTTGGATACATCATTACTGATGTTTTCAGTTCAAAATAAATTAACCAATACACCTACATACAATCTGGTATCCTTAAAACCTAACATCGCAGTACATAATTCTTTTATATATATATATATATTACCACCTATACCAATTTAAAAATCTTCTTGAATCATTGGGATGGGTGGAAGGAATATAATGTTTATTGAGCAATCTTTCTGGATAGAGATATCTGTTGAGATTGATAGTTTAAAGCGTCTAGAGCTTCTACAGAAAAATCTTTTCCTCAGACTCTCAAGGGTGCACATTTATTTATTTTTTTTAAATAGTCATGTAACCACCTCTTCCCCTAGCTGTACATGAGCTACATAAGAAAACAGAAGGAACTTTATGCAACATAAGCTGATTTCCATAAAAATCAGTGCTGCATATTTTCATCAATTCTTTCTATTTTTCATTTATGTTACATTCCACTTATGTTATATGACTTCAATTCTTCTTACCCTTGTATTTTTATGCAGACGTCAGCCTGTAAGTCCTCCACCCCCTCCAAGGCCCATCTCTCCACCACATACCTACGGATATATCTCAGGGCCCTTGGTCTCTGATATGGATACTGATGCACCAGAAGAGGAAGAGGATGAGGCAGATATAGAGGTTGCCAAGATGCAGAACAGGAGACTCCTTTTGCGTGGCCTTGAGCAGACACCTGCCTCAAGTGTTGGGGATTTGGAGAGCTCTGTAACAGGGTCCATGATCAATGGCTGGGGTTCAGCTTCTGAAGAAGATAACATCTCGAGTGGGCGGTCTAGCGTTAGCTCTTCAGATGGATCATTTTTTACTGATGCAGATTTTGCACAGGCTGTTGCAGCAGCTGCAGAATACGCTGGCCTGAAAGTAGCCAGACGTCAAATGCAGGATGCTGCAGGAGGTGAGTCTTTCCTCTATTTGATATGAGAAGGAAAAAATAAAAAATAAAAAATAAAATAAAAAAGTCCATTATCACATGTTTTTATCCACAACCACTTCCTGAATTCCTTTTGTTCTTGCCACAATTAGAAATTCGGGGGGGTCAATTCCGCACTAGTGGAAGAGGCAGAATAGGACTTCTGTTGAAACAGTTCAAATAAATTGCTGCTCTGTATTGTTCTACATAAGTAGTTCCTAATTTTTTTAGTTTCATTGATTGTTGCCAAACCTCAACACTGCTTGTGGATTTCCAGCCAGAATTGAATGAGCCTAGCACAGTCTTGCCTAGCTGTGCATGACTTACAAAGCTCTGGAGCAAAGTTTGGAAACCACTGGTTTATATAAAACTACTTAGTTGGACAGAGTGATAAGGATAAATATGAAAAATTTTGTTATGATATTTTTTTTCTCCAAGCTCACTGCCTTCATGACAGTTTTTTTTAAATTACTGCCACATTTTAGATTCAAATACTTCCTGTGACAATGAATTGTGGAAAAAAAAAAAAAAAAAACTTACTGATAGTTTCAAAAGTTTGACACTTTCATTTTAACTATGTGTTCCCTTACTCTTTCAGAAAAGTTTCCTGTCAGTTTCTTTCTAACAAGGATTGTTTTTTGTTAAGGGAAAAAAAAAAAAATACAAAATTCCATCCTTTTCTCGGTGTAAGGCTCCCAGACTTGCTTCATGAGAGATTTAATCCCTCTGTGTTGAAATTTCCATATAAATATTAAACCTTTAGAGTCTTATTTCCTCTGTACTTGGAAAAAAAAAAAAAAAAAAAAAAAAGTATGTGTTTTCCATTTCATTATTATCTTTCGGAGAATACTATTCAAGCTCTTATTGCTGTGTTATTGAGATGAACTGGGTTTGTGTTGATTTCTTAATTTGACAGCTGTTATTAGTTACAGTTTAGATGATAGATTACGAATACGTAGCAAGGCCATATGCATGTTTCTTTTTTTTTTCTTTTTTTTTTTTCTTTTCTTTTTTTATATCCCGAATCACCTCTGGAGATATGAAACGCAATATTTGAAATATTTATGCTTTACAACATACTGATTACTGGTAATACTGTCTGTATACTGGTAATCAGTAACTTGACAAGGCCTGATAATTATTGTTATACTTTGTCTAAGAAACAAGAATACCACAATACATAATGCTTGTTTCAAGCAGATCTGTGAATATTTTGCCAATCCTATTAAACTGCCAAACCTAGGGGAGAGGGATGCTGTCACAACTGTGTCCGCACTGACTCCACGGATCTGCAACATTCCTCTCTCATTTCTCATATCCTCTCTGAGTTAACAGTCCTTTGTTTCATTTCCACACAGCTGTTCATCATGAGGAGTGAGAGGGGGAGGTAATTTAGTAATTCTGGATGAAATCCTGGCCAATTGAAGTAGGTGGCAAAACTCCCATTCATACCCATGGGGCCAGGATTTCATCCATTTTCTACATATACATTCATATAAATATATGTGTGTGTGTGCATTTATATATTTAGGAAAGATCTTTTAACAGTCAAGTTCATGATATACAGTGACTTTTATGTATTGATATTACCTGTACCTGACTGCACATCCTAAAAATGTGACACTTCTTAACTGCAAATAAACTGTGATAAAATGATAGTCATATATCCCTGATGCATTCTTAGTAACTCACTCAAATCAGTGCTGGGGGCATCTGTAGCTAAGGCCTGCTAGAGACTCAATAACTTGCAGTTTCCAAGCCAGGGGAGTTGAAACCCATTTTGAGAGTGAAACATTTTGTTGCTTATAGAAGCCTGCTGGGCTGGAAGCCTGTCTGTAAATGGATCTCAGACTCCTGGAGCAAGAGCTACCACTACAAACCGGTTGGATAATTTCTGTGAAACTAAGCCAGCCTGCCTGTTAACAGGATAGCAAATGTTTCTGTTTAGTTATGTCTCATTCAAAAACTGATTACAGTAAGGATGACGGTACTAACAGTTTTCTGTGATTTCAAGTGCCATGTGGCTATATAGGTCTTGTGAAAAAAAGAAAGAGAAAACATGAAATGTTTTATTTTGCGTGAGAAAAAATAATAGCTATTGTTCTGTAACAATTTTCAGGCCGTAGACATTTTCATGCATCACATGGTCCTAGACCAACCAGCCCTGTGTCTACCGACAGCAACATGAGTGCTGTTGTAATACAGAAGGTCCGACCTGCCAAAAAGCAAAAGCACCAGCCAGGACATCTGCGCAGAGAAGTCTACACAGATGGTGAGTCCACCGAAATGGGTGAAAACATCAGTGAACCTTTCTAAATATGCATTTTGTGTGTGTGTGAAATTTTTCCACAGAGATAACATTATGTTTCAGAATTCAGTGATTTGTGTTTCCTGTTGCTAAACACACTGAACGGATTAATCATTTTAAATGCCATAGTTCCTTAATACTGTACATTGATGCTTCCACTCCACAGCCTTGCACCTGTTTTCTGTAGTGTCCTAATCGGCTAATTACTGTCATTATTTAAGAGCCCAGATAGCATAAATAGTACAGTCATTGAGAATAATGTGTGGTTAGGATTAGAATCATCATTCCCATGACTAAATATTAAAACCTTCAGAACTTATTTTTTCCTCTAAAAAACACTTTATCATGCAAATGGTGGACACAGATCGATGAATTTTAATCCTGGCCACAGCATTCTTGCAAGCAGTTACTTTTTGAGTAGAAGCAAAATCTAATCATCTTCTCTCATGCCTTCACACACAATATCAACTTTTGCTGAAAAGGTAGTGCTTGTATTCTCCTGGGACCACAGAAGGATAATGCAAACATTGTGATGTTGTCTAGAGAGAGCCTTTAATGAAAATGCCTCAGGTGGTGCAGCTTTTATTAAACCACTACCTTCCAGTTTTATAAAACAACCCAAGGGCTTTGTTGGAAATTCATGTAAGATAAATTCTCAAAGACTTAACCCATCTTGTCAAGTTTGCTAAATTTGCTAATGGGGGGAGGGGAAAGAAAACATCATTCCCCACCTCCTGGTTCTCAGCAACAACAATCTGATTAGGACTTTCATTACGAGACTGAAATTTTTCAAAGAGGGGCATCATTTGCCATTATCATATGAAAGCCTAATATTATAGATCCTTATCCAGGGTTACTAGAAGGGAGTTTCGAGCCACTTCTCCCTATGATTCCTGCCACTTGATGAAAAAATTTAATACAAAGCTCACAGCACGATGAGCAGAAGTAATTTAGCAATGAGTGGTTGTCCATGCTATTATCTGTACTTTATTCTGAGTATTTTCTCTCACTAGCATCTATCTGATATTAGACTGCATTAAATACTGGCATGACACAGTGCACCTGGGCCTCTTGGCTTATACCCAGGCCTCTTCTGTCAGTGAGACTGAGCTGTTAGAATATTATCTGATTTCAAGAGGTTATTACTGTGGTTGTGTGGATGTTTGCTCCTGTGAAAGGACAACACAAGGTGTAAATCCCAAAACTGTCCCAGAAATGTTACATTTATGATACCCTTGTAATGGCATTTTTGCAAGATTTTATGGACATTTTATCCACTTTCACTATCTGGAGGAGAATGCTCTTAACTGAAGAGCTTTAAACCTTTATATCAACACAACACATCAGAAATAAAATCTGAACAGGAGCTTTATGTGGGCATTTTCTTCTAACACAGGATAAATAAGAGGAGGACCTATATTTGATGACAGGTTTTTGTGAAAGTAATTATACAAAGTTAAATCATAGAACATTGTGGTTAGGTATTGCAACAGATTTGACAATTGTGATCAATATTTGTTTTGTGTTGCATAGCAAGTGCTTACTTCAGCATATTTTCTAATTAAATGAGAATTTCCGCTAACCGGTTTATGTGCAATACAGTGTGGTCATTCAGAGAATGGCAAATTATGGCTTTAATTTCTGCAGAACTAATAAAGCCCAGTTCAAAGGCTGAAGATCTTGTTTGGTTTTATTTTTATTTATTTAATTATTTGTTGCCTGGATCGATTTACATAAGCATATTTGGAATCTTACTGAAGATTATAACCGTTCACTTTAATAGCCACAGCTAGCATACTGTCCCTTTAGAATTAGCTATAAAATAACATCTACTAATTGTTTTCCTTAAGTGGAGAAAAGTGATATGGAGACGTGAATGAAACATTTGAGCAGAATTGACCATTCCCAGATCTACTTAGGTTTTCTCTATTGGCTTGATGTCACAATGTTACCTATCTTTTTTTACAAAGGAGTGTCGATAGAAAAAAAAAGATTTTATCTTTTTTTTTTTTTTTCCTCAGTGGGTGAGTATACATGTTTGTAGTGGAGGAAAACTGATACTCTACATTTGAGCATTTATTGGTGACCAGAGTCATTAAATAAATAGTAAAAAGAGAAGAATGCATTAAATCATTACTTACTTGGCCTTTAAAATGTAATTTACTTTCACATACAAATAATTTTCTACTATTTCCATACTGCCTAAGTTAGTATTTGCTATCAGCTTCATGAAATACCTGTGTTAGAAAGAATTTGTAGTTAGTTGACAAAAAGGATGTATAAATAAATCAAGTCTTTGCATGAACAGTTGAAACGCTAAGAATATTGTCAGCAGCAATGTATGTACATCCTATAAAGTTCTGCATTTCTTGTCTTGATACAGCAAGAATTGGGAAACGGATAGGCATTTCTGAAAGTGTGTTTGTTACTAATGTAATAGTACAAGGTCTACTGCTAACCCGCTTTTTAAAAAATAAAAATAAAGGAGTGCTCTTTGATATATCCTGCACTTTATTAGCAATTTTGTATTCTCTGGTAGCATTAGTTCAAATTACTTTCTCCTCTATGAGGGATGGGATTTTAACTTGGTTGTTTTGTTCTTTGACAGTCATCCAGGCGGTAAAATGTTCTCCATATTTGTTGCTAAAAATCTTTGCTCAGTAGGTGGTAAGGATTAAAATGTATGAATTTTTAATTCCTCTTCATCTAGCCTTTTAGAGAATTAACTACTAAGGGTATATTACGAGAACGAGCAGATGTACGCACCTTGTCAACCTCATCTCACCTACTTACATGTTAGATTTAAGAATACAAATTTTAAAAGAATATTTTTTTTATCTTTTTTTTAAAAATAATATATATGAAAACCTCTTCTGAACTGTCTTGAATTTATTCAACAGTAATTACAGTCTTCAAAATTGTAGATAAATGTAGATTTAAAAAAAAAAAAAAGCATAAAAGTCCTTTGTCGTTGCTTAGATTCAGTAAATATTTCAATAGCCATTACACCATTGACACTTCCACATGAGATTTTAAGTCCTGATTTTGTTTTAAGTCTCTCGGTGTCAAAGGAAAAATACTAAAGTTTTCACAATTAACTTTTCAAGTCTGCAACTGAGGTATTTATCTGTGCTATCAAAGACATGACATTAGTACAGCTGAATTTCTTAAAAAAAGCAATTTAATGTTTGCCAGATGTTTACCTGAATTTGCACTTTGAAATGTAAACCGCTATGCATGCCCACATCATTTGTACCAATGCCTTCCTCTGCCTGTGCAGTACAAAAAAATCTACTCCACACAAATTTCAGCAAGGTAAAAAATAAGTAGGAAGGCATTTCTTATCTCTATGAAAAACAAACTTCTTATGGAATAGTAATATATATATATATATATATGCAGTCTCTTAGTAGTCCTTCTGATTCGGATGTTTGCAGATGTTGAATATGTTACTGAGGGAGGTTTTGTGGACTGAAAATTGATTTGATAAAAACATCATGTATATATACATACAGGCAATAATAATAATAATATTGGCCCACTACTTCATATTGGGTTTTGCTGTGTTGATTTATTCACCCAGTTATTGCGTATAGTTTGGGCCATGTTTCTTGAAAGAGGGAGCATGAAAATAACTTCAGAAAATGAATAATATTAGCTGAAGTTATTACATATCTAAGAATCTTAAATTATCTGAAAGTTTCACTAAGTCAGGAAAAATCTTGAGTTTTGCATGCCTGCATAATTATGCAATACTCTATCTTCTCAAGGATTACATCAAATGCATGTAACACTGCTGTTTTCTTCAGAATATGACTGTAGGAATCTACAGCTTGATGGCACTTAAAAAAAAAAAAAAAAAAAAAAGTAGTCTAATAAGGCCTTTTTCCTTCATTTGTCGTTACTTACAATTCATCTTTTTGTGCTTATTTGTAGTTTCTCTACTTCAGTGCAAAACTAGCTTAGTAGGTTATTTTTCCCCAGTGATGTTTTGCTTCTCCCATGATTTCTGTGTCTGTTCTCATTTAGAATCTTCTTGAAAACAGTCATCAGTCCTTTCAAAAGACATATATGGAGGGTTTCCCCTGTAGAGAATGCATGCTATAAAAAGGCATCCATTAATTGTTGGTTTTCTTTTGTTTGTGGGTTGTTTTTGTTTTTGTTTTCAAGTGGTAAGCAATACAACAATAATAAAGAAACATGAATGAAACATGTGAGTACAGCTGACCTTTACTAAATACTTCTGAGTTCTTTATATTGGTTTGACGTTGCTCTGTGATTTATTTTTTATTCCTGACAATGGAGGCTTCCATTTTTCTTTCAATAAGAAGTGTGCCAGTTTGTGCTAGAGGAGGCAGATTGAATCTGGATTTTCTCTGTGATCTGAGCTGTTAAAATAAATTCCACAGAGGTGTAATAGTGTTGACCTCTTTTTTTTTTTTTTTTTTTTTTTTTCTCTGTACAGAATCATTCTCAGTAAGGAGTACTCTGTTATAATGATTTTTTATAGTTTCCCTGCAGGTTGCAAAAATGTTCTCAAAAAAGAATATCACTTTTCTGTAGTTATTACTGTACCATAGAGCTACTGCTATTTTATGAAACTTTTTATATCAATGCATCTTTCCTTTCTACAGTCAAGACTTAACACCACTTTTTTCACTGTCCTGTGTAGCTGGATAGGATTCTTGAATACAGTATTTCCAGGTTATATTTTATAGCCTACAGGAAAGATGCTGGTTCCTTGCCTTTGGTACTCAGCCAGTGCCTTGACATGCCAGAACTGTTGGAGACTAGCTCCAAAAGTGACTGAAAAAGCTGATGTTAAGTACCTAAACTCCCTTTATATCAGTAGGCTCAACAGAAGGGCAATTCAGTGTTCCAATAACTAATAAAGACAGCCGATAGGGAATGTAAGATACAAGATGTTGCATGAACTTCTGTTGTTCCAGAACCCTACAGTTCTGAGTTACAGATTCAGAATTTGAATATCTTCCTCCACCTGTGACTAAGTGTGTTCTTTTCTGAGAGAAGACATGTTGTAAAGAGGATGTTTTTCTGAGAAAGGAAAACATAGTTTGAATCTCCTCAGGCAAAGTCAGAGTTTGTCATTGCTCTTTTTAAAAAAAATCTTGAGCAAGTTCTATAATTGCTAAAAGATGGTCATCACCATCTCCAGCTTTGTTCTTGAAGAACAATTACTGTGCTTGATATGCTTCGGCTTAGACCTGATATGGTCTGGTGCACAGGGCTCTCATGGAATGTATCATGCCCTATACTGAGGTCCTAGACAGGGTTCCCACAATTCTAGATGTTGAATTGTATTGCTATATTGCTATTCTTAAGACCAACATTTTTTGGGGTAGGTACTGATGCTTAAGCTCATGTGGCTATGGAGGCTTGTGATCCAAATGTCCAGACTTGAAGGCACATAGTGAATATCAGCATCTGCTGCGCTGGGCAGTGCAGCGAGGGTGTTTTGGTTTGCTCTTCTGTGGCTAGAGCTCACAAGGAACTTTTAGATGCATAGTAGGGGTAGTCTGAGTGCTACCCTAATGTCTGGAATTATAGAGTTTCATTGCTAAAGTTGTGTATTAGACTGAGGTTGTTGCCATAGACCACATTTAAAGACTTGTGGATGACAAAGGAATGCATCTTAACTGATTCTGTAGTGTTTTTTTTTTTCTTTTTGTCAAAATCTGTTGTTCATGTTTACTGAACAAGAAGTTGCCTCTCCATTTTATACTTACAGTTCCCTCAGATGAAAAAATCCAATCCATTGCCCACAGATCTGCCTTTGTTCTTACTTTTTAGTCTTAATAATCCCCACTACTTAAATAAAATTATTTTTATTCATCCACTTAATATTTGTAGGCTCCCAACTAACTTACGTTATGTCTTTTCAAGTTTTGGAAATGGCAGTGCTTTTTCTTAATGCCCTCTGCAAATCTTGAGTGTTAAGTAGATTCTTCGGAGTACATGTCAGTATTCGAATGTTTACCTTTAGCTGCTCTTTAAAACTGATGTTCCCCAAACTGCCAGTGTTTGATAAACAAGCTACCCTGTGGAATTTGCAAAGAATATATAGGTAGTTGTCCAACTTTTACATAGGTAAAAGGAACAGAAGGAAAGAAGATGGCCAATGAAGGCCAACAGCTTGTATCAGGAATAGTGTAGCCAGAAGGGCCAGGGAGGTGATTGTCCCCCTGTACTCTGCTCTGGTGACACCACACCTCAACTACTATGTTCAGCTTTGGGCCCCTCTGTACAAGAAGGACATCAAGGCCCTGGAGCATGTCCAGAGAAGGGCTATGAACCTGGTGAAGGGCCTGGAACACAAGTCCTGTGAGGAGCAGCTGACAGAACTGGGGTTGTTTAGTCTGGAGTCTGGAGTCTGGAGTCTCATTGCTCCCTACAACTACCTGAAAGGAAGGTGTGGGGAGCTTGGGGTCAGCCTCTTGTTGCAGATAACTAGTGATAGGACTAGAGGGAATGGCCTCAAGTTGCGCCAGGGGAGGTTTAGGTTGGAAATTAGGAGACATTTATTCTCAGAAAGAGTAGTCAGACATTGGAACGGGTTGCCTAGGAAGTGGTGGTGTCACCGCCCCTGGGGGTGTTCAAGGAAAGGTTGGCCCTGGCACTTACGGACATGGTTTAGTAGGTGATATTGGTGGTAGCATGATGGTTGGACCAGATGATCTTGGAGGTCTTTTCCAACCTTTATGATTCTATGATGCTAAGATTCTTGTAAAATGGATTTGGCCCCTTATTCAAGTCAAATATTAAAACAAGCAGAGTTTGTTTGTTTGTTTTGTTGTGGTGGTGGTGGTGGTGGTGGTGGTGGTGGTTTGGTTTGGTTTGGTTTTACCAAGACAGTGGAGTTAATGCAACAAGAGTGATATTACAGATCTCATTTACCTAAGTATGCTCAAACTTAGGGAATGTACTTCATGACATCTTTCTTCCTCATCATCCCAGTCCAATTGATAGCTGATAAAATTATCAGTCTTTCTTAAAACAGGTCAAGAGCAATTCCAAGTAATATCACCATTTTAATGTGGAGGATGGTGCCTACTAATGTTGCATACAGTATTGAGTTCTGCATTGCTACATCTTTCAGTGTGCTAGATCAAGTCATTTGTGCTGTGTCCCTGGAAAACCTCTTGGAAATTTCTGCCATCTGCCATATCCCAGTTTATACAAATATGTTAGATTCCTTTTTATTTTTATTTTTTTCTTATGCAGGAGTACTGCAATTATTCTTGGGCCAATTTAGTTCGTTTTCAGTTGAGATGCTCTCTTGAATAGACTGTGAATTAGCTTATATGTAGTGATGCTGTTTAAAAACCACAGCTGCTCCAAGATTTTTGTGGAAGTGGAAAGAATGAATGCTTGCTATTACAAAATGCTGAAGTAATAATTTTTAATTAACAGAGCTGTTCATTTTTCTTAGCAGCCTCATTTGACAGTATTAACCTCAGAAACATCTTTCCCATCTCCCTATTTTTAAACTTTTTTTCTCTTATATGCATGTAATTTTTTCCTATAGCTTTGTTGTGAACGACTTTTATATTGTCGCTTCCCTGTTTGACTTTTACATCTTTTTTCTTCACATTTTGTATTCCGCGGAGCACTATTATATCCAGATGAACAGTTTGAACGTTCTAGTTTTAAGTCTTACTACAGGAATAGAAAAATGTAACTAAGTAAAATGTGTACTGTACTAATTTAAGGGGCAAATTGAAAAGTTCTTGTATCTTTTCTTTCTTCTATTCTTGCTGAGAACTTGTTACTTCTTTGATTGAATGTTTCTTTTAATCTCATGACATATGAGATATCAAGAACATATATTTTAAATTAATCTATCATCTTGAAAATAGACAAAAGCAATAGATGAATGCAATAATTAATACAGTTTATCCCTGCATGTATCAGCAGCATGTCTGTACACTCCTAATCCCCAGACAACTTGTTTTAACACTCAGTACATTGAAGATCTTGAACAACTGTAGTGAAAACTGGTGTGTTGTTGGTTGGATTTAGCATAACGGTAAATACCAGCAAAGATAATAACTGATGTGCTGATACTCAAGTGCCTAAAGATCATTACAGCTTTTTTGTAATTATTTTTAAGCAAATATTGTGATTCAAAAAGGCATTGAGAGGTCTTTACCTTGCATTATTAAAGCTTGGGGTCTGGAAAAAATACCTCTCAGCAGCTGTAACAGTAACATAATATTTCTTCGGGTGGAGAGAGAAGGGCAGAAGGAGGGCTAAAAATAGAGCATCTGTTTCTTCAGCAGAAGTTAAATATTATTTCAATTTTTACTAATGTGTGATGCCATTTTAATTATTATTCTTTTTCTAACTTTGTAGACTTGCCACCCCCTCCGGTGCCACCTCCAGCTATAAAATCACCAACCGCTCAGTCCAAATCACAGCTGGAGGTGCGGCCTGTCATGTTGCCGAAACTGGCTTCTGTAGAACCGAGGACAGACAGATCTGCAGAAAGGAAAGGAGCAAACTACAAGGGGAGGGATGGAGTGGATGGGAGACAGCATTCAGATGTCCGGGCAAATTCAGGAGAGCGGAGAGAATCACAGGAACAGCAAAGTGATGGGAAATTGCGAGGAAATAAAACACCAAAACGAGAAGGCACACCAGCAAAAACTCATCTTCTTCAAGGTTATTTTGCATGTTTGAGATTTAATGAAGTACTCTGTGTTGATCATAAGGAAGAGGCTAATTTTCTTCCTAGGTCTCACACACTACCAGTGTGAATAAAATTAGATCTGCAGAATCGTCAACATTTATCTCTCAATATACAGTACTAATACAGATCACATAAAATGTAACCGTATGAAAAACATGTATTTTCTACACTCCATATACATCCATTGTATATTGAAGCTAATACCAAAGAAGCCCAAAAAGAAATATTCCTTAAGAGTCATAAGGACCAATGTCCTTGCCCTGAATTCTGAATCCTACTATGGATTAAGAATCTAGTTACATCTAATTACAATCTAATTTAGAAGGGAACTGGGTGAAGTCAGATAGCAGATCTGCAAGGCAGATATTTCTACCAAAGAATTGGCGCTTGGCCCATTTTTATCTAATATCTGTAAAGGAGAAAAGTTCCAGAATTATACAGTAGTAACACATTAGATATAAACAGTAACTGACATGGCATTATATGTATCAGACCTGATCAATGTAACCTTTTTTTTTATTATTATTATTTTTTTTTTTTTTATGGAAGTTGGTAAGATTACTAGTGAATGAAACATGATTATTGGAATTTGCCAAGTGGTCACTAAGACTTTCAGCAGAGATTCATGCAAACACCTGGTCCTTTCTTCCAAAAAGTGTGCAGGGTCAGTATTGGTGTGATTGGGTAGTAAATTCGTTAAAAGGGTGCACTAGTGAGAGATTGTTATTGATTACAGTGAATTACTATAGAGAAAAGTTATTAAGAAGGTTGCATTTGAGGATGGCACTGAGATCCATCCTGCTAGTTTTGTTTCAAATCCAACTTGAGAAATACGGGCTGTAATATTCAGATGCAGTGAAGTCCTTGTTCTAGTGATTATCATGCATGTATTGTCATTTCTCTTACTTGGTCATGTTAAAAAGATAATGCAAGGGTTTTTTTTTTTTCTTCATTTTCTTGTAGAGCACAGACCAGGGATCATAAATTGAAATGAAGTGGGCATTAATCTTGAATTAGTTTTTCTGTGGTGAATGTTACCACGTCAATATTATAAATTTCCTCAAGAAAGCTTCTATAATGCTATTATGGAAACACTGTATTTCATATTCCTGTCAGGCACCACTTTAAACCTACTGAAGATCATAAAAAGTAAAATAAATCAACTGTATGCTGAAATTTTAGGATCACGGTATCTCTGAATTTGTGAACATAACAGTATATATATTTTATTATACAGAGGACATCCTGCCATATTCTAGACCAACATTTCCAACATCAAATAATCCTAGAGATCCCAGCTCCTCCAGCTCTATGTCTTCAAGAGGATCTGGAGGTAGACAGAGGGCAGATCAAGCAAATATAGCCCGAAGGAATGTTGCAGAAATGCAAGTACTGGGAGCATATGAACAAGAAGAAGAAGAAGAAGATGAGATGGAGGTAAATGCAATTGTACTATTGACCATAAATAAAATAAGGCTATTTTATGTTCTTAGATGCCAAGAAAAAACACTTTTCGACAAGAAATATTTCTCTTCAGAAATTAATACATTTATCTGTCTATTAACAATCTACAGTCCAAGAAAAGAAATTTTAAGAATGTGTCAGAAATGTAGAAACCAAGATGTAGCATGTTATAATTGTCTCCACACTAAAACTTCTGGAACAGAACTTGCAGAAATAGTGTATTTAAGTATGCACTTTACATTATCCACATCCTTTCAATAGTGAAAATAAAACATCTGCAAATACCTTGACATTGCCTTTCACATTTTTTGAAAGTTTCTAGTTCTAGGTTTTATAAGATACTATTTTTTTTCTGCTTCATGATATTCATTCAGTTTAAATCCTGATTGTAGAAGGGGTGTGCAACATGCAGTCATAATGATGCACATAATTAGAAATAGTAATTATCATTTAAAGGTAAATCTCTAACAAACATGTGAAAAAACTTTAATAATAGAATCTAACCTATAGTCATTAGTGTTTTTTTTTTTTCTTTCTTTCTTTTTTTTTTTTCTTTTAATACAGGAAACAGAAAGCTGAAGACAACAACATGTACTGTAACAGGCTTTTAAAATCTAATCAGAAAAATAAAATCACTTAAGATGCCTCAAGTCTGATGATGTTTGACGCCAGAAATAATGTTCAGTGCAATCAGAGTGTACAATTTTTCATTTTTCTTCATGCCATCAGAATGCTAGTTTTTATTTTACTCTTTCTTTGTAAACCTTCCTTATTAGGAATGGCTGTTGCCTGTTCCCTAATGCTAAGTACATCACCTTTGCTGCCTAAGAAGGTAGGTAAGCTGCTCTTCATGGTACTTAGACCAGCTACTTCTTCAGGATTTGAGCAGAAGCCTGGGATCCCCGTATCTCTTCCCTGAGAGTCAGTGCTTAGTACACTACTGGTACACCAGTGAGCCAATCAATAGTATTACAAGTAATACAGCATTGGTTAAAAAGTTCCCCAAAGAACATCATGAAAGAACAGCATTCTTTTATTCTAGGGATTTTACTGTAGTCTGCAGTTAGCGCAAATGGCATCCTGCAATTTCAACAAAAACTGTATCTTGGTTTTTGCCAGTCTTCTGCTAACTTTTTGCAGCAGATACAGTTTTACAAATACACGTGAAATCAGTTTGGGATTAGGTGGCTCTTATTGTAAATACCTACTCATTTTAAAGCCCCCGTGGTACTTTAATTTGTCTTTCCATTTTCATCATTAAGTACATTCTTATTAAAAATGTCCCTCGAGATGGGCGAGAGGTAAGCCAATGTTAATGCTGTTTGTCTAATTATGGCATGAGCAAGTTTATCTGAAACTTTTCTAATTCTCCACCTCAACAATGGTTATGAAAATAAGCAAGAAAATCAGTGGACATTTTTAATAAAGATCAGATAATGTCATTAACTGTTACTGGCCCAAATCTCAGACCTCTACTTGTGTCAATTCACCTTAAAGAAGAAGTGCCACTTAAACAAGTTTTGTTTGATCTTGGCGATTATGGGTTTGTTTTGTTTGTTGGTTGGTTGGTTGGTTGGTTGTTTTTTTTTTGGTTGGTTGGTTGGTTGGTTGTTTTTTTTTTTTTTTTTGTAATGCACTGCTTATCTTTTTTTTTTTTTTTGGTTTTAAAAGCACAATCACTAAACTTTATTTGTAAACCATTGTAACTATTAACCTTTTTTTTTTTTTGTCTTATTGAAAATGTTAAGCATTTGGGATATTTTTCATCTTTTTGTTAATGTTCTACGTTTGTATTGGGAATATTTGAATGATGACAGACGGTAAAGTAACAAAGCTAAATGTGGGCCATAATCAGAACACTTCTCACTTTTCCTGGACTTACAGAAAAATTCTCAATTTTGTTGTGGCCTCTCAACATTGGATTATCATTAAAGCTGAAATACAGGCATTAGTTGCATTGAATTTGCCAAATGATGTCCTCTGTCTGTAGATTTTATGATCTTTTTTGTAATTATAAAATTTCTTTGTCATTGGTGCTAATGGAAAAATGTGTGTTTGTTTATTGACAGCTATCAGGACTAGCCCCAATGGGAAAAAAAAAAAAAAAAAAAAAAAAGTGTTTTGGTGTTTACCAAGGACTGAAATTTTTCATTTAGCAAATTTTTAAAGAAAGGTTACATAGAAAGGATGTGCAGTACTAAAGGAACAATCCACGTGATTAATGTTTTCATTATGTTCATGTAAGAAACCTCATATTTTAGCCATAATTTTGCATACTGAGGATCCAATAATCAGAAAAGTAATTTTTGTCACATTATTTATTAAAAATGTTCTCAAATACAATATCTTTATTGCGTAGTTTCTTGTGTTCCCTGAAACTTAATTTTAAGGCTAATTCTGACCTTTTTTTCTATTAACATGAATCAGAATCTATTCTACTGAAATCATTGAGACGTAGTAGCATAAGCAAAACAAGAGAGCTGGATACAGCCTAAGATTTTGCATAATTACGATTGATTACCTTGAAAATCTGATTCCTGGGTCCTTCATGAACTGTGATAACTAAAACATCTCTTAGCCTCCCAGTTTCCAGGAGCTGATGAAGAAAATCTGTACCAACAAAAGCATTCACCTCAGGGGTGATATACATTTGTTACAAAGGAAATAAGATCCAAGTATGTAAAGGGAAAAAATATTATGAATCATATGTTTGTTGGGGTCAGAACAAATACAAATTTTCTTGAGCGCCTGCTGCCCTCCTGCTGTGGCCATTTGCTCCTTTTATTTTTGACTGCCATATTTCATCTTTCCCAAGAGCTTAAAACAGTCTGGAGCCAGATCCATAGATGCTAGTGGGTACTACAGCACCAAGTATCTTGTCACAGAAGGTTGTTAGAACCTTAACAGTTTAATCAAGCCTAAGTTTAAGTATCATTTCTTTGCTAATAGTTGCTTCAACACAGGTATTAAGGTAGTAGAGTAAGTTAAATATTACCTTTCAATTTTGCTTAAGGGTTGTGTATTTTTGGAGGTACCTTCAGTTTTCATGCCTGAGTTCAGATCACCATGCATTACAACTACCAGTGTAATCCAGACGAGCCTGTAGACAGATAGGAGACAGCCTACTGGCCTGCACCTTTCCTTTAAAGGAGGCAGGAGAGGTTGATTTGATGACCACAGGCCACTTCAGCAGATGGTTGTCTCTCCTGACACTGGGAATGGCCTGAAGGTGTGGACTCAAGCCATTGCCATAGTAAGGTGTAGGGACCAATGTAAAAGTTAAGGAAGGTCTAAGGATGTCAGTGACTTGGCACAAAAGCCGTTTCCTAGAGCATAGTGGTGCATCACAAAACTGGGACCTAGATGCAGCTGTAGTGTGTGAATGTATACCTCTGTAAGGTATATCTTTTCAGAAACAGTGCTGTTGCATGCCTGACATATCTGGAAATCCCTTCGTTCTTCACTGACATGGTGAAATACTGGAAACCACACAGCAGATCCTCAGCCAATGTCAATCAGTCTGTGTACCTTCACTGGAAGTCAGGCTCCAGGTATAGCTCTGACCTCTAATAATGGTAAGTGGGAAATCTCACCCAATTATTTACTTTTTGAGAGAGGGTTAGTATAAATCAGTTTTATGGTGTTCCATAAGAAATTATTTGGATTGTTTGGTGTTTTCACTCAGTTGGTGTTAGTCATATTTTGAGACAAAGTGTCATAGATTTGTCACAGAGTTCTGTCACCTACGCTGGGTCCTAAGTACATTATGGTCTTACCCTAAATGTTGTAATGAAGATAAAATATGCAACCACTTGGTCTTCAAATTGTAGCTCTTGTTAGTATACACTTGACCGGGTCTTCAGCATTCAGGTGTAGTAAAACTAGGTCATCTTCACTTTGCTATTTTACATTAAAAAAAAAATATTCAGTGATTGGCAATCCAACAAAACAGAAGAAAGTAGTTTTCAGAGTTTTGAATTATGCTCTGTCTCCAGACTAATGCCTAGAGAAAGCAAATAGAAAAAGTATTTGTGTGCTGAATTAATATAATGGATGGAGAAGTGTGATTTCTCTTATAGTGTGTTCTGTGAAATCCTGTAAGTTAATACTAATTTGATTTTACTCAAAATTCTATTTCTGCTACGATACTCTGAAAGATGTCTAAAAATCAGAATTATCAGAATTATAAAATTTTAGAAAGAGCTGTGCTCATGCTTTGCCATTACATTTCAGTTTGTTTTCCAAATAGTACTTATTTTTAAGTATAAATGAAAAAGGTGTGGGTTTTTTTTGTTTTGTTTATATATATATATATATATATATATAAGGTAATGCAAATATACAATGTTGGAATCTGTATTTGCAAAAATTGAATGGGAGTAGGTTAGTTGTAACTGAACAAGAAAACCTAAACAATGTAATTTGCTTTAACATAATTCACCTGAAAATACATTTGAACCGTCTACAACCTTACTTAGTTAATTTATTGCTTAAGTTAATGTAGACGTGTTACTGTGGTGGTTTTACCGTGCTAGGCAGCTGAACACCACAACTGCTCTCTCACTCTCCCTCCTCAGATGAGGAGGAGAAGAAGTAAAGGAAAGAACAACTCACGGGTTGAGATAAGGATAATTTAATTAAAGAGAAAAAAATATATATATATTGAGGAAATATTATTATTAATTAAACAATTCAACTAAAGGGAAAAAAGGGAAAGGGGAAGAGGGAGGGGGAAAGGGAATAACAAAACAAAACAAGTAAAGGCTATGTGGAAGTGCAGAGGAAAGAAATGACTCTCTACTTCCCACAAATGAGCGATGCTTGACCACATCCTTGAAGCAGGGCCTCAATGCACGTAGCCGGTGTCTGGGAGGAGGACAGACGTTTTTGCAATGAGAGCCCACCCCTCCCCTCTTCTTCCTTTTTCCACCTTTTATTGCTGAGTGTGACATCATATGGTATGGCATATCCCTTTGGTTGGGTTAGGTCAGCTGCCCTGGTGATGTTTCTTTCTCACTTTTTTGCCCACCCCCTAGGAGGGTTAGAGAAAGTCCTGATGCCAGCACTGCTCAGCAGCAGACACAACACCAGTGTGATACCAGTGCTGTTCTAGCTACAAGTGCAGAGCACAGCACTGTATGGGCTGCTGCAGGGAAAGTTAACATCCCAGCCAGACCCAGTACAATTACACAAAATATTACATTTGCCATTTTCTACTTTAGTATTCCATATTCAATTAACTTTCTTAAATAAACAAAGAAAGGACTTCAGTGGGAAAAATGTAGGATCTGCCTAAAATAACACCTGTTCTGCAATGTTTTTCTCAAAATCCCATCTCCAACCTCTGTATGCACAGCTCCTAACAGATTGTCTTCCTGTCAGCAACAGACCCACCTAATAAAAATATAAATTGCTATATTGCTTAAGTGAAACTTTCAAATTAATCAAAATAGATTGTTATAAGTGGATAAAGTGTTTTTATACATTACTTACGTTAAAGAGTTAGAGTTGGAAATTCTCTGCAAATGAAAATCCTACTGCTTATGTATAAGAGACGCATAATTTAATATGTGCGCATGAAGATACTGCTATCTGCAAATGCAGATTTACGTGTGTATACAGTTTCGTATTTTCTGAGGCTAAAGTCAGGAACTGAGAGGGTTCCAAACACTCAAACGGTAAACATGTTTTACAGATGTTTGAAGTTTACAGATAAAACCCACACATGAGTAACTCCAGTGTTGCCATGGATGTCATCCTTGCTGAACAAATCCTTCAATGTCATTTTGTAATGAACTAACTGAAAATTTCAGAAAATGCAGTTTTCTTCCTTTTTTTTTTTTATTTTTTTTTTTTGTTTTTCATTGTATCTGATGTTTTTTCCATTACCTGTAAGTATATTCCTCACAAAATCCAGTGCTGTCTATGACAGTGAAGCATTTGAATACTAGGAACACCATATCTTAAGCTATATGTTTCTAACCTTCTTAATACACTGAATCATGGATCTCAGAAACAAAGATTTGAGACACCATACCAGTAAGGATCCCTTTACATTTCATGTCCATACGGAAAGTGGGAAAAATACTCCATTCTATTCAGAAAGGGGAAATGGAATTGGTGAAACTGGAATCCAGTCTCTGTGAAAAACATAAAGCGGGAAGGCAGACTGGAGAGGGGGAATCAAGGGAGAAAGAGAAGGGTACTCAGGGAGCTGAGGAATACAAGTCTTCTTGAAGTTAATGACAAAAATCCTGTTGAATTGGAGTGACTTGAAAGTGAATTGCCTCCTTATATGCTGGAAAACAGTAGGCATTGCAGTGCAATGAACACTGGAAAAAGAGTGAAATCCTTGCTGCATACTTGTTTTTTTTCTGTCTCCTTGCTAAATATACACTAAATGGTCTCATTTTCAGCTGCCAGAGGAGGCAAGTGGAGTTTTAATTCACCACGGCATTCAGCATTTTGTCACATGAGATGATGAGGACAGGACCTATTCATTTCTAGTGTCTGTATCTGGCATAAAGTGGAGCCAATTACTTTTTAGATTTTTTTTTTTTTTTTTTTTTGTGCATGACAATCAAAGCCATGATGATAAAAAATGTGTTTATTTATTTATTTATTTATTTATTTTCAGGCTTAAAATATTTTTTAGCAAGAGCAAGATCAGGAAATACAGAATAAAACTACTTAGTATTGACTTTTATTCTGTGGCTCCCCACCAGTATTAAAGTAGAGATGTGGTTCAAAGTCAGCAGCAAGAGATAACAGCAAAGAAGCCCTTACAGGCTTTGATGAATAGAACGACAAAAGCAAAACAAAGAAAAAAATCTTTCAACAAATTGTAACTAACGGGGTATTCCTAAAGCAATCGTATAGCATGAAAATAATGGCCAAGATCCTTTATATCTGCTATGTTAATTGCCACAGAATTGAAGATTTTATTATATTCCTGAACCAGATGTTTGCAAAAGAAATTGTAGTCTACTGAGCTGACTACAGAGCAAAGCAGAAATTCTCATACCTACTAAATGCCTGAAAAATGTGGAGCTCAGAACTAGGTCATGTCACAGTCATCTCAGCAGCAAGCCAGGCCTGTACCCCACTGATCATTCACCTTTCTAATACAAATGAAAATTAAAACAAAGTATTATTTTCCATAGCTCTTATTGACAGATATTTAAAAGGTGGCAGCATTTTATGGTCTAGGCAACTTAAAATTCAAAAGCCATTATTAGGCTGAAGTCTTTAACAATTTTTTGGGTATTGGTCAGAACCTGAAAGAATTGTACAGATAATGCAACAATGAAAGGTGATAATGGAGTCCAGTCATAAAGGAAACAATCAGTTTAGGCAGATGCAAACAATATGAATGCCAAATGGCTCCATATATGTGTAATGTCTCTTCTGTTCCTTGGACTAACTTCTAGCATGTAATCCATCTGAGATAGACATAGACATTATTATTACATCCCAGCTCGTGTAAGTTTTATGCCTCAGGACTTCCATCAGAACCATCACAAGTGTTATGTGTACCATGTCTAAAAGGAAAAAAAAAAGGGTGGGGGGGGGGAACAACACATAAATTTCCCAGCAGCCTAAGATTTTATTCCCTTCTGTGTTTGCATTATAACATTCTTTTCACTTACATCTTACCATTTTTCCTACAAAAGGAAAAAGAACATACAGGATGAAGATTGACTGTATAGGTTGCCAAAAGTCTTTCTGTTTGGTGAGAACCGCCATGCCTTGTTTGATGTATATTTTGCAAATGTTTCTCTTCAGACAGAATTTTTAATTTGTCCATTAAAGCCGTGCACAGTATTATAATAGCAAAACTACAGCTTCTTTGGGAACCTAATCCTTGAGATCTCACTTTGGCTGGTGATAGTAGAGGAAGGCAGTAAATCCTGAACCCATGCTACTAGTGTTCTATCCTGCCTATGTGATTAGTCAGGGAAGTAATATGATGCTGGATGTAAGGTGGGGTGGCTGAAGAAGTTGTTGGTTGCAGAATATTAATCTTAGACCATGAAAGAAATCAGGGTGTCAAACCACCAAACATATGGTCCTCCAGGTCCTCTGAGCTGTGATGAGTTGTGACTGAGTGCAAAACTGCTTGGAAAGGAGTTGGTCAGAAATGCTGCATGTGCTGGAACGAAAGTGCAAAGTTGAAAAGGTGGGGGAGGGAATGTTGAAAATGTGGTTTAATGCTTTTTTTTTTTTTTTTTTTTTCCTAAAAGAACAAGTAGACACTGTTGTGTTCCTACTTTACTGCATATGAAAGTGTTAGGAAAACAAATTAAAGGTAATATTTCCTGTGGAGATTGTAATTTTGAATATCGTGATAATCATCATAAAACTTTCAAATGATAAATTTCAATGACATCCATTTTTACTTGACTGTGCAACAAGATACAAACCAGGATGTTTGAGTCTCATTTTAACCTGTAGCAAAACAACTGTGAAAGAATCTTCTCACTAAAATAACAACCTGGAGCTTAACTGTATTTCCTGTAGTAGAAAGGTGCTACAGACACTTAACTTTTGCAGCAGATATGCCTCAGGGCAGTCTGAAACCCTGTGACAATTAGAATTAAGATACAGTGGGATTAATTTAATGTCTGTCAAGCACTCTGAATTTGAACGTTTCTGTATAAGCCATAAGTAGTTGAGCACTTCTGTCAGCTTTGCTTTATGTTCGTAGTCAAGATGGTTTCTCAATAGCTTTTGGAGAGCTTTTATTTAGTTAGTTAACCAGACCACTGATGTGTAATAAATCTGTACTACAAGAAAAGGAAAACAAAAAAATGGATTTCATGCGGTCTCTTTTTTTTTTGTTCTTCGCCTACTGCTTGTAGGCTTGCTTTCTTGGATGCATGCACACTGTCACTACATTTTGACATCATGCCCACAGTGTGGAAATGCAGAATCCAAATGCCAGGAAACCACATATGTAACAGATTTAAATTCCTTTACGCTTCTCATTGAGGGCAAACTGTGGAGGATGTTAGTCAAGGTAAGAGTGTGAATATTTTATTACTATCAGTGATATATTGACAAAGTTCATAGCAAAGTAAATGATATAATAAATTCATCAAGTTTTAAAGAAATTAATTCAAATATTGCCATTGATTTATAGAAAGGATCAAAGGAAAACTGATATGGTGGAAACAAATATATATTTTTCTTTATTTAATAGGATGGTCTGAAGAGTTATTATGAGTTCAGTTACAGGATAAATAAAACAGAAAATAATGTCTGGGTCATCTGAGAACCAAGTACTTTGAGGCCAACAAAATATCTGCAGCAGTAGCAACAAAACTAGCAATGAAGTGTTGACTACTGTCAGTCCCCCACGCATCAGCATGAAGCAGAGCTATGTTCACATGCTCAGCTTTAGGCATCTGTACTTCTTGGTTACCTGGCTTGGCACAGTGGGAAGCTGGGGCACCAGAGCTTGGCCCTTCTCAGCTACCCTTAGGAAGAGCCTCTCTTTTCGCACTAGCCGTAGAGTCCGGTGGTCTTAGCTTGGCCCCTGCACTTCAGAACAGTGTGCACAGCTGCCCTACTTGTGTACTGCAGTGCAGTGTATGGCCAAGTGAAGAGTGTCAAAGGTATAGCTGGTTTCTTCTGGAAGATAGTGAGGATCTCTTTGTGTTGTATTTACTTAATTTTTACTATATTATATTAAATCGATCTTTGAAATATATGTAATCTACCTGTTATTTCAGGAATGATGATTGTAGAAATAAATTCGAAAAGAGCTTATGTGCACTGTTTCTATTGATAAAGAGAGTAATGCTTAAGAGAAGGTGGCTTTGCAACAAAAACACCACACAGGGACCCAGCAAATCTGTGTAGGATTCCTTGGATGATGTTACGATTTTTGTTTCACACTAGCTTTGAATGCTGCTTCTAGCCTGTCTCCATTCATCTTGTCAGTTTAGGTTGTTGGCACCTCTGGACAAGGGCTGTCTTTTGCTATGTGTAGATGTGCATAGTGCTACATTAGGGGTGAATCTAGTTTGCTGCTACAATGTAAATAATACAATATAATTAGTGTTAAAATGTAAGGCCTAATGATATTCTGAGACTATCAGTGGAGCCCCTGGAGGATCAATTTTGGGGCAATTTTATTTAATATTTTCATTAAAGTACTTGGCACAGAGGCAGGAGTCCAATAATGAAATGCACTGATCGCAAAACTTGTGAGTAATTGTCAGTGTGCAGGAGGAGTGGGTCACCTTGAGGACTGGAGCAAAAGAAATAGGATGAAATTAAGTAGTTCAGTATGCAAGGTCATGCATTTAGGAATTAATAAGAATGCCTATTTTATGCTGGAAATTCATCATCTGAAAACAACTGTGAGGAAGAAAAAGGCCTGAATGTATTTGCTGACCCTAGGAAGTTTCATAAGCTCCCAGTGAGATATTGTCAGTAAAAACAAACCCAAACAAATGCAGACCTGAGTAATCTCATCAAAGATATTTCCAGTAGAAAGAAAGAAATATTAATGTAATTGTCTCAGCACTTGTGAAAACAGAAATGGAACACAGTGTCTAATTCTAGTTGTTTGTGGAGCTAATGCTGTGATGAAATTTATAAAAAGTTAGAAATATCTACTCTCTCTAATCAGATATGCTCCTTGTAAAGTGGAGGACTTTGATAAAGAGAGATTTGCATTCATATCATAGCGCAACTTTTTAATAGGAACTATTATAGAGGTGGAAATAAAGCTTGTTTGTTGTGTTTATATGTGACAAATCATTTCTATTTGGTCTTGGTGTAATTGGTATAAAATTCCAGTGAAATCCCACTCCTTTTGACAGCTGGACTCATCAAGAAACTCGTGAAAGCACAAGATGCATCTTTTCTGCTGACTGTGGCTTCTGAAACAGGCTGGAATGATTGAGTATCTCATTCACTTTCAGAGCAAGGTGTTGAGGTTAATACTTAAGTCAGGCTTTTCCATCCAAACCTCAATCTAAAGTTAGAAAAAGAAAACTGAACAGTTATCTTAGTGGTTTTGGAGAAATGGCAAGTGAAGCAGAGTACCAATAGTTTGAGATAACCTGCTGTGGTGAACTTGGTTTCAGTATTCAGACAATTAAATGGATAGAGAGAAAATAATGAACTTCATTCCTATAATAACTTATCTTCTGAAGATGGATCCAAAGTTGAGTGTTTCACATTCACTTGTATCTGAACTAGAGGTGTCTTAATCTGTTGGGAAAGATAACAGCTAAAACCATCTGAATGTCTGAGATAACTCAGAGAAAAAATAAGTGGAAGTGAGCATATGTGGAAAAAGGAAAAGATGACACCTCCAAAAATAAAGTTGAAAGAAACACACAATGACATGGTCCAAAAGACGAAAAGAGGGCACCTCTGTAAGATTGCTGAAGTTACCAAGAAGCTGGAGACATAATACCCTGTAACCATAAGGTAAATTGTATGAGGTGCAAAGGAGTGAGAGTGCCTTAGGAGTGATATCAGCATGGGATCAGGGAAGAGGTTTGAGTTACCAGAGGATCACAGTAACTGGGATGCTCTTGAGGGCACATAGATTGATTCTGAGCACCAAGAAAGTCTCTGCTAAGCCTGGTGATAATTCTCTGATGCCGCATTAATGGCAAGCAGGTCTCTCCCTCTGTCACCGACATGAACTCAGGCCATACGCTAACCTGAGAGCAGAAAACCGGTTCCCTCACATGTTAGTGTAGTACAGTTTATCAAGGCAATTCTGCTCCTCTTGCAATGTTTTTAGTCCAGTACTTTACTGCATTCAAGTATTTTCTGCCTCTTTGCATGACAGTTGTGCAGTTTTTTAACATCTCAATGTAATCAGATAACTTCCTACCCAAATATTTCATTATAACAATGCTGCTACCTACATATTTGAATCCTACACAGAAAGATTTACAACAGTATATGATGCTTTTATTGATGTTAAAATATCTTACAGTGACATGATACTTAAATGCTAGTACAACTGTAATGATTGTAGACTTTATAGAGCAGTAAATCATCCACTTTGAATATCCATTCTGAGGCAAAAAGTGTAGTTTACATTTAAGTGTTTTTGAAATTTGTATCCACAATCAAATATCTTTATGTACTTTCTTGACTGTCATGATCTTTCCTATTGCTTTCGCAAGTGATGTTATACACCAGACAATGAAAGCTGTATAGTGATTTTTAAGATAGAGTCTACCTATGAATAAGTTCAGGCGCCCCTCCCAGTAAACATTACTCCTCTGCACCCGCCTCCTGAAATTGCCTTTCATATCCAGCTTGGATCATTGAAAGGGAATCACACCCCAAAGGCTCTGGAGCAGATCTTTGGAAAAAGCACTTCTCCTAGCAAGTCCTGAAGTGAGCACCTCTCAGCACCCTGAGCACATTGCCTGGTTTGGCAGTCTGGCCTTCAGCTCTAACCTCTAGGTTTTTATTATCATTATTGTCATATCTGCTCCTCTGTCATTAAGAGGCTTTCCAGTTTCACTTTATTCAGCTGAGGCTTTAAACCCTCTGGCCCATAATTTCCTTTTCTTTTTTTTTTTTTTTTTTGACATTTCTTTTTCTCAGCCCTTTCATGGAACTTGTCTGCTAAGTGACATGCCCTCTGTAAAACATAAACCATAATTACTCTAGGATTGCTCATACTTGGCATAAATACTGTACTTGCAAGTATGTAGCTTATAGCAACACGTCACATTTAATTAAATTGCAAAGTTACATCTTATGGTGTCCTTCAGGAAAAGAAAGAAGTGAGAGAGAGGGCAAACTTGTCTAAAAGAATTTTTAATTCCAGCTGCAGTGTTTAGGCAACAACCTTACATAAACTGGGAATACAGAAGCAGGGAGGACATATACTTTTCTCTTTTTTAACAGGATGACCAGATCAGATAGAGGTGTCTGCACTGCTGACGCATAAACTTAGGTTAACGCATAAACTTAGGTTGACGCATAAACTTACTTCCAACTCTGTCATCTTTACTTTAAAAATAATTACAGTGTTAAGACACAAACTTTATCAACAAGATAACATTACACTGCAAAACAGTGAGCATCTCAAGTAGTTCCATTAAACACCTGATTTTTTTTTATTTTATTTTATTTTTATTTTTTTTGAGGGGGGACTGCTCACATTACTATCATTCTTAGAATAACAGGAATTGCTATTCTAAAAAAAAAAAAAAAAAGACAGCAGAAGCTTTAGTTTACTCAAGGGTGAAATTTTTTGAATCTATGTTGTTTTTAAGGTGATTTGCTCTGAAAATGACAAAATGGGTCATTTTTAGTTTTTAATTTTTATCAATTCTGTTTTGTCACTACATGTTAACATAGCAAAATTGAAACGTTATTGATTTGAAAGGCTTCAACATTCTCTTCAGTGTTAGCATTATTTTTTTAATCCCATTTGCGGAAACATTTTGAAATGCTAACCTTTGGTTCTGATAAGGGATAAAACCCAACTCAAAATAATTCTGTTTTCTATCTATCTATGGATATATTTACACACTGAAGCTTAAAAATGCTGGCTTAGGAAAGTCTACAATTTCAACCAAACCCTTCTGGCTTTATACTAATGCAAATATGATGAAAATCTTGATGATCTTAGTTGGAGGCCTTGCAGCAGAGTTTTGATTCAAAATCCAGGTCCACTTTGTATCCAGACTCTAATGATGGGAAGGCTACTCAGTTGAGTATCACCATCTTTCAAGCTACTCTTCAAAAAACTAAACTGAAACATAACCTAGAGTAATGCACAAAGTACAACAGAGACAGTTTTAACAGCAAATCTGTATAAGTTTGATAGCTATATTTCTGCTGAAAACTACTATGACAGGTAGCTCGTATGGTCTATTTAGCTAGACGTCAAATTTTAATATAATTTAATTTCTAGAATTTCCTAGAATTTCTTAGGTAAGTTTTTGTTACCAGTTAACGTGCACTTGGTGATTAGAAGATATACTTCTATCAATAATACACAGTGCTTTGTGATGGAGACCATAGTTATTTAATTTTTTTTTAAGGCTGTACTATCATTAAGGTGTACTATCATTAGAAGCTGGAAAATGACATGCTAATATTATGAAATTTGAATCTCATTCATAGGTAATTTGGCCAAGTTCTTACTGCCTTATCAAGTGAATTGTGTGGGAGTAGTTTGGGAACAGGTCATCAAAGGTTTGCATAAAATAAAGTAGACTACTTACTCCTAGGGTAGTGTAAACACTATGGTATTTTAAGCACAAATGTATCCTTATTCTTCACTGAATATGACCAAGACATTCATAGTATTTCACACTTCCATTCTAAAAGTCATTGCCTAAAATTCTATAAATCCTATAAATACATACAAATCTGGTATTTCTATAAATGTTACCCATATCAGTTTTGCCCTTGCTATTTTTTAAGCAATCACAACAGGAGTTATAACTCAGGCTTTTCAAGTGTTTTCTGCTTGGTGCTGTTTTCCTGTCTGAATCCTGTAATTCACATCTCAATAATTCCTTATCATAACTGACAGTTGAAGGATTAGTGGGTGCTTTTTTCCTACAGTTTTAATATAGCTAATTTAAAGAGGCATTTGACACAGAGTATGGAAAGAACTATTCCATTGTTCAGCAGAACACATTTTCATTACAGCTAAATCTGGCTATGTTAGTTGACCTTTACTTGAATGTAAAAATTAATGCTTTGTCTAAACCAAAATATTTCCCTGTAAATTTCCTTGCAAAGTAGGGATCTTTGATAAGTAGTCACAGCACTTTTACACAAACTGGGTTTGAACATTGTGAAAATAGAAAAGCAAAATATTTGTTAATATATTTGAATGGTACATGGACATTTCATTTTAATTCTTGTTGGCTGAAGTGCATGGAATCTCTAATAAATAGAAAATCAGTAGCATGTACAAAGTTACTGGCATTCACTAAGCACTTTAGCAGTTTGTTTATTTTTTAATGTCTTCTGTCATGAACGTATCTACAAAACACATTGACATAAAATCTGTATCTGGACATTGCACTAGAAAAAAAAACTGCTGACTTTAAAAAATAAAATAATAATAATAAAAAAATCTCTGAATCTTTCCTGATAGTTTCAATAACAGTGAGTGTTCAGCACTAAATGTATTTTCTTTGCTACCTAGATACTTATTACTTCTGTACTTCAGTACTTCACAAATATTCTGCTTTTCATTTTTTTTTAATTATTTTGACTTTTTATTTTTTTTTCTGGTTTATTTTACTATTGGTATAGTCATTACTTATCACTGTGATTTTCTATTATTTTTGTATCATTTAAACAGTACAGAGCATTATAAGTTTCTAGAGTGCAGTAAATAATTGCTTTGGTGTTTTCTGCTCTGGGTAGAAAACTCACATTTTTTCTCTCTTCCATTCTACCCTATTATGATTGTATCATTGGTTCAGTAACTGGATACCAGTAGCCTAGTTATATACATCTTACCTCAATAGTTTTCTATGTTCAGGACATGAAAACTAATGGAAAATATGGGATGATATTTACTAATAGAGTAACTCTGACAGAGCAGATCTCATTCTAGATCCAGGTAACATGCAGAAGACCTCCTCTTCTCCCCTTAAGCCTTCCTAATAGTGCCTCAAATTACAACTATAGCAAGGATATATAAAGATGATTTCTGCTCAACAGAAACAAGTCACAGAGCTGGTAATAGGAGACTCTAGGTATACTCTCCAGTTCCCAATTCCAGTCACAGCAGGACAAACACTCAGCCTGTGCAAACCAAGTAATATTGGTATCTATATTAAAATAACCTTTTGAGTAGGATATATTACTAAATGACAAGTAATCTCTTGCTGCTAAGCTTACTTAGAGTCACTGAGAATTATACTTTGTGATGGATAAATATTGCATATTCATTTCAAGTTATACAAGTAGAGCAAGCATGTAGCTTTTCTACCGTTCTTTGATCCATGATTTTTTGGTCTTGCCTAGGTTAATTTTATCTAGAAATCTCTCAGGGTCACAGACTCTGTTGCTGAAACATCAGAATGCTTAAGTATGTCAGTATCACTTTGAGGCTCAAGTTACTGAAGCTAATAACATTAGTTCAGGAAAAATATTCCTCTCTGAAATGATTTTGAAAAATTATACTTGTTACCTGTGGACTTTCTCACTTGTAAGAGTCACATAGCATAGATACCAAAGTAGACAGTCCTCTACTTAGTTTCAGCAGAACTTAAGCTCCTGTGGATTACTGTTGATCACTGGTGATGGCTATTAGTGCTACATCTTGACATTTTAGTACTTTTTTTTTAATTATTTTTTTTAATTAAGGAACAAAAATGTGTCATTTTTAATGAATACTCGAAGAATGACTACATTGTTTTTGCTTTCTAGGACTATGACCTTCCTGTGTTAACACAGACAAATTTTTATAGTCTATTCAGTCTTATAAAGCTAAAATAGAATCTAATAACTGTAATACAGTCTGTTAAGAATAAATGGATTTGGATGTTTAAAAATATAGGCTTATATCTAGCTGTTCTGTGAAAGTGTGATACTCTCAACAAATCACAAAAAAATAACACAAAGTATAATCTAAAAGTAGACTATATCTTTTCAAGTCTGTGGAATTTGAACCAATTTCATCCCTGGTAGTACTCAATAGGAGATTCTAGGTAGAAACATTGGTGGACATTTAGCTACGTAAAATTAAAAAAAAAAAAAAAAAAAAAAGGACATTATTATGTACTTATTTTTAATAAACATTCCATTTGTTGCTCTGTTAAATAATTATAAAATGGGTATGAACTACTTTGTAATCTGAGTGTCTAAAAGCTTTGTAAACCATGAGTAATGAAAACCATTCGTGACACTCACAGAATCACAGAATCATCTAGGTTGGAAGAGACCTCCAAGATCACCGAGTCCAACCTCTGACCTAACACTAACAAGTCCTCCACTAAACCACATCACTAAGCTCTACATCTAAACAGAACTGGCTTGCAAAGAATAGGGCTGATTACAGTTACAATGCAGAACATCATTGCATAGTTAACTATGTCAATGATTTTAACTAACATTTTCTAATAATAATAGGGTGCAGTAGTACAGGACTTGTGTGTTGTTAACCTATGCCAAGTTGTGTTGATGATACATAGCTTCTATTCTGAACTTAATCAGGTAGGCAAGAATTGATACAACAGAGCTCACATCCCATTGCTTAATTATTGTGTCAGAAATATAGGGGTAGCTGTACGGGGGCATTTAGCTGTGTGGGGTCCCATTGATGTCAGTGGGCATCATGTGGCTCAATCTCCTTTAGAGCATGTCCAATATTTACCCTATAGTGAGCAATGAAGTCTGATGATATGGTTGTACAGACTTCTCTTTACTCACTCTTCTTTCTGCTTGTTACTTGTGAAGTAATCTTTTTGTGGACCCTGCAGAGATTTCTTCTCTGGTGAAAGGGAGTAATGTGAATGTTGACTGAGCTAAAGAAAAGAATAAGGAAGAAAGGGGGTGAGAGGAAAAAAAGAGGAAATGAGAGAAGGAGAAGGGGCAAATACAGCAAAACGGTAAGGCTGAGAAGAAACGAAAGCAAGAAACATTTCTATCCCTAAAGTTTGAAGATACAACTGCAGTGTAAGTGAGGAGGCCAAGTCTGTTCAGTTTGCAAAAGCACTCTTACTGCAGGATTCTTCATTTAGAATGTGGTTACAGAAAAGCTCCCAATGGGACAACCCACATTAGGCTTTGCTGTCCTACAGCCCAGCTGTCCCATCCCCCCTATTCTGCTGCAAGAAAAGTGTGAAGTTGAAACAATACTGTGGCAACAAATTTGGGGGCAGGCTGCCTTCTCATCTCCTGAGCTAAGAGAGATGCTACACTTGCTACTTCTAATGAAAAGCAAAGATTTTTCTGCCCCCTTTGTTGTAGGGCAGAATTTTCTTTAGCTGCTTCTCTGCAGATGAGAGGAGGGTGGGCTGTCAGGCTCTGCCTGTGCAGGACACAAGGAGAAAGTAATGCAGGATGTAGCTAATTAGTTGTCACTGTGAGCTGAGTGAGACAGGTATGTTCTCACAGGAAGGAGGAAATAGGGCTGAAGACCTACTTATGCCTGTCTTTAAGTTAGAGACCCAATCCTTTGTCCTAGTAATTTTGTTTTTAAACGTATATTATGGAGCCAGTGAGGTCCATAAAGACTGCAAGCTGTGAAACAAGGGTTTTGGAAAGGCTCATGTTTTTTACTTTAAAGCATCATGTGTGTATTGTTGAAACTTTGAGGGCAGACCAGCTTTCCTTGTGTTTGTAGAAGTCACACATTACACAGTCCACTCTATGTATGCATGAGCATATTTTTCTCACAGCTTAAAACGTATTTACACTTATTTGTCAAAATTTTTCACTGACTTAGTGTCGTTTCTGGTAGCATATTAACACTACTTGCCTCATAGCTGAATTTTTCAGCTTCCATGCTGAGCAGAATCAGTTCTGCTTTCAGGCAAAGCTTTTCTGCAGTGATTGACAGGAATGGATGACAAGGGAAGTTCCAATTCAGTGCTGTAGGAGATATTAATAATGGTCATGCTGATTATTAATTTGGATTAATAATAATACAAAGGTTTGTGTTTCATTGCTGCACTGATGGGTGGGCATTTGGGAGCAAATACCACACTGAGATCCCTTAGCAGTACCGCCCTGTATCTAGAGCTGAAAGACGTTTCCTTCTTCTGAGGGACAGACGAGATAAGGGAGTCAAAAATATTTGTGACTCATTATCCCAAAGCAATAGCTGGAAAAGCCTGCCTAATAATTGGAAGCTGAGTACAAATTTGTATATACAGCAGGGGAAATTTTAAAGGCATTTTGCCTGTTTATTTTTTAAGTCAGAATAGATAGATGCTTTAAAGCCCAAACATGGAGTTCTAGCTTTTTTTGATCCATAGTTACAGTAAGTAAAGAAGTCTAAAGTATCATGAAGGTACAAACCACAGGAAATCAGAAAGGTACTTTTGAAATCTACAGCATGGGCCTGACGTGTTGCAGTCAGTAAAAGATCTCTCTCCCTCTTTTGCCAAGTGCTTTGCATCAAAATGTAAATCCTCCAAATCATGCATTTGGCTTTGTATTAATTAAAGGTGAGATCATGATGGACAAGATTCTACCATGTTTAGATATATAGTTAAAAAATAAAAATAAAGGTGCGGGAGGAGGAAGAAAACTGTTTTTCCTCTAGAAGACTGTTATCTCTAGAGGTTCTTCGGTCAAGGAAATGCCATGAACATTTGGTATCACTCTAGGAACAGCTTTGTTGGCAGAAGTTGCACTTGAACAAGAGATATGGTCAATAATGTGCTGTTAGCCTGCAGGAAGAGGACCAGCTCTGTTGTCCCTTTCTTTCTCAGATTAATCCAGGAAAAACATGTGTAAAGAAAATAGGAGCTCTGCTTTAGCTGTCAGTGATTCAGGAATATTCTATTTTTATTTTCCACAAAAAAAAAAAAAAAAAAAAAAAAAAAAATGAAAAAAGAAAGATCTGGCAAATATGAAATCTAACATTCCTCTGACCACAGACATTCTTAAAAATTACTGTCAAATGTTATTGCCCCCGTCAGACAGACAACAGAGATACTGTGGAGTTAATGACCCATAACCATATACTTACTTCACAGATATGCAGTTTCTAGCACTCTTTTTGGCTGGAGAGATCTCATCTGAATAATGACTGCATTTCTGCCAGACTGCAGTGCTTCTGCCTCTCCCCTTGCCCTGGCTCTTTCGCATGAGTGTGCCAGTGCACTCCCACTGGTGCTGGCTCCTGGCTGATGTGCCCACCCCACTGTCACTCCTTCATGCTTCATCACATCCATCATCATGCCTCCCTGCTTCTTTCCCAGGTATTTAATTATGGAAGAGTAGTGGTACGCTATGGCTGTGTAATGGAACAGGAAGGCACTTAACCTGTCCCCACAAAAAAGGGTAGAGTGACGTATTGAATAAACAGGCACAGAGAAACCGTCAGAGGAGAAAAAATCCTGAAACAAATGTTTCTGGCCAGGATATGGCAGGGGAGTTTTGATGGTGGTAGAAAGTCAGAGGCGCGTTAATATTCAATAAGCAATGCAGAGATGAAAGAAAAATAATGTTTTCAGTAGCTACTTGTAAGTTTGGCTCATAGCAAGTTTTTAGTCTACAATGCAGCAGTCTTTGATAAGCCAAGGAGGATGCTGAAGAGTTGCTCAGAAGTAGTTTGGGAAACATCAAAAATGAGGAGTGTTGGACTTACTTTGCCATCCCTTTTACCTACCCTACGACCCCAGGAGTATTCTCCCCATATTGTCTTTGGTGTGCACATGTTTATCACCTAAAGAAACAGACCTTCCATGTGCTGACAACTCTGCTCATGCACAGCTTACAAAGTTGTCCATGTTATAAAACTGAAAAGTTATTTTACATTCTGTCAGGGAAAAGCTGGCTTACCCAAGCTCTGACATTGTGACAGCTAGCTGTCTTGGCATCAGTATTTTAACTTTATTTCTTCCATTAATCGAGCAACAGCTACACATAGACTCATTTCACCTTTGGGTTGCACTTCTTTATAAGCTATTTATTTCACTGACTTTTTGTCCTCCCCCTGTTTACTCTCCCATTTGCACTGCACTTTGCTTCTGCTGGCTTCTGGGCTAGAGAAAATATGTGTGTCAAAAAAGCGGTGGTCTTGGCTATTACTCTGAGTCCCACATAAGGTGATGATATAGTATTTCTTGGTCCATGAACTGAAAAGAACCTAGAGTAGAGGAGATATGTCACCAGAAGAAAAATAAAGATACACATATAACTGAGCAGAGTAACAAAAGACGGATGAAATACTAGCTGTAAGGTTGGAAACCTAGTCAGTCTCCAGAAAATGTTGAATTTTCAGTCATCAATATGTTGTTATCACCAACATTTAGTGGGTGTTTCTAAAAGAAAGTTTTGGGGGATGCTGCATTAATATGTTTTAACTGGCATAAGAAATCTCTGCTATATGAAATTTTGAAAAGAAACTGACTTAGTTCTTTTCCCTCTGCTCTCCTCATTCTTTTTTATTTCACTTTTGACATTTTCTTTTCCATTATGCTGTGCTCTTCCTCCTTGCTTTTCTTGCCAATCCTCATTATAGTCCACCGTTTTGTCTTTATTATGAGCCTGGTAAATCCTTTTCACACATAAAATCATACTCAACACAAATTATTCTGAATTAGAGAAGCAGCTTCTGAGCTTTTATAAATAGTTTAGATCCCAGCCCTGCCAGGTGCCAACCACCCTTTTTTTCTCAGTTATCTCAGTGGAGATGAGGGTGCTTAACAGCTCATGGGTTTAATAATAGCAGAGATTATAGCCCAAAGAGCAGCTGAGGAAGAATATTCACACAAGAGCTAAATGTTTTTCTCTTCTTTATCTGCGTTGTTGAAGTATCAAGTAAGTGTGTACTGTGCACGTATATATGCAAGTATAAAGAAACAGATATAAAGCAGCACATACAAGAAGGTAATCCTCCAGAGTAGAACAGTAGATCAGGAATATTTTCCTGCCTGTGAGTGAAAGGAAAGATTTGTGACTTGGACACCATCCCGGTGGACTGAAACATGCATGGCAAATCCGAGTTTGTCATTTGGGGCATTTATAAAATCATGGACTTGCCTGCTTTGCTGAGCCACTGTCCTTGCGTGACAAATCATGAAACTCAAACTCTGAAAATTATGGGCTCAGTTAGACTGCCAGTCCAGTCCTGAAAAGTAACTGATGGTAGAAGTAACCTTGACACAAATTTGTTCTAAATTTGGGCATGTTAGTAATCTGTAATAGACTGATTTTGGTGGAAAGCCTCTTGTAGTGACACAATATGCTACCTATATCAGTCTTTGGAAACACACATATGCAGCAGACACCATGTGTGATGTGATGCTTGTGTTTCTTGACAATTCTTGACTTTTGAGTTCAATAAGACCTTCAGAGCATCATAGAACAAACTGTAATTGTGCTGAACTGTACCATTTTCACAGTTGAAGCTCTACAACAGTCTATGTTCTGTTTGAAATTCACCTTCAATTATCACATCATAGTTAATTTTCATGCTCTGTGAAGTTCTTATTTTTTTTTTCCTTTCATACAGCTAAATTTATTTTAAATATATTTCAGATTTACCAACACTTCCATTTTAATAAATATTAAAAAAAAAAAAAAAAACTTGAAAATAGAAATGTATGCATATGCTTTTCTACTAATAGGAATACAGATGATATGCCACCTTTAAACAGAGAGAAAGAAATGGAATAATGATAACATAACAATGTATAACCTAAAGAAATTCCTTTTCAGAGCTTCTAATGCCAAGAGTTTCCTTTCAAAGTATCAGTGAAAAATATCAGGCTCAAGATTTTACATTCACTGCATATAGGTAGATTTTTTAACCAAAATTTTTTATTATTATTATTTTTCAAGAAAGTTTAAGAACACTTGTAATTATTTTTATTTTTATTTTCATTTTATTATTATTATTAATAATAATTTGGTGGATTTTGGGTAAGGTTAAAAAAAATACAGTGTAATATGTATTCAGAGTCCAGACCTGGATGACAAGAAAAATAATAAGGTTTGTCATAGATGGAGTATATGTGGGAAAGGGCTACTATCATATGCTATTATCATAGCATTATATGGAAGTAATATGAAAACTATTCAAACTTGCAGAGAGCACAGCAGGTAGGTAGCCTTACTGCTAAGCCATTCTGAAGATTTTTATGTTTGTTCACTACAGTTTTACTGATAAAGGCATGTCAAAATATTATGGCTGTGAAAAACCTTTTTAGCATTCTTGAAACCATATTTTATAGAACCCTCTTCCCCCTACATTTTGTCAGGTCCCTCATAGGTGGAAAGGGACAACCGAGACAATGCCTAGTACATGTTTAATCTATAATCATTATCTCTAATCTTTAGTCCATCTGACAGGTTTTATTTGTTGTACAGTAGACGGTGGTTTGAATTATGAATATGTGTGGAGAGTAAGGCCAAATCCTGATGAAATAATTGTGACTAAACTGTTTTTTCTACTGAAGATAATGATTTATTTATTTATTTATTTATTTTTAAATCTTACTACTACATAAAATGTTATGGCTATGGAAACATCTTCCAGTATTGAAATATTTTAATTTTCTAATAGTTTTTATAACCTTTTCATTCTCAAAACGCTACTGCCTAGAATAAAGTAAAAACAAGTAGTAGTGAACTAGGAATGAAACTGCCACAGCATTTGTCATCAGAGAGTATTTTTCATTAACACTTGAATCTGTGACGAAGAAGAGAAGACAGAGCTGACAAGAAGCAAAGAAAATCTTACTGTTCTCTTAGTTATTATTCTGCACAGAGTTTGTTCATTTTGATATTAATGTTGACCATCATTTACTAGGGCATGATTTTAAAGGAATATGTTAACAGACAATAAAAAGACACAGTCCCCAAGTTGTGATAAAAATTTTTCTCATGTAGGGTTTCACCCAATAATAATTGGAGTCTGGCAGTTTTGTGGATGTTGGTGTGAATATGATGTCTGATTCATGCTCAGGCTTGATGCTAGGAGTTTTTCTGTTATACTGCAGCAATGGCAGCTGCAGAGGCAAATGTTTTAAGCAAGCTTGAGTCCCTGACATCTTCAATTCTTCTCTCACAACTATACAAAGCATTTTCTGGCCTTGCAAGTTATATCAACTCATTGGTCTCTGACAAGGAAACAGTGGAGACCATCCCCTTCAGATATGCCTCTTGTTGTAAAACAGCAGGAGACACCATTTGAATACACACACAAGCCCAGCTTTGGGGTTTATGTTGTACTCAACTCTGGGACTGGTTTCAAGCTCTATCATAAAGCCAACCATCTCTTCTTGTGATTTCCCCAGCAATGGGCCTGTGCTGGTGACAGCAGGCAGTGAGAAGTAGTACTGAATAACACAGATGGTGTTACATCTGACAGTGTAGATTATTTTACAATAAAAAAAAATATTGTCATTTTTATGTTTGCTATTATGAGGCCACCTGTATTCAGCCTGTTCCTGGGCAATGGGAAGTAACAGGAAAGATAAATATGTCATGCTGAGTATTACATATCTGTGCACTATCACTATCACTCTGTGTATATGTATGTAGGCACGTGTACCTGTCTGTATGTGTGAACATAGACATGTACAGAAGCTTATGATGAAAAACTATACTTTTTTTTTTTTTTATTGACATTTGAAAATCTTTAATTCTGTAATTTGTAGAACCATTTGGGGTTAAGAGACCATCATGCTTTTTCACATTCAGTTTTATTTCTGGAGAAAAATATTCCCTATTCTGTCAAAGGTTGGCGTACTTGTTTATTTTATTTTATTTTATTTTATTTTATTTTATTTTATTATTTTTTATTTTAAAGAAGAGCTTGGTGTCCACAGGATAAGATGCAAAACTATAGGTGCTTGCAGCCATCAGTATTTTTGAAACCAGTTTCTAGGTGAAGTTATTCTGGTAGCCAAAACTCACTTAGGAGGCAATGGTGCAATGCTCAGTATCATCAATCCTGCCCCTTCACCTGGTTCTCTCCTTTGTGGTGCTCACTACAAAGGAGACTCTGGAACAGCATGCTGCTTTCTCTGATAGATCTTGTCAGGAAGAATTTTGCCCCCTTTTATTTTAGAGACTTTTTCATCACATTACTCTGTCAAAAAGGGGTGGGGGTCTACTGATGAGTGTGATGTTATACATTGAGAAAAGTCTTGATTCCAAAGGAAAGGTTCTTTTTTGTCATAAACTAATATTAAGCAGATAATATTTAGTTAATGAAAGGGAAAACACAAAAAAGATAAATGAAGCACAATACAGAAAAAATAAAATTTCAAACAACAGACACTTGGGATTGGATACTCAGCTGCTGCTGTGGCTGGACTCCAAGTAAAAGGCAGAGGTAAGGTGAGTCTGCCAACCCATCTTTCTTCAAGAAAAGCAAATAATGGGAAATTTGACTGTCAAAGAGATGACAACCTAGAATATCTGCATTTTTCAGGAGTATGTTAGATAGGACTGGCCTCCTGCCAAATGCATCCTTGCAAAAGGGGTCACCCATGCTCTCAGTTGAGATACTCTCTCTAGATTTATTAAGCACAGAAAACTTGTTAATATCTGGATCTCTTGGGGTTAGTTTCATTTCTCTTTTGAAGATCTGGATGCAGACCTGCTGTCACCTTTTCTAGTATGTTTCTGTCTCTGTTCTACAGTGGACTCCCCACAGGTGATGTTCCTCCATTCCCCTCCCTACTGGCCCACTTTGAAGCAACTGAAATCCTCACAGATGTGCAGGCACCGTGCTCACACACTGAGGAAGGAGCCATCCAGGAGCCAGAGGACCATAAACCACAGCTTGCCTTTCAGCCAAACACAAGGTATCCTCCCAGGGAGCTACCAGCTGCTACTGAAGTTGATGCTCCTCCTGCTGTAACGCATGAGAGTGATAACCCTGGTATGAACATTTTGGTCTCATTTAGGTTTGGAGATACTAATTACTGCTTTTTATACTGGTGAATACTTTTCATGCACTAGCAGGGTAATAAGTCTGTGGAGCTTTGCTTTTCAAACCTTTTTCTAAGCAGAAAACAGCTTTTCTGACCAAAGCAGCAAAAATAAAACCTGAAGATAACAAATTCCCATTTTCAGTTACTCTGTGCTAGAGAAAATAAAGTGAGGGTCAAAATAGCTTTAGTTTACAACAATTTCTTAAAATTACGGGGATTTCACTGTGTCATGGCTTGGTCTGTAACTATTTATCTGACTGACTATAAAATGACAGCTACAGGCTTCTCTAATTCATGTGTTTCTGAAAATTCAATAGCAGGAAATCAATAGAGAGAAGCAAGTACATGAATTAAGATTCAGCACACAAGCCTTTACTTGTGTATTGAACTTGGGAAGGGTGATAGTCACCTGTAGGAATTAATAGATCTGAAGGACGCCATAACTGCTTCTTTCACCTTGCATTTCACAGGAATGGTGTATTGTCTTCTTCACTCCAGTCCCTAGAATTCCCCCAAAAGAGAGCTAATGTATTTCAAACCCTAAAAATAAAATAAAATCTACTCTTAATATTTTAGTAGAAGAAAAAAAAAAAAAAAAAAAAGACATTGACATCTACAGCAATTGGAGTAAGAGCTGTTTTTTTCTAAGGAAGTCAAAAGTAAGTAAAAGTAAATTTAAGGTATTTCTTAGTGTAGTCAAAAGTAACAGTAATATCCTGGAATAGGATCATGTCTAGGATGTTTTTAAGGTAAGGGGCAAAGTAGTTGAGGGGAAGAAAACCCCAGGCTCCCATACCTTGGAAATTTCAGTGAGCTTCAAGAGAAAAGTGACGTATATGGTTGTGTGAGGGACTAGCTGCGGCTAGTGGTTTACTGTTAGGTTAAACAGAACTTGCTGAAGGTGACTTCACATCAGGCCTCAAATCTACATCTTCTGTGTGTATATGACCATACAGTCTTTTATTCTTTTGAGATCCCATGAGACGTCCTTTCACATGAATATGAAAAGGGAGCTATTATATTCAGTGAGGTAAGTTATATCTCTGAAACCATGGTGTGGTATTAAATCCATATAAATCAACGAGGTCACAAGATAGAACAATTCAAATGGAATAGGTTTTGTGCTACTTGAGTTCACACGGTACAGGAATCCATTCCAGATCATTTTAAAATGTTATGTGAAAAACTCAGGGACACTCAGATGTACCTGCAGAGATTAATTGCATAGTCAGTAAAGAGTAGGTCAGAAAGGAAAACAGAGGTTCAAAAGAATGTTCCATTTTATCTATTGCAACTTAGAGTTGACTGTTTTCTGTTCTGAAATGCAAAACCATTTGTATATGGAAAGATTGGATCTCTTGCTTCAAAGAATTTTTTGAAGGTAAACTTAGTTGTCCTTGGTCTTTCTCTGTTTCTTCTTCCTCAGCTTAGACTTTTAACCAGTATTTCAGAAAAAATAATGTTACCTTCATAAAAGACAAAAAATTGCTGCCAGTTATTTTGCCCACATAATATTAGCCATTCTAGTTTTGCAACTGTTAGTTTGGTATTTTTTTCCTTTTTTTTTTTTTTTTTTTTTTTTTGTTTCTGAGCAAGAGACCAGTCATTTAGTATTAATTGCTAAGCTGTTTGAACAGCCATAGCAATGGAATTCTCTAAGTGCGTATACAAAACAGCAGGAAGGATAAGCCTTCCACTGTAGAAATAACTATGAGCAATGTACAGCTATTTGGTTGGGGATTGTGGACAAGTTATTAATATGTCTAACCACAGACTGGCTGAGCACTCTGATTATTCCATTCATTACTGGTTTTATAAAACTCGTTTTACTAGCTTAGGCCATCAGCACCTCATCTACATGAGGTCTTCATTTGAACATCTTGTTAAATGAATCAAAAGTTGTAGAGAATGATGAGCATTTGCAGTATTTTTCCAACAGATATTCTAGTCTTGAAGAAGGGATCTGAGTAGGTATTAGTAAAAGGTTTGAAAACTCCTATAAAATTGTACTCAATCACTACTGAAAGTGTTAAGAGTTCTTGTTTTATCCTTGCAAGGTGAAGATTTGGCTTTAAATTATTGGGCCATTATAAGATTAGATTCATTAGAAGTATGCTATAGTATGTTTGGGCAAGAACAAACCTCAACCGAAAGCAAGTACTGCTTTGATGTAGAGTTTAGATGACTAGACAGAATGAAAGCCCTTTAATAACATTAGTTAATCAGTACAATTCTTACACAATATTTAAGAGCCTTTTGCAACTGCATTTCATATTTATTTGCCTGTGGATCCAGAGTTATAGAATAGTGTACTTTCAAAACAAGAGATTTTTGTGTCTTGGTTGGCTCATTTCTCTGAAGTACTGTTTGCTTTTATTCAGATGATTTATCTTATATTTACACTGTTATGCATCAAGACTACAGCCTTATGTGTACAGTCTGCATTGTGGTCAGCAATTTGATTCCAATTTACATGGATATAAAATAATATCAAACCTTTAAAAGGGGCTAAATAGTTCAAGCAGCAGTATGTTAGTTGTAATAGACCAAAGAGTTGTATGGACAATGCTTCCTTTAGTTTATCTGAACAAACTACTTTTTTTCTTTTTTAAACCACGCTTTTCTCTACCCACACCCATAACCAAGCTGGTTAGCTTCAGATTAACTGCAGACTTATGAAGAAATTCTTACTGCATCTTTAATTGCAAAGTAGTACTTCTCTTGTTAAATATAAAAACACTAAAAGTAATTTATTCAAACAAGGATAAAGTGATTACTGGATCTTCAGATATAGGCCAGTGCCTCTTTACTTACACTAAATAGATTCAAAAGTGGCTAATTCAGTCAAAATTGAATGAGATGCATCATTTTGAAAGTTATGGATACCACAGAGCTGTTTGAAAATATATGACTGGGTGTAGAAAAGAAATTCTGTAATATACTTGATTAAAATAAATAATATAACATGAGCTACAATACTAGACACCAGAAAATCCACAAAGAGATGTTCATTTAAGAAGAAGCACTTGGATTGAAACTTACATCATAAAAAAACTTAATCCAAGGAAACCAAGCTTCATTAGTTCTTTGTTCCTTTTGTTCCCTTTTTTTTTTTTTTTTTTCCCTCCTCCTTCTTTTATTTATTTATTTATTTATTTATTTATTTTCTGGAACAACAATCTTTGGTCAGGATTTCTGGCTACATCATTCTGTAAGAATAGTGTTTAATAATATATGAGATGGCAAAATAATAACCGAAGTAGCATTAGTGTTGCAGTTACAATAAATTAAAAATGGCATGTTTTTTGCTGTAAATATTTTTTAGAATATGTCTGATATAACCCTGTGTTTTAAGGTCATATCTAGCTTATGTTTAAATTTAAAGCTTTAATCCAGTCTGTGTTTAGCTTTAAAACATTATGGACTAAATCTCCAAATCTTCTTATCTTCAAAATTATGTCAGCAGCTATGACAAAATGACATCTGTTCTGAAGCTGTAACAAGAATACTGCATCACTTGACACTTGGTTCATTCCCGTTACAGTACAAAGTCTGCCTCCCACATAACAGATGCAGTGATTCCTCTTCTGAATGCATATGATTCAGCCATAAGCATACTTAGTAACTTGCTTGTAGTTAGTATTTACTGTTTCTGTTCCAGGGAAGAAAGTCAGTATTTTGCAGACTTGAATTGGTCAGAGGAATGTAATTATTTTTTCCAAAAGTAGGGTAAAGCATTACTTTGTTTTTCTTTTTCCTCAGTTTCCAGAACTGGAATATGGGAGAATAGCACAGCAAAACTGCTTGCTATCTTTCCTCACCATTCACTGTGTGCATTTAGTCTGTCAGAAATGCTCTGTTGCTGCAGTTAATTCTGAGCAGAGATTGATTGTGGGCTGTTGTTCCACCAGACATAGCTGAGGAAAATTAATAGCTCGTTGCTACTGAAAGGGGCTGGGGTCCTCACTCTCACCTTTCCAATTCCCCTGGTAATCCTGGCAGGGGCTCCTGCTCCTTAGCTTTTCTGGGGAATCAACCCTGTAGTTTCCTTGGACCCTCGGTATATCTTTCTTAGGGGGTGGCAGCAAACACCACAAAAAAAAAAAAAAAAAAAGCTTTGTCACTGGTGAAGGGAAAGAGCAAGAGGAGGATGGGCTGTTCCCCTCATGGGAGCATCCAGCTTTTGATGAGCTAAGCTTTCCCTGGGGCTGCCCCCATTCACTGAGGGTACATCTGGCCAATTGTCAGAGGTTTTTTTGTGCCGTGCAGAGTCAGGCTGCTCATGGCTCCTCTCTTCTACAACACCTTTCCAAAGGCAGTTTTCCATCCCTATCTTCTGCAGCCCAACACTGTGATATTGACTAGTAACATCACAAAGGATGGTGAGATTTCACAGACGCCTTCTCTCCTATAAACCAAAAATGTTCCTGTAACCTCCAAAGTGTCATGTATTGCTTCACAGACATGCGTATTTCTCCATGGACTCCAGTAGCACTATTTTTCCAGTCTCTCCAAGACCTGGGGCTGGGTAGTCTCAGTTTGCTCATGCCTGACAGGATGGCAGGAGTTTTGGTCTTCCTCACTATCTGCCATTATGGGAAGTGATGTTTGCTTTACATGTGTGCCTGTGGGACTTGGACAGCATTCTGTGGGCTTCTGGCACTGATTTCCAGGTGCAAGAACTTAGTTCTATTTAGTGTCTTTTTCAGGTGTTAGTGGAGGTTTCCTCACCTCCAAATCACAGCAAGAGTTTTGTTTAACACTGTCTGTCTTGTTGTACATCTCTCTTTCACATAAGTGCAAACTTTCTTATTTTCCCATTTCTGTCAAACCAGATGTTATCAGCTTGTAACCTATATTTCACTAGTTCCAAACTGTAATCTGGCACTGCTAAATATAGATAAAGGTCTGGCTTTAGAGTGTTTTTTTTCCATGTTTTCTATTTAGATTTTCAGCAGATTATGTCAAAACATGTAATTTGCTGAAAATTGCACAGTCATACCCATCATTTCAGGGATAGTGGGTAGCAAAAACAACTGTTGAACTAAAGTATTATCTAGTCAGTCAATCTGAAAGAAGCAAGTCTAAGTAGTCTAGGACAAGGACATAGTTTCTTACAACCAACGTAAAAATATCAAAGACTATCTGCTAATTTTTGCTGACGAAAGAGCAGTGTTATGTGCTTCCGATTCTGTTGTAAAATATATTTTCTTTGAGATGAATGTAGAATACCCTTGTCTTCCTTTTTTTTATTTTTTTTTCCTTTTATTTATTTCAGTCATTAACAGATCTCTGATTTCCTTTTAGACTTCTTCACCTCCAATACCTTACAATCACCCAACTTAGCCTTTTCATTACATTCTGTGTGGTTTCATCTTTTGCAGTAGCTTGGGTATTCCTGGCAATTGCGTGTTGGAAGAAAAATTGGCTATTTATTATTGTATATAGTGAGCAAGTTGCATATTTATTGATTGATTTATTTTTGTAGGGACCATGTAGAATACTGAGTGTTTTGATCATTTTCTTTGCTTTCTGTTTCTTGGAGCCTCAAGAATGAGAACTTGCCTTCTGACTTTTGCACTTTTAAGTTCTTCACACCCTTTTTTTATTGTGGACGTGTTTTCTGTACCTTTTTGATGACATTTCCAATGGCTTTTGTCCCATCTTACAAATTCTAGTGGACCAAGGACTGTCACATTCTTAACCTACAGGAGTATGTTTTCTGCTTTGAGATTGTTCTGAGTTTTATTTTTACTTATTTTTAATTAAAAAGTTCTGCCTTAATAGTCAGGAACCCTGTCCTAGGTACACTTAAATTTTTGCTCTGTTGAAAAAAATTATGCAGGTTTTTCTTCTCACTAAGGGTGGGAAATTGCCTTGGCAAGTTGCATGTGCTGTCTTTTTCACACTCTATCTTTCTACAGCTTAAGAGATTTCTTTATCAAGTGTCTCTTTTTGTAACATGTTGAGTAAACACTTGTTTGGTTTCTGAGCATTTTCCATCACCTATTCATTGTTGATTCAGTCTGAATGACTTCCAACTTCTTTATGAAGTTGGGCCTTCCCCTGTTTTTGAGTACTTAGGACAAAACTCCAGTTTTCTTCCCTGATTTGGTTTTATCGTCCTTTATTTTTTTTCACAGTTGCTAAATGACTTTTCAGGTATTCACACATTCACATATTTTTAAACAGAGAACAAAATGGTGGGTAAATAAATAAATCTCATTTTGCTTTATAATTTATAATTCTCTTTTTAAATTGTTTCTTCTATTTAGTTTCTTTTTCCTGCATTAACTAGAAGACTTTAAGGAAATTCAAGCACTTCAGAAAAGTCATAACTGTTACCAGAAATAATACCACTCATACCTGAGGTAAGAGCCAGTACAATTTTAACAAAATCCTGTTAACAGAGAGACGGTACAGACTTCTATATGTTGAAAAGTTTTTAAAGAAAATAAAGAGTAAGACACCAGGGGGATAAAATATAACAAACCATTATAAAAAGGTATTTTTTGTAGCCACTTGTTCATGAATCTTTGGAGTAGGCAATGTCAATCGCTATATAATTGAGAGGAGTTGATAGGAGTTTTTCATAAGATTGCACACAATTTTTTCAAGGAAGTGGCACCACAGAGAGTGACTATTTACAACCCTGCAGTCACCTAATCTTCCAAAGCATGATGTTATCATTTTACAGGCTTTATAATTACTCTGTATTAAAAGAGAAAGGAGAGAAAGAAGAAAAAAAAAAAAAAAAGGCATTATAATGAGTTCTATATGTAAATATGTGTTCTAATATTACTGTTTACAGCTACAAACTGCTTTCTTCATCTATAATTTAAATTCACTTCTGCTACCAGTGACTTCCAAAATAAATCCAGCACTAACTTCCAAATGTTGTGATAAACTAGATACTGTCACATAACTAATTTAATTGCATCATGCAGTTGTAACAGCTTAGATCTTGTGTCCTGTAATTGCAGTGATATTTCTTATTCATTTTGTATATCAGTATCTATCTACAATAGTAGCTTGTTTCCACCTGGATATGGACTGTAGCACATAAATACATGCAAAACAGCAGCTCAGGGGGAAACTCTCTGCCTAAATTAATGGTATAAAGGGAAGATTTTATATAAATACTTGTTTTTGTTGAGGGTATTCTTTTTCTTTGAATGGCCTATTAATTCTGAAGGCCATTTTAGGTCAGAATTCTTAATTTGAATTATGTTGTTGTTCATGGACTCATTTTGTGTCTTATCATCTTCTTTGTCTGATGGCTATTTTATATAGGGCTTTTCAGAACAGTATGGATGGCAACAAAATAACATGTTTATTTTATCTGTTATTATGGCCCAATTCCACTATAGTTAGCCACACTGAGACATACATTAGATTTCAAGTGTCCTATTCATCACAGTGAAACTAATTGCAGAGCAAAATAGACGACATATTAACAAAGATTCAGAGAACCTAGTTTGCAATAATTATTGAAGCAAATAAAAACATTTTGTTTGGGGGCATTGCACACACATAATGGCCAGATGCAAATCCTATGGGGCACTATGTACATCAGTAAGAAGAGTAACTGCAGAATACCAGAAAAAATGTAATGTGGGGTTGGGGGGGGAGGGGAAGCTAAGTTGGTCAGAGAGAATGAGATCTTATGATATTGGAGATGATATTGGAGTTGTGATTTGTTTATGTGCTAAATATAGCCTGAAGTATTGCGTTAGCTCAGTACCTGGAAATACTTACACAGTGGTAAGTGGAAATATTTGAAACAGTGTTTGCTTTGCTTCTCATGAAGGTATATATAGAAAATGCTCATAGTTTTGACGTTTCCTTCTAGAATTTCTTCACAGAGACATATTTTACTAAAACTTCTAGTACAGTTAACAGAGAAAATAGGCATTTTTGCACACCTGTCAGGTTTGAAATAGAAATTACAAAATTCAAAGCTAAATAAGAGTTGAGTTCAATTAGCTGAATTTCAGACCATGAGACAAAAAGTATTAGGCCCATTGGATGTTACTGGGGGAGATGTTACTACTGAGAAGAAATGATAAGTTGAAAGGAAAGAGAATGATAATTCATAGCCTCAAGAACTTGAAGGGATTAATAGGAGTGCAGGTAAGCATGAGGCTGAGGAAGTTTTAAAACTATTAGCTATGGGCAGTGAAATTTTTAGGTGTTTTGTTTTGTATTTTTAGGTTTATAAACTTTAGTTCCCAGACTTCTGTCTGGAAATATTTTGCACACTTCTCTTGAGATGAGGGCTGAGAGAATACCAGAATTGGGGTTGTTTTGTGAACTCTCTAATATGAGTCACTGGGGCTTTGTCTTGACGACAGTTGCACATGGGTGACAATTGCACAGTGGCTGTCAGACCTCAGGATCCTCGTGTCTCTGTTTTGGTGATCTTTATTATGACAACTGTAAAGGTGTGTCAACAAGTTTGCCAAAATTTATGGTCTGGACTTATTCAGCTCATGTCGCATGGTGACATCCTCCTCTTATACACAAACATACTCAAACTCATGAAGATCCTGCAGTCTAAATAGCCAAAGCAGTTAAAAGACTACATCAGTGTTACTCAGTTTTCTTCTTTCCTTTTGCGTAAAACATAGCCTGTACCTGGTAGGACCAGACACAGATATAAAAGCTGGCTCTGAACAAGGTGGTAGGTCAGTTGGCATGCTGTCTGTTCTACAGACACAGAACAGCCAGTTGGTAATGTAGTAATTACTCAGGGGTGGCACTGCATGATACGGGTATGCTGTTGCATCCAGAACTTTGGCTAAAGTGCCTTTAGTCACAGGGTGTCCCTGAAAGGTACTCTCTACTCTTAAATTACAGCTGTGGCACTTGCTCTGCACCTCCTGCAAGGGAGCTCTTTGTCTTGGTAGAACCAATAGCCACTTTTCAATTAAATTCTTGAGCAAAGCACTCTTCTAACGAGAAGGAATCAGCCCAAGAGAAAGCTACTTCCACATCTGATGTAAAATGGATTATCTCCATCTGGGCTGGACTCTCCATTGGTACTTTGCATCTGATTTCTATTATCTGCCTCTGATTTAGAGGATAAACACTCTAGGGCAGCGTTTGCGCAGTACCACACACACTAACAACAGTCAATAAATTATAGGAAAAAATGATCATACATGATTGTTCCCAGCTTCACATCCCTCATCCTTCATTCAGATACTCCAAGTGGTGCAGGGAAGCTGTGTTTTCTGAGAAAGACACTGCTCTACACTTGCACATTTCCTTTTGAACTAGTATTTTTTCGCTAAGGGGCCTTAAAGTATTCCCATTCATAATTTAATGATGTTGTTTTGCTAGTTGTTCACTCCCTTAATTATTCAAATCCATTGCAGATGTTAAGACACCTAGTTATAGACAGTTACCAAAAAACAACAATAAAAAAGAAAAAGACCAATTTACTCCTCAAACCCAAGTGACCTAAAAATGACTTTTTCTTTCCTTCTTGCTCTCTTTTTCCCCTTCATTTCTCACCTGTGCTCCACTCCTTTTCCTGTGCTCCTGTCCCTAAAACCTGAACTTTACATGTAGTTTTTATTCTTCTTGGGAAACAGAAGCATATCCACAAATATGCCTAATCATATCCTTCAATATTTAAAAATATTTGGGCATGACTCTAAAATAGCATAAAACTTTGAGAAAGATATACTCTTAAATTTAGCTTATTTAAGCTGTCTCACAGATGTGTGATTTTTTTACACTTTCTGTGTTTTTCTTGTTCCTTCACGTACACCAAGCAAATACAAAGTATTGCTGTTTTGAAAGGCAATGTTTAAATCTGAAACACAGAATGCACAAATCAGTGAAGATTCTGTCTTATATAGGTATTTTAACCTTTATCCCTACTCTTCACCTCCCCCTCCCCCCCCACCCCCCCACTCCCCCTGCCTTGGTTTTTCTAGTATTCTGTGTTGTTTTCTTCCATTTTCCTTAATAGATTAAAAGAAATACAGTCAGAAAAGAGGTTTTTCCTTACCAGCTTTCTCACCCTAAACAGCAAATAACAAAAATCAATATGTGTGAATGTTAAAAGATGGAAAATATTAGACATGATGGTTAATAAGCACTTTAAAGCTTTAATGATCTCAAGGTGTGTCTTTGTATCTCCATGGCCAAATGTTGCCTAATACTTCTTGTAAATAATACAGGATAGCTTATTACTCTCTAAGTGACCTGTGCTATGTGGTAATAGTCTATTTGAATATATCTTGTTTATGGGGTGTTTTGCTATGGTCAGGAGAAAGCAAAGCAGAACAGCCATTTCCTCATTTTTCCATAGCCCAGAAACAACTGTATCTTTTAAGCTACCGGACAAGGCAAAAACTGGGAGATGGGAAGGTGAAGGGAGGAGGAGCTAGTACAGTTATCCCTGCTTTTCAGTTCATTGATCCAAAGACAAGAAGGAGCAAGTCATTTTTCTTGGTGAGTCTCTGAGCAATCCTTATTGTGATGGAGATTTTTATTTATTTTTTATTTTTTAATGTATGCTTCAAAGCCACTGTAAACATACAAAGATGAATTGTGTCTGTGTATGTGTGCTTCTACCGCTATGTATAGATATTATATATAGATTCATATTTAAGTAAAATCTGTGAGCTCTTAGCTCACATCCATGCTAACTAGTTTCTTCGGATAATTTTCCAACACAAAGCATGAAATTGGAGCCCTGGATTCTTTTCTGTAGCTGCATTTTAAGTCAGTATGAAGCCTGGAATGGCTGATGCAATACCGCCTTATGTGCTGGGCTCTCTGCTCTAAGGGCATGCAAAGGAGTGGTCTGCAGAGCCTTAAAGTTGCAGCGTGCCTGTGCACATCACACACTGCAGCATGGCTTTTCCCTTGAGTGCCAGGACTTCTGCAATTTGTAAATCACTTGAGCAGGATAGTGTCACCAGTTGAGCACAGTCTGGGCTCCCATGGTGCTTGGCAGGCAGCTCTGCGCCCTTCTCTTCTGTTCTAAGATTGCAGGTCCTTACCCCAGAGCCCTGGGGTAAGGAAAAGAAGCCTCCCTTCTGCTGTGTTCCTGCTGTGTTCCTGCATGTTCCTGCTGTGGGGTCCTTGTGGGGGAGGCAGCTCGTCCTCTCTCTTCCGTCTTGTGTTTCTTCCTGTTCTCACCCCATCCTTATTGGTGGAAAAACTGCTGTGTCTTTGGGATCTGCTGAATCGATACGGGATGCCCCACTCTTTAAAATGGAGCAGGTGGCCATTTCACCACTAAAAAGATTGCTTTTGCAAATTAAATAAACCAAGAGGAAAATGAACATGATTCAGATGCGGGGTCTACCAGAGGAGACTAGAAAATATAACACCTGTTTCACACATGCATCATGCAAGGGGTACTCAACACGTGTGTGTGGCTTACAATTCCTGCGGTTCCTGAACTTTTTTTTTATGTCTGTAGAAGGTATGAAAATCTGAACTGATCACCAATATGTGTAACATCAAAAAGCAGAGGAGTGAGTTTTCTTTCATTTTTCCAAATATAGATTCTATTCTGTTCCTTCTTACTACAGCTGTCCAGAGAATTTACATTTATCTTTTTTTTTTTTTTTTTTTTTTTTTTCTGGTAGTTTCTTCAAAAGAACTGAACCACAGTATTATCAAATCTCCCTCTCCTTTTCTAAACTGTACAAAGCTAGAGTGTGCATTATTGCAGTTAGGAAAAATAATGTGCTTAAGAATGTGTTTAAGGAAAAATAAGATTATTAAAAATGTGTTTACAATTGCTGATACTTATAGGAATTCCAGTAGCAATCATGTTTTAATAGGTGGCAAATTTTGGTAGTAGTTTGGTTTTCTTTTGTTCTTTTGTTTTTGTTTGTTTGTTTGTTTTCGATCTTGATAGATACTAGTATGATTAGGCACTACGTTACAATGAATATTCATTTTGGTTGCATTGCACTTCCCCATCAATGACAGAGAGATTAACTAAAACAATATTTTATTTCCTACTTTAATGGTGAGTACATAACATTAATTTTATTATTAATCCAACTAGAAACTCTTGTACAAAGCTATTTCAATCCATTAGTTGTCCCGTTGTAATTGATGGATTACTGCATTACCATTTAATTTAGTATTGTTTTCAAGGCATTACATTCAGTTTCATTCAAGTTAATTGTGTAGCCAAAGAAGGGAAGAACTTGCTTTGTGAGCATGAGTGATGCAAGAGTGGATTCTTCCTGATTTCAGGAGTATAATGGGATGTGATCCATATAGCAATTCTGTACAAGTCCTACCAGTTAACATTACCTTGCAATTTATGGCAACAAGAAATGAGGGAATGGACCAGAAGAGTGCATGGCATTTGGATTCAGCATTGTGATATTCTTGTCTGCAAATGGAAATTAACATCAATTATTCAAATCTAGTTATGCTTTCAACCCTCTTAATTGCAAAGTGTTTTCCATTCAGTGATCAAGCCCAATTCCCTAAACATAATAGCAATTATAACTGTGCATCCAGAGGAAAATATACTCTCTTTGGCCCAATTTTCAGCTCTGACATGACCTCTTTATGCCGCTTTTTACACAAAGGGGTTGTTAAGCCGGAGCAAACTTTTATTTATTTATTTTTATTTTTTTTTTAATGTAGAACATGTCCCAGGGTAGTAGAGAAAGAAGATTACAGTCTTCTTAACTGCCCCAACATAATAGATGGGATAGGGAAAACATAATGGGTGGGATTCAGCTGCCTAGACCCACATAAGTAGACCATTTTAAACAGATGTCCTCAGGTATCTGAGGCACCTTCACAATATGAATACATGCAGTGTAGGATTTGGGGAAGAACTGTAGAGCAGCAGCTGGAAGAAAGGCTGGAGTCAATACTCCAGGGCATCTAAACTACTACAGTGGTTAGGTGTCTGAATTACTCTGGTTACACGTGACAATGGGGACAGCTCTTCTGGGTTATGCAAGGGTAAGGTAAGTTATATTATTCTTTAAGCTAAAAATTATGTCATGTACTGGATTGCATAAGGGCATGATCTTTTCCCCCTGAAAGCAATTCCCATTTTTGACTGAGAGCAACTTCAGGCAACTCTTGTCCATCTTGTAGCTTTGCTGAGGCAAACTGAGGAATATGTTGCACATTTTGAGTGTTTAGTCTGTAAGGGTTTCAGGGTTTGAAAATACTGCACCTTTACTGCAAACAATGATTGAGTATGGTGGGTGAAGAACTGGCTGTCTGGCGGGGCTCACAGTCATCGTGAATGGAGTTCAATCCATTTGGTGGCTGGTCACCAGCAGCATTTCTCAGGGCTCAGTTACTGGGGCCAGTTTTGATTAATGTTTTTATTAATTATCTGCATGAGGGGATTGAGAGCACCCTCAGTAAGTTTATAGACAATACCAAGTAAGGCACTACTGTTGATCTGCTTTAGCATGGGAAGGTTTTGCAGAAGGATCTGGATAGGCTAGATAGATGGGCCAAATTCAGTCACATGACATTCAATGAGGGTAAATGCCAGGTGCTACACTTGGGCCATAACAACCCCATGAAGTGTTATAAGGCTGGGGAAGAGTGGCTGGAAAGTCGGCTGGCAGAAAAGGACCTGGGGATGCTTTTCAACAGCCAGGGGAACAAGAGCCAGCAGCGTGTTCAGGTGGCCAAGAATGGCAATGCATCCTGGCTGCAGCAGAAACAGTGTTGCCAGCAGGACTAGGGAAGTCATTGTCCCCTTCCACATGGCACGGCTGAGACCACACCTTAAGTAATATGTTCAGTTTTGGGCCCCTCACTACAGGAAGGATGTTGAGTTGCTCAAATGTGTGTAAAGAGCAATGAAGCTGGTGAAGGGACTAGAACACAAGACATACAAGGAATGCCTGAGGGAAGTGGAGCTGCTTTGTCTGCAGAAGAGGAAACTGAGGGGAAACGTCAATGCTCTCTATAACTACCTGAAAGGAAGTTCCAGCGAGAAGGGTGTTGGTCTCTTTTCTCAGGTGAAAAGTGATAGGACATAAGGAAGCTTCAAGTTACACTAGGGAATATTTAGATTGGCTCTCAGGGAGTTGTTTGTTTGTTTGTTTTCATAGAAAGGGTAGTTGGGTTGGGTTTGGTGATCTTGAAAATGTTTTCCAATCCAGATGATTCTATGAAATAAACAATAATGCATCATTTATTTCTCAGTAACTACAATCACAACTTTACTGAGTGGGCAGTAAATATCAGGGATTGATATGAAGTCCCAGGCTTTGTATAAGCTACAAAAAGAAATATCAAAATGTGCTGTGGCTTCTTCCCAGCCACCTTCTCTGATTACTTTTCTACATCATAGAGTAAAAAGACCAGGGAGCAGCTGATGATATGTCCACCAAAGAGATAATCTCTTGTCTGATACTCAGGGACAATTCCTGGTCTGTCATTCCTTTGCCTGTAACACACAGTCACAGGAGACATCAAAAATCAATGACATTACTAACAGAGAGGAAAGTATTAATTTTTCTGAACCAAGTGGTTACCCCAAGTTGGTACCCTGTGGGTTATATCTATTAGATTATTAGATTATATCTATTAGAGATGGAAGCAGTTGATGAGAACACACATTTCCTCATTGTGTTTCCTCATTTCCCTTCTAAAAAAGAAGATGCAAAGTCTCGGTTTTCTGAACGCTTTAAGAATCAAATCTAGGACTCGTCCTTGGTTACAGTTCACTACTTCCTTCTTATGTCTAACATGGAGCTCTCCTTCCCCAGGTTTTACCATATGCACTTTTGAGAAACACTGTTTTCTTACTGCCTTCTCCATTTCCTGATGTGATGGTTTTGATTCATCTTGAAAATAAAAATAAAAATCTAATTCAGTCAAAACTCTTTGTATAGATTTCAGCCAGCACTAGCTGACCTGCATTTGGGTAGTGATTCCTCAGAATGGTGAGTTTCATCTCTTTCTAGCAAAGAGGTATTTTTTTTGATATAGTTTCTTTGAATAAAGGTAGGTTTCTTTTTCAACCATCTTCAACTAAATCACAATTTCCCAGTAAAACAGTGCAAATGTCAAACAGTCCATCATAGGGATGGGCTTCCAGCTGAAATGGTGTAATTTTTGAAACTCCTGAGTTGGTTATATTTGGGTGATGTTTTCTTTGCTACAGAAGCTTACCCTTCTAAAATGGAAAGACTGCTTGCTAAATGCATCTGAGGATAGAACAAAGATTTGATTACTCTTATCTCCAACAACAATCTGTGGAAACTAGGGAAGTTGCCATGAATGATGCCACTTTTGCCTTGTTTTCAAAGGTACTCCTTCACTTTCAGAGGATTAGCCCAAAATCTGTGCAACGTCTCCTGCAATGTAAGCTTCATTTTGAGGGATTAGGTAGGATTTCACTTGTGCCCAGAGGATTTCTGATTTGTTTCTCTACAGAGGCATTATTTTGAAGCTTTGAAAGAACTGAAAATGCTAGTTGACAAATCAAAGCTAGCATCCCATGCTAACACTTATACAAAGTCCATTCCCTTTATGAAAGGCTGCTGTTCATGTTCACTGAAAACTTTGGTTTGTATTACTCTACCAATACATATGGTAGGTTTTTCTGTTTATTATGGCTGGAGTCTAGATGTAATGATAGATATAGAGAGATTACAGTTTCTCTTCTTATAGCTTATCACAGGTTGTATATAGGTTTGTGTATATTTCTGATGGAGTATATTACTGGTATCTGGAAGCTGATCCACAAGAAATGAGATGCATTAACTTCAATAATTAGACTGTTGTCCTGCAGCCCAGCTAGTACAGTACAATTTGCTTATTCTAATAGGTGCTTTTTTATTCCTTATTACTTTAGAATGAATCTCTCATTCAAGGAAAAAAAAAAAAAGGAAAAAAAGGATAAAAAATGCAACACAGAGAAATTACTGTGGAAGTGGTAGCGCATGGAAATATTTGCCTTGGGCCTTGGTTGGAGTAGTTGTCATATATTTATGTCATGATATAATGGCATACTGTGGGCTATTCTTGTATGCATTTTCATTCCAAGCTCGTTTGTCACTTGTCTGTGTAAATTCAACATCTTCCTCATCTGGAGAAGTTTATGTATCTCCTTGCAGTTGACTGTAAACAAATTACAAGTGCTGCTTGGCAGGTGACAGATAGATGCAGTTGGTTAGGTAAGGCTTGAGCAGTCTCAGTGCACTATGAAAAATTTACACATTTGAAAAATTCTAGGCTACTGTTTTCTAGTGTAGAATTTTGGGATATGACAGCAGATGTCAGATTTTTAAAGGAGAAGAATGAGAATCTGTGGGGGATTGAACTATTTCATTTTTTTCTTAGGAAAAAAAAAAAAAAAAAAAAGTCCAGACAGTTAGCTGACTTGCTGCTGTAATTGGTTGCTTCATGCACGCTGTGTCAAATGAGTCCATATGTGAGGACTGTGTTTCTACACTCCACTAGGGAAGAGTTTGATTTCTGATTTTCAGCATATGGCAGGCTCTGAGCCTTAGGTAGCAGTAGTCAAGCAAAGGCCTCCACAATGTATGATGGGATCAACCTATTCAGATTCTCCCCGGCTTCGGGTAGCTGCATGCACACACAGCTGTGGAGCTCATTGTAGCACTGGGGCCTCAGAACGTTTCTGCCTTGCATAAAGGAAAACTTTAATAAACCCACAAAAAATTAATTTGGACCTTTTTCTGACACAAGTCTTTAAAGTCAGTGGGAAGCACTGAGGCTTTTGGGCATGCCAGCTTTTTATTTATTTCCATGTATTCAGCTACTCTACCTATTGATTTCATTCATGGTGTCACTGTTGTTCCTATAGGCATTTCATGTTCTTTCAATATGTGAAAGCAATATGCATGGGTTCTTGGTGAGCAGTCTCAGTTGTGGAGAAAGGTGTTCTGCAAAAAGAATAGAAGTGGTAGTGTAGCTCTTTGTGCCTTGCATAAGGCATTAGCCATATGGCTCTAGCACTGGGTGCTGAGAAAGAAGCTGGAAGGTGTGTTCGCCTATGTTTTGTTTTCACTGTGCATTTCTTTTAATTATTTTTTTATTTTTTTTCTTAGCTCACTTACAGATGAGCGCTTGTGGTTGTATCTGTAATTGAGCTAGCCTTTCCTCAGGAAAAATCCCACTAGTCCATGAGAACATAGGAAAGACTCTTGAGGTCTTCAGGGGCAGCTGCACTCTGCCTTGTGTTATGTGATGGTATTCATATATTTTTTAATTCCCCTTCTAGTTAGGATCCTTTTGCCCATTACTTCTCCTTCATTGCTCTGGAAATCTCATTTTATGTGCAAGCCTATTTCAGGCTGTGTTTTATTCCTCTTTGTTCTTGTGCCAAAGACTACACTGTCTTTTAGTGTAAATAGTTTTTCTTTTGAATGTTTATCCTTCTCTTCCCATAACACACACACACAAATATTTGAAAAGTATACATATCTACTTACATGCACAGCAGTATTTTCTCTGAACTGAGCAAAGGGAAGCCTTTTTAGTAATGATATTATCCTAGAAAACCATCTTTTTTCTGTTCCAATTTGAAGCTCTCTTCCTTGGCCATCCCTGATTAGAACTAAACAAAGTATCCCTATAATATTGTACATAAATTGTCGTCAACATTTTATACAATAGAGTTAATACTGCGTCTCCCTATGGAAATATTTGGTTTGCATAGTTGTACTATCATATTAGCTTTCTTAAAAATAAAAAAAAAAAAAATCACCAATGGCTTATGTTTACCTTGATGACACATTTCATCAATTCACCTATTTATACAGATAATATCCCTATATTTTATTCTGAGACATTTTCAAAACCTTGTCATGCATAGTAAATTATAAAAGTGTGAATAGAAAATAGAAAAATATGTAATCCAGCATGTAGCAACATATAGAATTTGGGACTGTAGAACCTACCCCCAGAGATTTGTTTCTCTAAAGAAAAAACCTGTAAAAAGGGTCATTTCCAGGTGTTTTTTTTTGTTGTTGTTGTTTTGTTTTGTTTTTTGAAAATGCAAATTGTTACTTATGGTAACATGTTAATCATTTTGTATATTGTTGTATAGTTAGCATGTACCAACCCAATTTTTACTTCATTAGTTGAAAAAAGAGTTTAATAACTGCATTGTATATAACATTGAACTGCGGGGCACTTTTATCATGCATCATGATTTCACTGTAATATTCAGGAATGTTTGTAGAATGAAATATTTACTTATTATAAATGTATTTATTGTAACAGAATCCATCAATTCCTACTAATAACATGCATTCAGTCCAATAATGTGTGAAATTGTCATTTTTATAAGAATAATTTACATCTTGAATTTACTTTCTATTTCAACCTTACCCAAATGTTCTCCACAATCTTAAACTATTCAACTTGTAGAACACATCAGTAAAACATTCATACCAATTTGTATTCATTTTATCCCTCTTGCTCACATTAAATCTTTTAAAATAGTTTTTCATTATGATTAAAAATTACAGTAAATATGGGAGGAACTAAAATATACAATACTTTCAACGCAGTGATTTGAAGAAATCCCATTATAACATTCTGTGTTTGCATGTTATTCTAGCAATACATCCTTACAATGAAATATATACATATCCCTCTAAAGTTCCTTTTTTTCATTCTCTGCCTGTAAGTTTGAAACCTCTGCAAATCAGTGTAGTTTAATGTGCTGACCATTTCTTTTGGTGAAAAAGTACGTAGCTGCATGTGTATAACTAATGCTACCCAAAGGACTGACAATGGATACATTATTTATTATGAGTTACTGATGATGTTATACCTCATGAGTGGCAGCAAAACAGAATGATGAGGTGGTATGAAAACTCATCAATAACTAGATGCAATAAATAATGTATTTGCCATCTGCCAATTGAATTTTTTTTTATTATTTTTTTTCCCTCAAATGTTTAATAAGTATTTTGGAATGATATAGGGAATTGTATAATTGTATCATCTAGATTCAAGGAAATGTTTTAAAAAATCTCATTTTATTCTGGGGCACACCTTTTTTTTTTTTTTTTTTTTTTTTAAATTATACAGAGATATTAGAGATGAGCAAATATTCTCAATGAATAATTTATTTGAATTTAACCTCCTTTTCTACTATTGGAATATTCAAACGATAGACTACAACTTATTCTGATTCATATGTTATTAAAATTTCATTTGACAGATGTCTTTTTGAGTTTTTATTTTATGTCTTGACAGCGATTATTAGAAAATGGAACTACGTGCTCTAATTCTGGTGAAATAAATGTGATGCTTTTTTATCTGATCCTTGATTAGCTGCAATTGGCCTTGTGAATCCCATGGTACTCTGGCTTTGACTGCATGAAAATACAAGCAAATCTTATGTGAGTGCTTTATGAGAAGAAGTAAAGGTCAGTTTCTGCCAATTCTCATGCATATAATATTGAAGTTGCTTTCAATTAAAATATTGTTTAACTGTGAAAAGCTGCTACAAATACAGAATGAAAAACTTCCTCTACAATTTTAAACATTTTCCTTTGCAGGTTTGCAGGTTTTTGATTAAGCTCACCATTGAGGTGTCATGTTTTGTATCTTTTTTTTTTTTTTTTTGACTCTGTAGCATGTGATCTGCCCGTTCCTGATGTTCACCTACCCAGTCCTGAGACCATGACCTTCCAGGAGCTGCTTCTCTCACTATAGAGTGAAGGTGAAAATGGTCACAGAACAATTTAGGTGCTACAGTACTCTAACTACTCTTATTCCTCTTGTGTTTTCTGTAAAGAAAGACCATTAAACAAATATATTAAAGTTAGTCCACATAACCCTGTTGGACAGAAATTTATAGGTCCAGATGCCTTCTTCCTACTTCTGAGCAGATAACTGAGGATCCTCCATGAGGCTAATGAGGTGAGTCTCACAGTGTTTATTTCATGATAGCAGTTACTTTGGGTTCCTTTTTCAATTAGTACAGAGAGAGACAGGAATAATACAAGGACTGTTCAGATAACAAGTGCTCTGTATTGCTCTCTGGATCATCTTGCTCGCTCTCATCACTGATTGTAGTGGGAGACCAGGAAGGCAAAGACAGGATTTATCTAACTGTAATGTAGAAGAAAACAATGAAACAGGCATTTCTAGACAATGATTTTTTGATTTTTTTTTTTTCCCTAAATAATACAATACTAAGGTGGCTAGTGCAAATGTGTATTTCTATAACCAAACTGAGCAGAAGGAGTGGGTTCCCTTTGCACCACTCCAGAAATACAAAACAACTTAACTTGCCAGAGCAGGCAGGTTTACAGCTGCTTTATGTTGACAAAAAGGCACAAAGAAGCCAGAAGGTACTATTGAAACTACGACTTTGCCTGACAGTGGCAAGACAAATAAAGGAGTGTATGAATCATAAATACATATAGATTTTTCATGTCTTTTCATGGCCCATTCCTGCAGCAGGATTCTATTTCAATGCTCTTATTCACTAGAAATAAATAAATAAATAAAATGTTTGGGGAAAAGTTCTGTTCCGAATTCACATTAAGACTTTGCTCTCTAGCATGTGATGAAGACTGCTCCTCTCAAGCTGGGAATTAAGAGTCTATAGTAATAGCCTGGTCGATCTGTTGGAGGGAATAACAAGATGGTCAGCCCTGACAGTAGCCTGATGTTGCTGAATTGTGCTTCTTTGAAGAGCCTAAAGCACTTGCTGACACCAAGAGCTCCTACCAAAAGCCCTGCTGTCTTTAAGGACCTCTTCCATAGAGGAAGCCCTTTTAATTAGGTTTTGCTCCAGTTCTCAGAATTTCACTGAAAATAAGTATTCTGAGATTCAGAAATGCATATGCCACTTTGATATTTTATTTATTCATAACACTGCCAAAACCCAAATAATAAAAATGAAACTAAATATATAACTAGTTGAAAAAATAGAACTAGTTGAAGAAGGTAAGAGCTTTCTGATCAGTCATAATTTATTTTTCATGACAATATTTATCTGATATTCCCTCTCCCCACACCCATTACCTCAAAAGAAAAAGGGTGAAGGAAGGATAGGAGGGAGTTCACAAGCAAATGAACCTCTGCATCTTAAAAAGACTGCAGTTACTGGGGTTACAAATCGCATCAGTCTCCAGACAACAAGGAGAATAGATCTGCCATCAGCAGCAGTGGGGTTAATAGAAATACATTCTGCTGTTTTTTTTTTTTTTTTTTTTTTTCCAGATCTTTGTGCTTTTTCAGAATTTCTGTAATGAGCATGTTGTGCCTGTCAGGGGTTGGTTTCTTCATTGAAACCTTCACAGTCACTTTCATCCCCAATGTCTCAAACTTCTTGTCAAAACCTATAATTACCTCCCAGAGTCAAATCTGCCATTAATCATCGCAGAAACAGTTTTGCAAAGCCTCATCACTCAGAGTGCTGAAAATGGGTAGGGACCTCCTGTATCTGTACCACTTCACTGGACTAAGTTGTGCTATTCTGGACAAAATTGAGAATTAACTAAAATAAGCTTTGCCGAAATAACAAAGATTTCAGATGACAATGCTGTGCCATGTGAATTTAATTCAGATGTCTTTCTTCCTCTTTCACTCTTTTCTTTTCCTTCATCAAAGACAGACATGTACCTTCCATCCTTTGCTGCAATACAGCAATAACAATTAGAGGGGTATAATGTGTGAAATACTTTTCCCGGTGTCTATATTTTTCAGGAAAGACCCAGTCAAAAGGCTAAAAAGAGGATTTTTTTTTTTTTTTTTTCCGGTTAGATTATAAAAAATCAAGGTAAAAGCTCTACTCAATTTTAAGTGTTCCAAGGTGGGGGAAAGAATTTATTTAGAAAAATCACATGCATCCTTATCAGAGGTGATTCTTCTTCTTTTCATTTGCTTTCCTCTTCTTTTCATTTCCTTTCCTTTATTTTTCTTTTTCATCTCACCTTCTCCATTTTTCACTTTTATGGGAAAAAAAATCCATGGGAGAAAAAGAAGGGAAAAATAGTGATTGTTTAAAAAGCCTCCAGAAAATTACAAGAAATAAACA
>CM021697.1:97779645-97836246 GCA_011074415.1 Stictonetta naevosa
TTAAGAAGAAAGATCTTGTACTTAAATCTTAAATATATATTTGCTCCAAAATGCAATGCAGTCTGAATATTAACATATACAACTATTAACAGTATATTAACAGTATATTAACTGTATACAACTATTTCAATGAATATAAAAGCAGAGAAAGAAGTCCTTTCCCATATCATTAACCCCAATGCCTATGTTGAATTAAAGTCACTAAGAAAATGAGAATCTCAAGAGTCACATTTTGATACTATAAGTGTTCATCTACTTGATGTGGATCATTTTGCCAGCATTGGTAAAAGATCGATGTGGACAATTAATGCCATTTGCAGGACATCTGAAGGCAGAGTTCCATGGTCACATCCACTCCATGTGAACTCCATAATCATGTGAACAAAGGCCACTGTTAAAGGGAAGGAGTCCTGATGGCTTTCTTTCACCATGTACTATTTCTCTCACCACTTGTCAGATTTGATTTGAGTAAGGTAGCAAATTTCATCTGCTTCCTTCCTCTCCTCCTTCTTCCTGGAAGAATTCAATGGAAGATGCTTATCTCTGAGATATTTGTCAGTCTTTCTTTTCAGTATATTTGAGACTACGATCAGTATTCTGCTTTTTAAACCTGAAAATGAAGTGAAAAGGTGTGGTGGTGCAGCAGTCGTAGAGCATGGATGATCAAGCTCTGGAATACAAAAAAAAGGCTGCCTACCCAGCTAGCCTCTGATGCTCCTCTCTAGGTACAGCCGTGCACTTTCATGACATTGAGAGAAGAGCTCAGTTCAATGATAAGAAACCAGATTTATTTGGTTGTGTCACTGCAAAAAAAAAAAAAAAAGTTTGTGTTCAAATTAGCAAGCAGACGTGTTCCTAGGCTTGCTGCTTGTACAAGTGCTGTTCTGGCATCCACGTATTTGAGGGCAGCTATAAGCCTCAGTTGTGTGCTGCAACTGAACATGGAGCTCAGGAGAATATGATTTGGGCAAGAGCTGTTTCCTCAAGGGATGCAATGTCAAGTCTCTCCCTAGACTTCCTGTGCCTCAATTTAAGCCATTATAGATGGTTCCCAATAATGAATTTCCCTGAGTGTTCTCTTCCCGATCTGTTCTCTTCCTGTAGAACACACATGAATTTTAAAACTTTAAAAGCTAAGGGGGTGCCATCCATTTGGGACATCTGGATCCTAATGGGAATGATCTTATAGTTCTCAGAAATTCAGAACTCATCTGAAACTTTGCTTCCAAATTCATCACTTTCAAGATTCTAAGACTCTTTATAGAGAAAGCAGCTAAAGGTTCTGTAGACATTTGTAGGTAACAGAAGAAGAAGAGGCACACAACAAAGAAAGCAAAGGAGGGGATTATGAACTAAGGTGGACGCTGTGAAACTTCTGCTAGAAAAGGAGAACTGATTTGCTTTTGGATAACTGTTAGAGGTGTAAGGGAAACTGGAAAATGATTATTCAGCACAGGCCAAATCTTCATGAAGATAATGAAAAGGTTGATTAGTGAGTCAAGAGAAATTAGAAGGATGAACCTGCTGAAGTTTATTTTGATTCCTGAAATGAATATCGTATGAAAAATATGCAACTGGAAATATTTTAGAAATTCATATTTATAACGGTATTCACAAAAATAAAAGGGAGTATAAAATAATTTTCTCTTATTTCTGATGGTAGAAAAGGAAAGAAAAGGAAAAAGATCTAATTTAGGGAAATATCCCAGATATTTCCAACCATTTCTATCAACCTCTGTCTCATGTTTTTGTCTCATTCTGTGTTTAATCCTATACATAGACCCTTGATTTTGTGCAGACTTTTCATCCTACGAGTTCAGGTAAATTCCCTGTGATTCCAATTCCCTTTACAATCTTTCACTGCCTGAGACAGCTTTCAGGTACTGCCTTACTTCAGTGAATGGGATATTTTTCTTATCACTGATGTCCTTTTCTCTGTACCCCAACTCCCTCATTGGTGCATTGCTATTCCCCTGAGAACTGCAACCTCATTTTTCAATGATTGTGGGATCAAAAATCTAATCAACATGTTTTCTGATCTCTGTTGCTCTGTCTGTCTGATCTATCAAGACCCATTTTCCACTTGAAAGGGTAAACAGATATCCATTTCTACCAACAGTATTTGTACTGACAGCAAGGGCAAATCATGAGCCTGTGACTACAAAACCCTGTAATTCAGCTAAGGAAGTTAAGCAGAATTTAGTATGACAATTAGATTAGATTCTGAAGCAGTTGTTTTGAATTCTCTTCCATTATGTGTGTGCATCTTGTCAGTATTTTTCTGTGCATGTATACTTTTTTTTTTTTTGTATTTTTTATACTTTATATATATACATAAAATTTTATTTAAAAGACACTTTTAATAATTTAACAGAGAAATATCACATAATATGAACAATACATAATCTGCCAAAGGGTTAATTAAATTAAAGCAGTGTGTAAGAGAACTGCTTAGGCAGAACTTTGAAATATTATGGCTGACATAGAAAGCTGTATAGAAATTAGAGCCATAAAACGGTAAGTTGATTCTAGGATGCTATAGAGAATGTTTACATCTCAAGGGTATTTAAAATAACACAGAATCAGCAAATGTTTTTATACATTGGAGAATCCTGTAACAAGGCAGGATATTTGATCCTGGCAGAGTTTTAATTACTCAGATGTTGATTTGGATACCACTCAATACAAAAATGAAGAGGAGGAACACATTTTGAGAGGTATTTCAGGATTGCTTTTTTCCATGGTTTATTGAAGCATTCAGATGGTTAGAGGCTATTTTGGACCAAGTCCTAGAAAATATACCAAGTATGATTAATAGGACTGAAGCAAAGAAACACCCGGGACATTACAATATCATTAGTTCAAAATATTCTTAGGGGCTGGTGGAAACTAAGTGAACATTCTGGACTTCAGGAAAGCTGACACTGAGAAAATATGAAATGCTCTAACAGATTTTGGTTAGCATTTTATTGGTCAAGATTTTATTTTGCAGAGGGAATCTAGTGGAGACTCTAGGAAGTGTTTTGGAAACAGTTGGTGATGCAATTAAAATCCGTCTCAGTTCAGTCTAGAGGGAAAAAAGGCAACAGATGCAAGTTTGTTTAAGTGGCAATGTAAAAATAATTATAAACAGAAGGCTTCTTTAAAAACATATACAAAGTGTAGTGAGGGGTGGATTGGGAAATCTCTAAAAATAAGCATAAGGAAGTCGAGAACATAATTATCATTGTTGAATGTCGAATTGTAAAGGGTATTTCAACTAACAAAGGATTTTGGTTCTGTGCTTACAGTAAATGAAAAATATAATTGGAAATAGATATGCTTAAAAAGGGTACGCTTAGGGAACCAAAAAAAGTCTAACAAAATAACAGATTTCAAGAAGAGATAGGAGATGGCAAGCTGCTTGGGGCAAGAATTACATTTCCTAATTAAACCTATTATCAACACTTAATGTTGTATTAATCATTTCCAGAGCTCTGTCCTACTTGGTAACAGATGCAGGGGATTAGTCATGGATCCATTTTACAGACAGGTAAGCAGGAGCAGAGATTTGCTAAGGCTAGAGCAGAACACGTTGGTAGTACAGATGAAACTGAAGGGCTTTTTGACTGACAGTAACCTACCTTTCCCTTTCCATTATTATTTGACTGCCAAATTCCACTTATAGGCAGGGGAGACAGCAAAACAGTAAAAGTAATAGAACAGAAAGGAAATAAATTCTTCAGTTGTACAAACCTTTCCACGTGGCAGGCTCCTTTCATGGGCCTTTGATTGCAGCAGTGTAGCAGGTTTCTGCCTAACTGAAATTGTTTGAAGAGAGAGGCTAGAGTCTCTGTAGGAACTCGGAATATGCAGGATAAATTGGGATATCTGAGGAAGCGAGGACCTGGCCACGTGATGGGGAGAAACCACTTCTAAATCTGTACCATGCCAATCCAACTTGTATAACTAGGCTGCAAGTATGCTTTCTTCCTTCCTTTGGCATTCCTACACCAGCTCTTTAATATAGCCAAAGGGAAAAGAGTTGAACTCTGGCTTACAAAACACATATTTATGACTTAAAATTACAAATGTTTGCACTAGCTTTGGAAAGACTACTCACCTTCTTGAAGCTGAGAACAAGTTAGTTTATATTGTTAAATAATTCAAGGTCATGGTCTTTGTGATATAGACTGGATCATAAAGGAAAATTTCTGGTATCTTAAAGAAAGAAAATACTAGAATGAATATAATTCATAGCCACGTGTGTTCATGAAAATGAAGATAGATGAAGTCTTCAGGAAATAATTTTCCAAGTTCCTTGAAGAGATCACTAGAAACTTGCAAACATAATGTCATTAGTCTGAGATAGGTCTGTGACATCAATTATGGAAAAATATTAGCAAAAATGTGTAAGGTCATTGATGGAGCATGCTGTGGTACTTAGTTTCTTTAGAGACAAGTAGCATAAATTTATGAGTCTGGTATTGCTTAATTCAATTGTTTGTTTGTTTTTTTTCAGTTTTTATTATGTGGTATTTTCTGCATTCAGTATAGGAAGAATTTACTGCATTATATTTTGTAACTTATACTATATTCATCATTCACAGTGATCCATTTCATGAAGGAGTTATCTTGGTGAAAGAGACAAAAACATTCTCATCCCTTTCCTCTGAAGACTGAACTTGTTCCCACCATTTCATGAAGTGATGTTTCCGGATGTACAATTTGCTTTTGCCCCTTCCGCTGTTCAGGCTGTGGCAGAGAATGGAGGTAAGCTGCCCCCCTCTTAGTGATATACATGACCACAGGTGATCCTTGTACCAGTTTCTTCTGACACAGTGCTTCTAGCTTTGACATTGTATTCACTTTTGAGAGTGGGACTGAAGCAGGTCAATTAGTTTTCATCAGAGGTAATGCTATTTTTCGTTTGATGTTTTTACTGTTTTCAAATTGCTTAGATAAAACCTTGAAAATATCAGGCAAAAGGTTACTTGGGAAGGAGCACAATTGTAGATTGAGATTAGCCAAGCAGGAATGTTGAAACAGATATATTAAACTAATTTAAGTTTTGAGGTAGTATTTGCTTGTAACCAGCTTTATGATGTATTTCTCTCCTTTAATTATTTTGTTTCATTTTCTTTACTAAATTTCCTAAAAGCCTTTTGATATTGTTTATTGTGGACGTGGGGTGGTATGGGGCTTTTCTTCAAACAGCAGAATGGTACTGAGGTTTCAGAAGGCTTTTTCCTTCACCAGCACTCTCACAAAGTTGCAAAGTAGTGAACGTGCAACTAAATGTTCAACAGGCATTGAGCTGTCTTTGTCAAGGACTTCTATTAATACAATAGTAGTCTTGGAGCTAAGTAACAATTGCAGAATTACTGTTTCAGTTAGAAGGCAGACTGGTCTAGAAGTACTCAATACAGTATCTGGAAAGTGAGACTGTTACCAAGTTATTTATTATTCATATAGATAACTTACTCTTTATTAATTCTACCTGATATTGTACTTCTTTTCTCTTAAATTCTGTCTGTTTTACATGCAGCATTGAGATTTGTGATTGAGGAAGCAATATGTCTCAGGAACACACAGACAAAATATTGAGGTAATTTTGGAAATTCAGGATGAGTCAGTCTATGATTTCACTTGCATGAATTATCCTTTAACATTAGAGATTGTCTTTGCTGCCAAGGGTTACACTGAAAGGTAGCTTACATGTGGAGTTAATCACTCCACTTGCTTTATCAGTTCCATATCTTGGACACTGCTTTTGCCTTCTCCAGCTACTTATACACATTGACTTCCTTTCTATGGTAAATGTCTGAGGATAAAATCATACTGTAATTATTATAAATAGCTACCTTACAAAGTCTTCATGACCCAGTTACACACTGCAGTTTACCCTGTTAACTTACATCTGGTATCAGTAAAGTCTCTTGTTAAAATCCCTAAGTAGTTCTGTTTGATTCATACTCAGTTATGAGTATGAATTATTGACTGAAAACCACTGAACAAAAAAGATTTTTGAACGTAATGAAAAAGCAAGTACAGAATATCTCTGAGATGTGAAAATACTTACCATATTCAGCCAGCTGTGTTTCCATGCAGCATCCATAGATTGACCCTACCTAGCAGCATCCTCAGTTTTGTTATTATTGGCTACCTCTTCCTCCATATGACTGAAGAACTTTGTAAACTTTGTACAGTCATAATATGGTTCATTCTTTCACAGTTTACTACTGGTAGTACGTCTGTAAATGAAGTAAATTTTAATAAATGGTTTGCAGTAGAATCAGAAGCTGTCATCCTGCTTGTCCAAATGGTCCAAGTATGTAGGCCAAATACCATCTGACATATTTACTTAGAACACCAAAATTACTATTTGTTATTAGCATGCAATTTTGCAACATAAATATCTTTAGAAAACTTCATAATAGTGAATATGGCCTTGATATCCCTTCAGTTTCTGAGGCTGTAACAAGTAGGCTAAAGTTTATGCTTGTATGTGTAAGATGAAATGGATGACAAAAAAATAATAATAAAAGCTGTAGGAAACTGTAAACACAAGTGACAAAATGAATAAATAAATAAATTTTATTGTTTCACAGTCCTTGAAATTCTGACTGCATGTAATAGTACTGGAAAAGACAAGCAGGCCATAGAGTTGTCTCCATAGGGAAATTGAAATTGAAAAGCTATTTTTTGCTATACAAGCTACTGGCCAGACTTCAGATAGTTCACTGTATTTGGTTTCAGTGACCTTTTCAAAGAAAGAGTAGTGCTCTGCTGAAGGTATAGAGCACGACGTCAAGGATAATTCAAAGTGATGGGAAGAAGATGTTCTTTATGGTATATAACATATAACAGGACTATCCCTGGGTGCCCATACTGTTGCTAGTTATATATATGTTAGTCCCTGACATTTATGTTTGTGGGGTGCTTTTCAGGAAGAAGCAATTTTCTAAGTAATGGAAAATACTCTTACTGGAAAAGACTGAAGGAAAAATATAAATGAAGCAACCTTTTTATCGTTCATTAGATAAAGCATCTCATAACTGAACATTGTTAAGCTGTTTTTTTCGAAAACAAACAAACAAACAAACAAAAAACAGCTTCATATGTTTTAAGCTCCTGACCCAGGAGCATCATTAAACACATTGTTTAACGTGAAGCACATGAGTAGCATTTTTAATTCAGTAGGTTTACTTGAAGTTGTGTACTTGCTTAAGTGCATGGCTGGACTGGGACCAAAGCTCTCTGTGGAAAGATTTGTAACTGCAATGCAAGTAGTAAGCGAGAGAAATTATTGTGTTATTTCACAATCATTATTAAAATAAAACTTTATGTAGCATGTTGGCTCCTTTGTTTAAAGAGCATCTTCTTGCTAAGTTTGATTATATAGATATTCCTTGTTCCTTTAATGTTCTGCAACAATGTTGAAATGTTTTATTGTAGTTTCTTTTCCCCTGGTTTTAAGGAGAACCTTGTATGTACAAATTACTTAATGGGACAACTAAAAAGGAGGAGACATCTAGTAATAAAAAATAGCAATGGAATAAGATATGAAAAAAAAAAAAAGAAAAAAAAAGAAAAAAAAAAGCTCCTACTTCAAATGTTAAGGTTTAAAAGGTATGGCTTTATTCTGTGTAAATGGCATTACCTTACACAACATAACTTCTGTATTCAGAACTGTGAGTTGTCATCATACATCCAATTAAAACTTACACATACCTGAAATTCAAAATTCAAAATAAAAATAAAAAAGTTTTTATTGGGTAAAATGCTCTCTGATTTCTGTCTCAGATTTCCAACACAAAAGATGTTTATGTAACATACAACACGTTCACAGTGTTTCACACATCAAGGAATCCTTAGCCACATGGTGACTGCTTTATACCATTGATCTGGCTTACACAGACTAACCTACAAGGAGTACACTCCAGGACTCCATATCACAGTTAAGACTCGTGCATGTGTTTTGGCATCAATTCTGAACTGCACTCACAATGGGACATCTGAATCTCAGAGCCATTTTGCATATGTATGATAACCACTTTGCCTAGGATTTTATGCTAGCTACCCTCTTTCAGTGAAATGGATTAATGAGTGACTAGCCAGAGTTAACTCATAATGTTTTCACAGTGAACCCATTGAAACTATGTATGTCCTGCAGTTGCTTACCAACACTTCAGTGATTATTTTGTTTCCCTGGGGAATGGCTTAAAATAAAAAGCAGCAATATATTTGTCAATAATTAATTATTTTCAATTAATAAAATAATTGCCAATTCAAACACAGTCATAATTTTTCAGGGCTGATCCTTCATATGCAAGTATGGTGCAAAAAAACATTCCATCTTACATGCCCCCATGGTTGAAATAGTCAATTACAGCAGCAGACATTTTTTGGATAGGGAAATTTTATTTGATTGGATGAAATATGCTTATTTAAATATAACACAAATGTAGGCTCTCCAAGTAGCTTGCAAATGGAAGGGAGGCAAATTTTTGTCATGATTGTGTAATGGAAAAAATATTGAGGTGAGAACCATGAGATAAAATTGTGAGCTGCTGTCAGCCTTAAAAATTGCCCTAATTGAGAACAAGACCGTGCAGCACATCTAACTATTGCTAGGACCTTGAAAGGGCTGGCACTCAATCTTCTAACTCTGTATTATGGAGCAAACCTGCAGTGTTTGTGACCTTGCAAAAACTGTTTGAACCCAGCTGAGTTTTAAAGACTTAAATCAAGATCCCGCCAGAATGAGATGATTCTTGTAAGAATGATAACCTACAGATAAGGCAAAATGAAATCTGGTTGGCTCTTGAAATGACTTGGACAAACTCTGGCAATGGAAATGTCAATCACATGGTCTCCTGCCAAGGTTAAATCTTAACTTCCCCATGAGTCAAGAGTCTGGACAACTTGGCAATTGTTTCCAGCACAAATACCATAGAAAAACAAGGAATTTCTGATAACAGCTCTGGTGTGAGGTGACTTGAAATAGGCTTTTAAACTTCACCTGGGAAATAAGAATTAGAAAAATAGGAAAAAAAATTAGCCAGTAACTGTTTTCCAGACATGGATCCAAACCATCTCTGTTTGCTCATATATTTGAAATGTAGAGGCAAGTTAAATGGCTGTATTTCCCAGCTAAAATTGAGGTACTGACAAATGCTTTAAGGTGAACCCGTGCATTCATTGTTCCAGGTAAATTGTCTTTTGTTGAATCCTTACCGTAAATTCTGAACATCACTTTCTCTTCACTGATGTTTTGTTCCATATTTCTTCATTGCTCTTAAATTAGGCATGTCAATTTTAAACATATGAAAGCATAAGAACTTCACCTGGTGTACAGGAAGAGTATATTAATAGCCTACCATTGCTGTTCTTCCCATGTCTTTACAGTATACTAGTATCTCCAGAACAATGACATCTGTCACTTGTTTCTAAGTGTGAGGCAATGACATGATTTCTTCTGTCTCTGGCCATAGCCAGAATGTTACAACTAAAAGCACCTTTCTCTTAAAGGAAATGAAATTACACTGCAGAAGATGCTTCTGGCTGTATTCCAAACTTAATTTAATTGAAGCATGGCATTGTCTTTCATTACAAGGAAACCTGAGAGGAATCTAGGACACATTCTGATGCTATGGCACCTAGTTTGAAATCATTTCTTTGTGAGATAAAAGTAGGTAATAGAAGTAAGCAATATGTTTGTTAGGAACTTTTAAATTCCTATTGCAGGGATGGATTTAATATTATATATGTTTTCATACTCAGTGGGATATAAAGTTTTCATGACAAGGAAATTTGTCACCACAGGTGTCCCAGTTTTATGGTATATTCCCTTGCAGCTCTCTACAGAACTGATTATTCATGCTGTAATATCTGTTAATTCCTAAGCTCAGAAGGGTTCATTAGATCCTAATGATGGCTTTTGCTTTCACTGGCCAGGCTTCTCTAGGCACCGCAAATCCAACTTTCCCACAGTACCCCATTATTCTGTCTCTTCCCTGTCCTCTGTCACTTCTTTACCATAAAGCTTTTAATCTTTACTATCATCACACAAATTGACTGCTTAAATTATTTCAGCCTTTCCTGGGTGTAAAATGGCCAGTGTGGATCTTTGTTGTTCCCTCCCATACATCAGCCAGGCATGTCACAGTTGCACCACCTTCCTAGAGATATGCTTCTCTCCCATTGCCTTCCTCCCCTGTAATTCCATCCCATGCTGATGCCCTGTATAGTGTATTTCCCAGGGAATTATTTTAAACCTTTTGCTGCTCTGCTTCCACTTCTTTGCTAAATCTGTTCTAAGCAGATCAAATCTGATAGATAACTGATGCTATAGAAGGAACTCTGCTGGAGTTTTCTGAGAGGCAGAATGCAGTGCAGATCTGTACAAGAATAGAAAATCTGCAAGGCAGTTTTGATGGGTTTGGAATCATTTTGTCTGTAAAGTCTTTTTAAGTATCTGTACAAAGAATTCAGTTGGGATGTTTGATCTGGGATGAGTAGTAACAAAGATGGTATGGATCAGTGAATATGTTCTTTTCAGGAATGTTTGATAGAGAACTCTTTCAGAAATGCTCTTTATGTTTTGTTTTGTTTTCCAGGTACATATGCAGTGTCATATTTGATGTTTCCCTGTCATTCACAGCAGAAAGTGAGTTTGTCATTTGTTTTTCAGGGTTTGGAGCATGTGCTATTCCTTCTGGAATACATAGCAACTACTAAAAGTTATTGATGTGCCTAAAAAAAATGAATAATACTTTCACCACTGTTACAGAATCAGATTGAAAGTCTACTTCTTCTGTTTTGTAGCATATGTGCAAATCATTGCTACAGCTGGGATATATTCAAACAAACCACCAAACATATAAAAATGAAGAAAAAATGTCAAATTCACAAGTACATCACAGATAGGAAAAAAAACACCTGATTCTTAGGAAAAGAAAAGTTAGCTAAGTTTTATGAAAATATGCTACAGTATGCAACCACCTTCTCATCCTCAGAACTCTATGCATACCTGTATGCAACTGTATGTGTATCTGTACTAGAGAACTGAATGTGAACAGGAAGACTCCAAGGCATGAAAGCCAATTTTCAGAGGATAATCTGAGTCTTTGTTTGAAAAATGTCTTACCCCTCATAGCACAGTTGGCTGCATGTAAACTGCTGACCAGTAATGGCTCTGGAAGGACCTAGTTCCTCATCTCTACCTGGGAACTGTTTGGGAGAGAATTCGGGGAGCACCAGCAAAAGGTGAGCTGGTTCTTCTAACAAAATAATGGTTTTAAACATCATATTCCAATTCTGAAGAATTGTTCTGTTTTGTAATATATATGTTTTCTCAGGTTCCAGATGGCAAGGAAAATCATCAGTTTTCTTCAGTTGATTTTAAAACACCAGAACTTAGTCTCTTTACAGGGGAGCCCATTCTCCTCACTAAAACAGAACATTTAATCTTTGATAAAAGTAATTTTTCAGAGGCAAATTTAAAGATAAACAAACTGATTATAAAATGAGGATGGATTCTGTTTTAAAGTCTTTCTAGAATTCCTCATAGAAATTATAAAAGGTTGGAATGAATATCCCACAGGTTTTATGGAGAAAAAGGAAGTTTCAAAGCAGTATTTTTGATGTTTGCTTCCTTATCTGTTACAAGCTATTTTGTGTATTAAATGTGCTAAATTATACTGGTTATTTTATTTCCTGCTTTAGATGTTGAGCTTGAGTTAGATCAGGATGGCCAACTTGTAAATCTTGAGTTGCATGCACATTATGAACAGTTCAAGTGAAATTTCTTCAGTTTCTGCTCTTCAATTAACCTCTCTCAGAGATCATCTCTTTGGTCTCTGATGTGGGATGTGTCAGGTGGCCCTCAATCCTATGACATTTTCAGTAAGAAATTCACAGGGCTAGAAAAGTTGTCTGTCTCAGGATGGGTCATAAGATGTTTTGGTTAAAACAAACAAACAAACAAAAAAACAACCAACCAACCAAACAAAACAAAACAAAACAAAAAAAAAAAAAAACAGTTACAGAAGATATTTTCTGTCTTTCCTTTGTGTAGCAATAAGGGACACTAGCATTATGTCTGGTACTGCACATCATTCCTGCCTTTCCCTTCAGATATTAAAATATGGAAAAGAACTTGACAGGATATGCAAAGAGCAGGTAAGATCTCTGAAACATTACTTGAATTTGTTCTAAATAGAGGTGCTATACATTTTCATGTAGTGTGGGTTTTCTGGTTGAAAAAATACACTGTTTAAAACATTAAATTCTTAATATTATATTCTGACTGAATATTTTGTGCCCTTTCTGGATTAATTCTGAACTCATTATTGAAAATACAATTCTAGCAGTTATTGAAATGTATCATTTTTCAAACAAACTTTTTCAGTAAATTAAAAATATTGATCATATATCAGTTTCAAAACAAAAAAAAAAAAAAGAAAAAGATAAAAATATAAATTAACATTGGTTCAGTTTCAAACATTTTTAACTAAAAATAGAAAATGTATTTATTCTCTAGCAATAGTTCTAAATACTCAGAGCAACGAAACACTTAGGAGCTCTTCTGGGAATATTCTCTATAGCTTGATCAATCTTATTCTCAAGTGTTTTCCTGAAATTCAGTGCAAATTATTATTTTTTTTTTAATGTCATTCTGTAACTCCTACACATCCTCAACCTGCTTTTAAAGTATTTGTCATGAAGCTGCGGGTATATCCATTACTAAGACACCTTTTCAATGACAAAATCCTGTTCCATGTCAATCAAATCCTCCATTACAATCTAGGTAGTGTTGACTACATTGGCATTGGGTTAGACCCTAAACAACAAACTGTTTAGAGTAGACTGAGTGAATAAATCAAGAGGAGGAGTGAAATTCTGTACAAAACTATAATTCCTCATTTTTTTACTCCTGAAAAATTGCAGAGAAATTATTTGTAATCTCCTGGGCTGTGTTCTCAATTAAAACACTAGCTTATGATCAAGTACAAGGATGACAGTAAAATGTCTTGAACATCTATCAATTACATTGAAGTTGTTTTATTAAAAGGCAAGTAAATCTGTGTTCTGATGGGGTATTAAGCCTGAGCAATTTAAAGTTTCATGCTACAAGATTCTATTATCTTCAAAGAGTGCCGCCTATACATACTAGATTCTGGTCTCAAAATATTTTGTATCCATCATGGAAGAAATACAGTATTAGAAGTCATCCTGAAAAAGAAAAGTTAATCTGTATGGAGTGAGTGATCTTAATTAGCTTAATAGACAGTATCAGTTTCTCAATCCAGTTCACCTTAGGCTCACAGGTAGTTATGCCACAACTGCTGAGGAAACAAAAAAGATGGATGAAGGAGAAGCAGATATAATGTAGCAGAGAAGGGTGGGGGAAAAGCTGCTTTTATCTTAAGGTGTCAAGAATGTTAAAAATAAATAAATAAATAAACAAAAAGTCTTCTGGAACTCTGAATTCAGGTATCTGAGTCAAAGGGATTATCCCATTGAAAAAGAGTTCCCAGTAGAAACTGAGACACAAAGACCAATGGCAATGTTTAAAGCAGAAACCTGAAAAACTGATGAGAAGTATGGAGTTTCTACCATCAAGAATAAACATTTTGAATAATCAAATTTAGAGTTAATTCATGAAGAAAATAATTAAATACTGCAAAAGTGTCCTGGTTTCAGTTAGGATAGAGTTAATTTTCCTCCTAGTAGCTGGTAGGGTGCCATGTTTTGGTTTAGGATGAGAGGAGTGCTGGTAACATGCTGATGTTTTAATTGTTACAGAGCAGTGCTTACTTGCCAGCCAAGGACTTTTCAGCTTCTCACTCTGTGCTGCCAGCGGGCAGGCTGGGGGTGCAGCAGGAGCTGGGAGGGGACAGACCCAGGACAGCTGACTCAAACTGGCCAAAGGGGTATTCCACACCATCTGACGTCATGCTCAACAATATATAGGGGTGGCTAGCCGGGGTGGGGGGCTGGCTGCTTGGGGATAGGCTGGGCATCGGTCAGCAGGTGGTGAGCAATTGCATTGTGCATCACTTGTTTCATACGTACTATTATTATTATTATTATTTCCTATCTTAATAAACTGTCTTTATCTCAACCCACAGGCTTCACTTTCCCGTTTCTCTCCACTATCCCAGAGAGGGAGGGGGGAGGATGAGTGAATGGCTCTGTGATGTTTAGCTGCCAGCCGGGTTAAACCACAACAAAAAGGTATAAAGGAATAAATAAAACGGGTGAAGAAAATTGTTTCTTTTGAGAGATTCCATATGATCTATTTAGTTTATTCAACATGCAGTTAACCTCATCTCCATTTTTTAGTGAGGAAACAGAATTTTGTAAAGGACTCTTTAGCTTAACTGGAAAGAGCAGAACAAGAACCCATGACTGGAAGCTAAACAAAAATATTTGGAGATTCAAATTGAATATGGATAAAAATTTGTCATGCATAGTATTGTTTTGCATTTGCTAATATTTCTGATCTTCAAATCAAGTATTTAAGGGACATTGTTCACATTTGGCTACTCAGCTGAAAGTAGAAATCAATACGGTTCATTGTATTGATTTACAGATAGATGTAATCAGAGTTTCTTTAATTAGAAAGCTTTAAACATCTAATTCTAAGCACACCTTATGTGATTGTCATATTGTAAAATAATAGTAAAACAGAAAATGGAATGGAAAATGGAATCTCATTGTGCTTCCTTATCCGGCTTTTTTAATGTGACATTTATACTAGTAGGGGAATTTTTTTACCTTTCAGTGTTTCATAGGAATGGGTTGTGGTATTTTTAAAATTTGATTTCTCTGCCTCTCTATTTTTTTTTTTTCTTTTAAACCACAAAAATGATTAACTACTTATTTGTGCTCAGCAGTATCAGCAGAAAAATGTGCCTTTAGCATTTTGCAGAAAGATTGCAACAAATGTGTTCAAGGGAACGTGAGTAAATGATGACAGTCCACAGGCACAAGTAGTGCTGTCTTTAAGCTTCAAACACTGGAGTGTATTGCTGATAACTGAGATGTATAGCTACATTGATATATAGAGAGATATATGCTGTGATGCACTTCTGGTTTGTTTTCAAATGTACCTCAGCTACTTCAGGAAATCAAAATGTTGTGGTTGCTCAAAAGAAGAGTGAAAAGTCTCCATATAATTCATATTGCATATGAAGCAAATGCTATTATGAAAACTTCATTAATATGTAAATTGCAGCATTTTGATTAGCACTTGCAGACCCCTTTTGTTAAAAAAAGAGACAGAAGGAGCTAACCAGATTGCAATAATTTACATAATAACTCTATGGTGGCAATGCCACCAAGAAGAGAACCTAAGGAAGGCTATAATGTCTCTTTTAATAGTTTAATGCAGTATTAAAACACATAGTACAAAATGAAGGAAAATGTTTTTCTTTAAACTGACAGTTTTTTTTTGTTTTGTTTTGTTGGTTTTTTGGACTGGTAGTGGGATAAATTAAAGATGTGCTGAAGCTTATTTTAAAATAATAAGATATATATTTACTTGACAAAGGAATACAAATATTTTGGTTCATTATACAGTGGTCTGAATCCAAATGAAGAGTACCTTTTACAGATTGGTTTTATTATGTTTTTCTCTATAGTGATTTTGCAATGGGCCAGATCCTATTATTTTGGGAAACAATGGTGTGTTGTCCAATGACTTTAATAACCTCAGGATTTATTCCTGTCCAATGACTTCAGTAACTTCAAGATTTATTTCTGTGCTTTTGATTTTCAGACTGGAGTATGGCATTATGACATGCAATTCTCTCACTTAGATGATCAGATTGCAGCATCATAACAGTACAAGATGGCATTTGGATTTTTAAGTTCTGAAGTGTGTGTCATGATATGCTCCTTTCAGACAGGATCTATCAGTAGGCTTTATTAGGTATTCTAGATTTAGAGTTGCTTGAGCAATATAGGAAAGCTAGGATGTTATGGTTTTACTTATTACTAATACTTACAATATTTAGAGCAATAAGTTAATGAAACCTCTCTTTAAGTATCAACATTTACTTCTATTACTGGTCATTTGACATATGTTTTGATATTTGGACACCCTAAAGAGTGGGTGCTCTCCTATATTTGGAGCCCAATAACAGTCAGTTTTGCTTGGATCTTGGGAAAATTACTGTCAAGAGACAGTGAAACATCTACAGATGGCTTACAAAAGCATGACTTTTTTAGTGACAACCCAGAAGAGAGCAAGTAGCAGAAAAAAAGAGAGAGAAAATAGTGGGGATTCTTCATATACTTTCATATACTCACCAAAGTTCACAAACCTCAGGGCAAAACAGGAAAAAAAGAAAAAGAAAAGAAAAAAAAAAAAAAAAAAAAGATATTTGAAAAAAAAAGTTCAACAGCTCTGCTTGGTGTTACTTGAAAGTGTATTGCAAGCATCACAGTAGATTTGTCAGAAGAAATAACTGTGATCTTTTAAAATTAATGTGCTTGGTGGCACACTCTGTTCATTACAGTTCCATAGGATATTTCTTTTTCCAGTTGATTTCTATAGAAAAGACTTCATTATGATGTAACTAAAACAAATATTGGTCTAAAAGTTAAGAATGACAATACAGATTTTTGCCATTAAAAGGATATTCTGTTAAATCGGGAAAAGAGTGTCTATGAAGCAATGTGCCCACCGGGGACTTCAGAAGGACAAATCTGCAGAGATTTTTTTTTGGGGGGGAGGCTTTGTTTAACCTTTAAAACATTTACAGAGATTTTTAATGTTTTAGAGCTCATTATAAAAACCCTGAAACTTTTGGCAAACTTTTTAAAGGTATGCTTGATACAATTAAAAAATACCCCAAATAAGTGGACATGCTTATAAGAAAGACTGGGCTTTCAGCTGGTGATAATCAGCCTTTCTTCACTGAATTCAATAACCTTAATCTGACCGTCTGGTGTTGCAGGCATTTACAGGACGGAGTCTATCACAAAAGCATAAGCTTAGCTCTAATTAATGAAATCTTTGTTGAGTTGATGAGATAAGACTGATTTGCAATAGGTAAAGATCTGGCACAGAGGATGCATGTGAGTAATTACCTAAACAATTTGCAAATGGCATTACTAGGTATTATCTGTCTTTTATGACCAGAAAGTATTGACTAGCCAGTGTATCATTAGTGTTTGTGTGATGAGCTCCTAACTAGATTAGTGGATTCTTTTCAATGGATAATTCTATCACTTTTTTTTTTTTTTTTTTTTTAAGTATGTTAACAAGCACATAGCATTTCAAGCCACCTTAGCAGTCATGAGATGTTACATAGTAAACAAGTCTTAATAATTGGCATTTGATCAACATGTTTACAGGAAAACCAAACCAAACCAAACAAACAAAAAACAACAAACAACAAACAAACAAACAAAATAATAATAAAAAACAGCACCAGGTGCCCACTGTACCTCCCTGAAAGGAACACTTATAAAAAAATGAATGGCTGAGGCCAAGCAGTAGTCTGTGACAACAGTACCTGGTACAGTCTCCTCTGAGGTGGGATGTGACCAGCCCCTTTAGCTTTCTGCCCCAGAGTCTCTAGGTTCCCTGAACTGTGTTTTGTGCAGGCTCAGAAGGGAAGATGTTTCAGTTATCTTTCTGCTCCTTCTTTCAGGGCTTGCCAGGTGCCAGTTAAGTCTTTGCCATGAAACTTTTATCTTCAAACTTGTCTGTTTTGTGACTGACAACCCATAGTTGCTGAGGCCATTCCAGAATCAAGAGACTAGGAAATCCAACCTACAGCAGGCCTAACAATATCTTCTTTTCATCTGCATTCATGTTGGCAAAGTGGATATTTTAGGCACTATTGTACTCCTGTTAAAGCAAAAGGATAACGCTTTAATGAGGGACTGTGATGAATCAGACTTGCAAATCAGGTCTGCTGTCCACATTGCCAGGGCTGCTACTTCATGACAGCATAAACTGTGCTGATAGCCATTATGTGTGCAACAGAAGTGTCTGTGTGTTAGTATTTCTTTTTAATGGGGCTAGAACTGTTTTGAAGTCAATTGCAGATCATACTCCCATCCCAGGTTTCTTTCCAGTTCAGAGAGTTATCCTGTTGTGTGCAAACTTGACTACCTTCAAGGGAAACTAAGCTGAAAGCTCTCCACCCAGGATGCACTAAATGTGCTCCAACCCTCACTGAGGACACAGGAGTGCAAAACACTGTTGCACAGTTCACAATAGCACAAGGGTCACCTGGGCTTGCTGAGCATGCACGTCATTTGAATATTTAACCAATGGAATATTTAACCAATTCATGCAATGTTCAGAAGAGCTCTTTCACTTTCAGAAGAGTTTCAGAAGAGTTCTATCACTTTTAAAGAATTATATCTCCTTTCTTCCTGCTCTGTTGAAATGGCAACATAACTCCCATTATTCTCACAGAAGTTCCAGTAAAGTGCTTCCATGACATCAACCTATGCCCTGAAGGGCCAAAACATTTTCTAATGTCTGGATAGCATTTCATTATCAGTGACTGAATTGATCCATTAAGCTCATGACTGCAATCACATACACAATGACCAGCAAAGAGTTCCATGTTAAAATCAAGAAGATAAAGTCCCTTTTATTGAAGACATGGAAAAATAATGTCCCTTTGCCCCTTTTCAGCTTCAGCCTGGTAGAGCCCACTGTTATGGGGTCTTATGGAGCCATGGCCATTGTTTTGAATGTGAGTTTGGGCTTTCAGGAGTTTGTGCAGTGACAGAGAATTAACACTGCCAGATCATGGCTAAGGGCTTCAGTTTTGTCCCTCCACAGATAAAAGTGCCACAGTTGTCATGGTTCTCAGATCTAGAGAAAACTGCAGTCCCACCACTCAGGTTCACTGACACAGACCAAAGCTTTGGCTTAGCCCGTGACAAAGCAGTTGCTGTGATTTAACGTGTCTTGTTCCTCCCTCCTTTTGCAGGAGGCATCCTGTCTGCTCACTCACAGTATTGTCCCAGAGTAGTGGAAGCAGGATTTCATCACTACAAAGCCTCTGTCTGGACAACGAGCAAAATCAGAATAAGAACAATGTGTTTGAAGAAGACACCACAAATTAGCAGGCTTGCTCATTTCAGTCAGGCTTTCTGTGTGTGAGGTTTTATACATGCAGTCATGGTGGCAGCAGTGACATGCTGCTGTCTTCTCCATGACGCAGGCAAAAAGACTGCACAGGGTCTTTTATATGTATAGACTAGATTTGTCTGTATGGAGACCAGCATCCAAGAATGCCAAGTGTCTCAAAGCTTTTGAGATTGCTTTACTGTAAGCCTCATGCCTGTGTCTATGTTTGGCTCATTGGAACAGGCTAAATCAGATCTGAAGTATACCCCAAAATATATACGCTATAAAGGTAAAGGTGTCAACATGTACTCATCTGTTAATCTCTCTCTATTGCAAAAACTGCTTGCACTTGAAATTAGGTGACTTGTTTTACCAACATTTTAGGTATCTTTCAGGGAGATCTGGCTAGTCCCAGAGGATGGCGTACAGAATGGTCTGACTCCTACCTTTCACACAGCTTTTTGTATCTCACCTGTAGGCTGCCCTGGCCTGTTGCATAATTGGTGCACAAATCTTGCCTGTTCCATAACATTCACGTATACATACTAATTTTCATGATGGACTTTCAGGTGGGATACTTTTATTTTTTCAGTTTTGAGTGGCACCACTGTAAAATTCTTGCAGCAAGCTGAGCTGATACATCTTTCTGTAAATGGCTATGAAGGCTTTTGCAGTAATGAATGCCTCTTCCTTCCCATTCTAGCTCTGGAGCAGTTTGAGGCATGAGCCTCCTGGCCCTGCCTGGTGTTCAATGATCCTGAGATATTTTAGGTATTTTGAGGTGTTTTAATAATTGATATTTCTTTGTAATATGCCAGAGATAACCTTTTGCATTCATGTTCCAAAAACCTGATGCCTAAGATTGTGCCTGCATCAGGGCATGCCATGAGTATGTGCAAGGATACAAGACCTTCGGTATCATAGGGCAGAGCTTGACACCAGGAGAAAAGCCTTGTGCAGGCCCATCTATATAACCCATCTGAGCAGTTCCAGGGCAGATCTAACTATGGCACCATACCTGGGTTTTAGCTGGTGAGAGGAACCTATCCGTTTTTCTACAGTAGGGGTCCTGCAGGCATACAGTAAGAATGGTCACAGGAACAAGGCACTGAAATGAAACAAAGAGTAATCTGAATTGACAGCATAAGTTCAAACACTGTGTCTACTAGCTGTGACCCCGGGGGATTTATTTGAGACATGCACTTGGTGCAAATGCAGTGAGAATAAGTTAAATGTGCTTTGCCTGTTCTTAATGTCTAATTTCATGTACCTCCATATAATTATTTTTGCTAAGAAATATCATTGTAATCTCAGCAATGAATATCCTGAATTTCAGCCAACTTTATTTTTTGATATTGAAACATCCCATTAATTCCCTTTCCTCTCCTCACTCCCCATTACTGACATATTTACAGCAAGTCAGGTATAATGAGAGGGTCTTAATTGTTTCTCTTTCAGCATAGGAAATTAGCCTCTGTCCTCTATTTTTATTGTGAAACTTGAAAAAGCCTATCTATATTAATTGTAGGGTTGTGCCATATATAAATATAATGCTGATTATACTATTGAAATATTATTTTCAACATCTAAAACAACCATTGTACCATTCAGTCTTTTCAGACGAGAAGCAGTGCTCATGTGAAAGCAAATTGTAATGAACAACGCTCAAAGAACACTAATGTGTTTGAAGCAACTTAAAGCAATAACTATGGCCTTGGACACACAGACAATCATTCATTCAGACTACAAAGCAATCATTTTGTCCAAGAGGAGAGAAAAATAGATTGGAGCAACAATTTGTTCCTAAAAAAAAAAAAAAAAAAATGGAATCAGTTAATCAATTTGCAGTAACTACCTGATTTATTTGTGTAATAACATGACTGACAATTTACAGCCTTTTCCAATAAATCTCAAATTCATGATTTGCTGCAGCCATAAGCCATTTATTTTATAAAGATGACCTTTAATCTCTCTTATGATTGATTAATCAGTATATCATAAATAGAGTCATGAGAGGTGAAGAAAGATTTGCTTGATGATGACCAATTTTCTGTTTCTAAAGAGCTCTGCAGGTGTGTCCAGAACATGGAAAGCTTCATTAAAAGACAGTGGAGGAGCAAAGGAGGTGCATGGTATTGCACTGACAGATGAAAACAATAAAATTACTTAATATTTAATCATTCAAAAAACTTCAGTGGACAAAAATAATCCTCCAGTCATAAAAGGCTAAGCTGTTGCCTTTAGAGTTCCTAAATACAAGAGAGTGTGGATGCTTAACCCCTGGATAGAAAACAGTATGAACTGTGGCTGTGATTTCAATATCCTCTTAACCTCTCCCACTGTGGGGTGGTTATTACGTACTTTAGTTCTTTTGGTAAACACTGTTTTCAGCAGTTCTACCTAATGACTAGAGAGATAGATTTCCAGTGCTTTTCTCACTTGTGTTTTCCTCCACTAGCCATGCACTTGGAAGAGCAAATAGCAGGTAAACATCACCTACTGTCCTGACTCATCAGCTAAATCTGTGGGAGTATCCTCTACTCTCTGGAGATGTGTTTTCATAAATTGGCTTCAGCTGATGTAATTTTTTGCTATCTGAAAAAGAATTCCCTCCCATCCTGCTCTCCCCTGTCAGGGGCATGCACCTGATTTCTCTTGAGCATGGTGTGGCACTCAGGTGAGTAAACAGTAACCCCTCATAAAAGGGAGGGAGGGAGAAGTGTTTTAATACAAAAAAAGTGATTTTTTGTTGTTGTTTAATATTGTTTGGTTAGTGACAACTCACGTACCTAGTCATTGCCTGAATATCAGGGCTAGTATAAGGAAGACTGTGGATAAGAGGAGGTGAGCATCCAGTAGCCAGAAGCTACACCTAGAGGGCTCCTGAAATGCAGGTACTGGTTTTCCTTCACTCCTGGATGTGTAGCCCCCTTGCCTCCCTTGTGCCTGTGGACACACAGTCTGCTCTGTGGGCATGCTGTCTTGGTGCCTGTAAGCCAGCACTCAACATAATGCAGAGGAGAGGACAGGAAAGAGCAAAAGGACAGGACTAGAGAAGGGTGTAGCAGTTTGATGGATTCTACACTTGAATACAAGAAACATGTGGTTTGTCCAAAGCCTTTGGCCTTTCTTAATTTTGTATGTGTGAAAAGTCGGTTGCTGACTTCCAAACTTTATATTACAGAGTAGTTCATAAAGCGCTACCAAAATGAAATAAAGATTTCTGACACCTGGATTTTACTTGATTTGTAGAGCTGTAAATGAACGTACCAGAAGTGATAAAGTGAGGAACCAGGAGCATAGTATATTAAAATGCTATGTGAGACTGATAGCTGAGGAAGCCTGATGATGGCTGGGGAGAAGGTCTGTGATGTTATTCTAGGCCACTCACCCCTTCCTGGATTGCAATCTCTTTAACTTTACAAATTACATAAGTGGTAGATTTGATAGTTCTACTCCTTAAGCGCTGTTTGCTCATAGATAGACTGGAAATAGTATGTTTGTGACTTACTGACCTGGAAAAAGCTTTTGTGTGCAAACATCAAGTGAATTTAGGAGCTTTAGGTTTCATATATTGGTAAAGTACCATTGTTAAGACTGTTTCTTTAACTTATCAGTATCAAAATGATAAAATGAAAGTCTGTTCCCATGCTTTTATCAATGCAACACTCTGTCCTTCTTATCTAGGCAATTGGATACAGAGACTCAGATTTATTTCCTTCATTTCTGGGGGGCGGGGGGAAACTACTGATGCAGTGTATTCATACACTGGGGAGAGGGATTAACTACTCTTATTCTAGAATAAGATGCCTCTTTTGATGGTATAGACAGACAATGTTGGACAGAGACTGGGCACTGTGGTGCTTAATGTGAGAGAAACAACAGACTTCCCAAAACAGCTGCTTTTTAGACTTAGAAAACTGCACAATCAACACACGATTCCTTTCCTTGCCCAATCTTTTATAAGTAATAAAAATCTGTTCCAAAGTATTTTTAAAATAGTAAGATCTTTACACTTATTTAAATAGACTGTGGGACAGGCCCTGTAATTCTCAACTGCTGAAGATGTTCAGCTTGCTGGGCACTTGAAGATTACAGTAATATAGCTACTATGGTCAGATGCAGCAAATATTTTGGACGCACAGAGTACTCTGACACTGTTGTACTCATGTTATAAGCATTGCACATATCTTTCTGAGCTTCTCAGTTGTTACCTAGCGTTACTAATGAGGGGGCCAAACACAGTAACTAGACTAGAGTAGACGTCAGTGGTCCAACTCCCATGGTTAAGCTGCGCAGCCCAGAGACTCTAACCCATGAAGAGCACATACACAGGTTGAGTCTGGTTCAGTGACACAAAAGACTTGCAGCAATGTTCAGTGCCTGCAAGACATGCATTTAGTCTCAAATGAAAATATGACAAATTTGCTTGTTCTTACCCAGGTGTTATAGGGCAAAAGACTTCACTATACCAGCCATAGATACATACTTAAATGCAGTCCACTGAAAATCTGAAAATTTTTCTTCCAGATATAGACATAGAGCACTTGAAAATGTCTTTGGGTTTAAGATTACAAACTGAAGCCAAACCTGCTGAGATACAACAATAAGCTGCGGAGTCACTGAGTTCACGTCCCTAGGAAGGAAGCAGAAAGAGTGCAAGCTGCTGAGCAGGGCAAGGTGATGGTCAAATTAAGGGTGCATGCCCTGTGGGAAAGCAGGGCACGGAGGGCAGTAAAACCTGAACTGTAAACTGCCCCATGTTTTCCTGTCTTTCTAAATTCATTTAGACCTCTGAAATAGCAGCAGCCAGCCTGTGGGGTGGCTGACCATTTTCCTTCCCAAGCTTGCTATATTTCTGCTACTCATCTTTCAAACAGGAGAGATTGATTTTTGATGGTGCAATCTTCCCAGATTCTGCAGGCTGTTTAGAGACTTATCCAATAGTATTTGAATCTCTGGTGAACAGCTCTCTACAGCTTTATTCATGCATGTCCTAACAAGTAGTTCTGTTCAGTGATTTGCTGGATTGTTAGCTCTGTTAGAGGCTGGATGAAGTGACAGCATCTTTTTTTCTATTCATGATTTCAACAGCCTTTTCAAATCTGGTTAATTTGCTAATATATATATTACTCAGGAGAATCATAAATACCTCAAACAGTGTTTTGGATTAAAAAGGAATGCAGCACTTTTGTTCAAAGGTTAAAACTCACAGAAGATTTAATTGTTTTAAATGTCAACATTATATTTATTTTCCAAAAGTGTCCTCTACAATTGCTGTGAAATGTTTTGTGATTTACATTTGATAGGAGAATGAATTTAATTTGAGAAAACTTGAGTCTCAAACTCTGCATTGATAAAGTCCAATATTTTAAATCTAGGAGTGCAAGCAGGGTTGGCCTGAAATACAGTGATTTTTGCAACTCCACCTCCTCTCCAGCAGAGCATGTTTCCACTATATAATTAACTATGTATTTCTCCTCATTTAGCCTGTATTTTTAGTGAAAAGAAATAATATTATTGTCAGTCCCATCAAACAGACGCTGACATAGGCTCAACAATGCAATGGAGCAAAGCATTAAGAGAAGACAAAATTGCTTTATTTTGAGGCTTAGGAGGAGGGAATCATCAAGTCACTGATTTTTCTAATGTGTATATTAAATTGGCTGGCAGAACATTTCAATAGGGACGCCAAGCCAGCCAAGAGACTTAGCCCATAACCTCTAATCTTTTGGAGCTGAACTCTATTATTTGCCATTAAAATTAGATGTTACTGAGTTGTAACAGATGTCTTCAACAGACACATTTTTATTATTGAGGAAGTTTGGGTAAATGGAAACTGAACCCCAAATTTTATTTTGTGGATTACGGGACTGCTGTGCTTTGTGGTTGAAGTTGGCACTTTAAACATGAATTATAAAAGCTTTTAGAAACCACACATTAATTGATGCCTCAGCAGTTCTGCTGAATCACAATAAGAACAAGGGCTGCCATGAAAAGAAGTGTTGCAATAACCCGTTAGCCAACACACTGGCTCTTTTCTACACAATGACTGACACCAGTTAGTGGGTCCATGTTGTGCATCTCCATGGAACTATGTTAATTAACTATATTTAAGAAGCAAGCAAGGGAATAAGAGGAAAATCTTTAATAAAACAAGCTGGAAGATGCACGAAGGAGTATGAAAGATCATTATGAATATGCACCAGCATAGGTGTTTGGAAAAAAAAAAAAAAAAAGAGAGATTAATATGATCTCTGTACTTAAGACAGTTAAACAAAACAAAAAGGTCAGAAACCACAGGTGAACTTGTTTTGACAAAGCCATTTAAGCTAGGATATTGCTTTACTGTGAAACTGCCCTCTTCAACTTGAATAGTCTAATATAAAACTGAATATATTAATATTCTGCAGAATGTGGGTATGGTTCCATGTGCCTCTAGCACTGGATTAGAGACCCTGGCTTCAAGAGTGCAGAGATATTCTTTTTCCAATTTAACAATACTATTCATAGGCACTAGACAGTAAGATGAACTTAATCATTTCAATAATATTCCCCTCTCCCTGAAGGTACAAGGGGAATAGACACATAAGGATCATGTTTGCTTTATGAACTTTTCAGGAAAGAGTTTGCTGTTTCTTCCTATTTTTGCCTTAAGGCATGCTATTTCAGTGACAGTAAAGGCATAATTTAAAACAAGCAAACAAACAAAAAACAACAGAGGGTCTTTTTGATGTTCTGCTTTGTGAGTGTGCTTCAGTATGATAGCAATGGTAGTGAGAAATCTGGACTTCATGAGCCCTGAATAATATTGTGAATGTTTTTGAAAATAAGCTCATTCTTTTAGAATTATTTCTGTTAATCTCATAAAAAATTTTAAATTACAGGACAGACTTTAAATTATGATGTTATATATGGCACATTTTTCAGGTAGTATTTAAAAATTGGTCTTCTAAAAACCTGCTACCATGGAAGTCAGTAAAATACATTTGTGAGGGTATTTGTGAAATAAATCAACATGAATGAGGTGGGGAACATTTCCCTAGGGAAGGATTTCTATCTTTATTTTAGTAGTACCCTGGACCAATCAAGGATGCAGTCACTGCATGTGAACCTCTTATGTTATTCTGGCAGTATAATTAAAATCATCGTTTTGCACCTTGACACAGTTGTTGTTTTTAATTGCCATGATAGAAAGAACAGAAAAATAATGTATTTTCCATCCTCAATTATCTTCACTATGTAAGCACTTTATGCAGAAGGATATGCCATTTCTGTACTGCTTTAAAAACAGCATTTACTGTTTTTAAACTGAAAACCAATTCTGACTTGGAAGAGGTTGTAAAGGATGTGTTTGTCAGGAAGCATATTTCAGTGTGCTTAAAATGACTTTAGGAAACATTTATTTTCTTAATGGTTTATGAGCGATGGCTTTGTAATATTAGAAGTAATATGCCTTATTTCTCTGTATCTTGTACAGATACATGTACTATACACTCCAGCTGCTGGTGTTTTTATGTAGACTCGACCCATAAATCCATGACCTGAAGATATCATGGCTTGAAATATATACTTCCAAGAGCTTCTGTGTTTTTTTTTATCCAGCTCTATTGGTTAAATAGTTAGCCTCATAAAAGATTTTCTCTCTCCTTATGAAATGATCCATTCATTAAAGCCTGAGATTTAATTTATGGTGGCATAGTCTTATTTTCTCCAATATCAGGAAACAACTTTGCAAAATTAAGTGTTTTACAGAGTACATGCATTTCACAGCAGGGCAGGACAAGGCAAGCACAGTGCTGTAACATTTAGAATCAAGGGGAGATACAGACTGTGATCTTTCTTTCCCTGTCTTTGAGACATCTGGAGTAGGAAGAGAGAAGAGAACTAGGGGCAGTGCTGCTCTTATGGAGGACATCAGCATTTGAAAATTTGTCTTTACTGAGGTATGATCTCTTTGAACTGGTAGCTGTATATTAAAGAGTATCTTGCATAAGGTAAGGGAATTTGGCTCAGTAAGTGAAGGAGACATCTGTCAAACCATTTTGCTATAAGAAATGGTTAATTTAGACTTCTGAACAGTTAATAGTTGGAGGGGCAAGAGGCAGCTTCAGGATGCCCCCTCCTGGGGCAAAATAAAAAGTGGTTGACACCAAAGTTCTTCCCTTGGCATTTTTGAGCAGGCTCTCAGAGTCCAGGAGAAAGGGAGCAGAGACTTGATTGCTGATGCTGATCAGAGGGAGCAGCCCCCTTCCTCTGTTGCTGCATCCTCTGTCTCATCCAAAAGGGAGTGAAGGAGAAAGAGATGTAGAGGTGCTGTTGACTACTGGAGTAGTAGTTTGGAGTTTGGAGTACAAGTAGTATTAGTAGTAGCATTTGGGAGTCCTTAGAGCTGAACTGTGATCAGATCAGGGGAACTGAGTCAGTGAAAGAGGGCAGGTAGGCAACTAAGGGAGGGAGCTTAAGGATGGCAGTCTCACTGGGGCTGTGGGGGACAATACAGGTTAAATTTTCCAATCTCTAAAGTTCAAGAGGAGACATCCTGTTCCTTTTTCACATGCTTTATCCCCATCCCTTTCTTAAAAAAAAAAAAAAAAAAGGGATTTCTGCTTTACCTTATGGTGCAGGAATAAATGTGTTGCTAGAGTACTTTTTTGAATTTGTAGATCTTGTGGAATGAGAAGGGTATATGAGTTTAGGTGAAGCTGTATTTGCTTCAGGTCTTCACTGTCTTTGCTTGTGACTGGGTGGGCCCAAGAAGTACTCACATAGCTTGGCTGAAAAGACCACTGTCTTCATCTCTGCACAGGCTGAGCTGCTGTCATGCTTTTGCTTTCTCAGTGGCCTGGGTGTTGAGATACTCCTTTCCTCTTCAGATTAATTTTACATCTGATCATGATTTACTTTAACTGGATTTGGGTTAAGGCCTTCTTAATGCATAAGTCCAGATCCATTCAACAGTCTGAATTTACATTAAATTAATTGAGGAAAAAATTGGCCATTAAGGTAGACATTAGATAACTTTCTGCAAAGGTAAAAGGGGAGAGAAAAAAATAATAATAATAATTAGTAGCTCAACAGTGCACATCTACAAAGAGAATTAAAGTTGAACATGCAGCCTTAAATTTGTAATTTTCTGATTTTTCAATGCTTGACTGTGTAACCTGAATGGTCATCTTTCAAGGTAAGTTTCGTAGGGAATATGTTTAAGTTTTCTGTTTCATGACCTAGTTCCTTTGTTCAGAAGCTTCAGCACTGAGGTAAACTGTCAGAGCCCTGACAGCTGGCACCACAACAGAAATACTGGCATTTCTTTAAGCTTATCTCATAGATTAACTCCTCAAAGTGCTTGCACACTTGAATGGCAGGCCCTTCCAGGTTCTTCTTTATCACAGTCAATGCTTTTACTTTTGCCTTCTCTGAACAGAAATTGCTCAGACTTCATTTATTCTCTGCCAGGTTTTTCAATATATAAAGCTGATTTTCTGTCCAAATCTTTCTGGAAATGTGTTTTTCCTGGCTAGAGATTTTATGAATTGTAGCTCGTATGACACCCTGGGTGGGAACTGTAGCTGGGCAGCTAAAGATTTCTGCAGCTCTGAAGCATACCTGTGTATTTTTAACACAAATTGCTCTAAGATAATTGATAAATTGCTTTTCCAGGTCAGGGCTGAAGTGGAATAAGCAAAGTCTTAACTGTGCAATATTTGTGTAGTCTATGAAGTCAAAAGACCAATGGCAATTTTCATTAGTTAAGCATCTACCCTATGGTCCAAAGTCATTAGTTAAGTGCTTTATCTAATATCAAAATATGGCTAGTAAAAGAAAGCTTATGTTACCTGCATACCACACCAGTTCTACGAATGATATCATATTTGCTCAAGTGTTACTCTCCTTTCAGGAAATAACAAAATGGTAACCTTTCTACCTGCCTCTAAAACAGCAATCTGGGTGTGATTAGATGCAAAGAGAAGAACATGAACAATGTACTCCTAAAAACAGCACAATGGGAGTTCCTGCCTAAGCAAAGACTGGGTACCATCATAAACGTGCTTTTAAGCTTCTTTGTTTGTGATTTCTTTGTTTGAACTGTATAAGTTACTTCATTACTGAACTAGAGAAATAGCTCTTAAATCTTTTTACTTTTTATTTCCCTTTGTCCAGTGACTTTTCTCTTACCCTTTCAGCACAGCTAATGTTCTAACCAGGAATTAATACATTACTCTGCTAAAATTTGAACAGAAGGCTAATTCCTAATCAAAATTGGCACTAATTTCTTTCAGTGCAAATTATCATCATTCATTGTAAATTTGCTCTCCTTGAGCTACGCCAACATGTGGTAGGATTTTCAGCACTTGGAGCCAGCTCTTTATATATATTGAGTTAAATAGTATACTATTGATTTTTTATTATTTCTGTTGCATATTTTCATGAAAAACATAGCCTCAAAGTCTTACTAAATAAATATTGCTACTGCTATGGTGAAAAGAAATGTTTAAACTTTTGTAGGGTTCTTATACCTGTAACAGTTTCTTCCATAAAAGAGGAAGAATTCATCTGAAAATGCAGAGAAACTAAATAACATGACACATTGTTTATCTCTTTCTTGCTGAAACAGATCATCTATAGGGAATACACAGCTTTCAGGAAAAAAAATAAAAATAAATCTGCTGAGGTACCAGTGGAAATCTTTATTCCTGCACCCAATGGGTATTAATTTACAAGCATTGCAAAGATGGCATTTGATATTCTGAAAATGACCAGTCATCCTGGGAAACTAGGCCTCCCAACTGGTGTGCGTATCTATTTTACATAGCTTTTGTGGACTTCTAGGTGTCATCACATGCATGCCTACACACATGCTATGTCTTCAAACACCTCTTCCCAGCTACAATTGTGTTTTATAGCACTGTCTGTTCAAAGGATGGATTTCATAGATTTATAATAATGCCAATAGGCAAATAGCTTAGCAAATTGCAAATATGGTTAACATATACACAAAAGATACAAACATTAAACGCAGCAATTTTTTTTTTTTTTTTTTTTTCAGTCTTGAAAAGTATGTGTCTGGATACGACTAGTTTTTGCTGTTGCTTAGGTGTAGTGCATATCTGTATACAAACAAGATTTGGAACATTTTGTTAGTCATAGTTTTTATCCTTTTGTTTGGTAGTCTCTCTTGCAAGAAGATGGAAATCTCTAGTCCAATATTGTGTTCTTTACTTGTGGGAAAAATATTTACTATAATATAAATGAAATAATTGAAAATATTAAAAGGAAAGGTGTGAAAATAAATTACCTGCAGCCAAATTGTCTGCTCCAAATAGTTTAGCTTTGGGGTTGTTTTAGTCTTGCAGAATGTACTTTAAAGAGGAAGAAAATGTAAAGAGGGGAAAACAACTTGGAGTAAGACACCTAAAACTGATCTCCTGTCCTCATTCATTTGAAGCATGTTAAAATAATAAAATATTTTCCACTTGCTTGGATAATGCCTCTGTACTGTTTGCTATTCAGTTCTGGTTTTGGAAAGCTCACTTCATATATACCTGGTTATATACCAGGTATATAACACACTTCCATTTATCTGGAAATCTGGGAAATGATCTAGGTTATAATAGGAGAGGGTGGTGTTATATTTGATAAATATAGTGGAATCATGGATGCCAAATCACAAAAAGCAAGTCTGTATTCCACTTGACAATAAGATGATCTTAAATGCTATAATTAAAACCAAGAGTTACTTTCATTAAATACTGAATCCCCATTGCGCCGATTATCCTCATAACACTTTGCATAATGCTTGTGAATCTATAATGTTTAAAGATTCAAAATGAAGCATACTGTAAAGACAATGAGGGACAAAAAATATTCCAATCCTTAAAACATATTTTTTCTCTTTTATTGTGTTCTCTGGCTTCCATCAACTGAAGCTGAACACTTAAGATTGCAAGTGAATACATATGTAACCCTATCATCAACTGTGATCAGCAGTAAAACTCAGAAGTCAAAGAAGTGAACTCAGTAAGTTGCTATATATATGGGCTAAAATAAGCTATTAAATTTAACATTGCCATGCTCTGAGAAGATGACATAGTATCAACATGCAATAGTTTTTGATGTAGACATCACTCACAATAGATAGTTGCAACACAGAGGCAAGTTTGGGGGGGGGGGAGGGGCAGGGCATCTAAAAAGCTGTGCAAGGGCATTGTGATGTTTTACAAGAAGCTCCTCTGCTTCTGGTATCAAGAATCCACGTGACAGAAAGCATAAATGTTTCTGTGAACTAAAAGCTACTGTCATAATCTGAGTAAATTTTCAAGCACTATTAAATAAATGCTGAACAAGGTAGGAATGGACTGGAGGGGGGAAAAAAAGTTCTTGGTATAATATAGGAAAATCAGTGGTTAAATGGATAGGCATGTTTATGAGCTTTCTAGATAACTGATAGTAAACTCCTGGCTACCTGTTCACCTATAATAGAAAACTTACTATCTGAGGAGAAAAAAAGCTTTTCACAAAGCAATTTTCCCATGCCATGGACATAGAGAAATCTTATAGGAAAGAGAAAGCAAGTATTTGTTGTATTTTTCTGGCTTGGTAATGTATAATGTGTGTTTTTGTTGTTGTTGTTTGTTTTTTCTTTACCTGACTATATTTAAGGCTTTGTTCTGCATATTTGTATGGGGAAAAATAAGGTGTTTGTTTTTAAAAGCTGAATTAAAGTACTGTGTTAGATTCACATCTATGCTGCTGTGACATATCCAGCAGATCGTGCTTTGTTTGTAGAGGAAATCCATAATTCAGAATCTCATCATAACAGTTTAAATTCTTCCTTACTGTAAAATGAAAGAATACGACCAGGAATAACGACTTAAGCTCAGGACACAAAGCATACAGCTGGTCCCTGAATTATGGGAAAATCTCTCCAGAATATTTTTACCTTGACTAAGAGAAGTCTTTGGATGTGGAGTGAATTTGCAGTGAATTTAAGCTTCTCTGCTTTGTGTTGTCAGTACTGCTTGTGACTGTTAAATAAGGACACTAGGATGTCACCAACAACTTCACTGCTTATCTTCAAGCTTGTGCCTGGAAAGCTGCTATAAGAGACCTGAAGTATCATGTTTGCAATGAGCGATCAGGAGAGATAGAAAGCTTTTTAGGAAAGAACGACAGTTGCATCAGTGCAACAATGCTTAAAGGAACGTTAACGACTGTCTCATTCAGTCTTTCATGCTATGTCTTTACACAGCCACAAACAGCTAATGGGAGGTTGTGACTATAGCTAGAACTTGTTCAGAAAACTGTAACCAGAAAAGGGGTGTCTTAGGATGACACAAGAGGAACAATATTGTGAAAATGAGCAAAACCAGTATCTGGGTGATAAAGACATTTCCAGTGGTGAGAGGGAAGAGACTGCTATAACAAATGCTGTGGTAGCATGGGCTGTTGCATCACCCGCAGTGCTACAGATTTTGTTCCTGTCACAAGTGAGAGCAGGAGTGGAGCCCTTGAGGTGGGAGAAGGAAAGCTGTAACCTGGCTCACAGCTGTTGTGTCTGTGGCCAAGGCTGCCAACATGCTGCCAGCTCTTGTGTTAGGTAAGATGAGCTCCCTTCCCTTGGCTCAATCTCTAGTTTCTGCTGCTAGTAGGCCGATGGCCAGCTTGTGCTCCAGTAACTTTCAGGGTAAATCTTGCCATTAGCACTACCATTGCGTTGTACTCTCCAGTCATTTCTTACTTTCAAGCCTATGTGGTTTTGGCTAGTATGCACTGCCTGAGGCCTTTGTCTTCTTTTTTTTACTGTAATCAAAAGGAGCCTGAGCCCAAAAGATGCCAAAATACATCATTTTCACTTGTAGGTGGTATAAGCTGTGTGCGCTCATCGCCTCCACAGTTGCTGAGCACACTTCTAGGATGGAGCCCTGAATACATATTCATCCAAAGCTCACGGGGCAAAGTGCTGCATTTTATTTTTATTGATGATGATTAATATTATATTTCAAAATGAAATTTATCCAGGAACGTTGGGTTTTGAGCTCATAAGAAATGCACTTCTGTTGTGGTTTAACCCCAGTGGGCAGCTCAGTACCACACAGCCGCTCACTCGCTCTCCCCGGGAGGGGTGGGGGAAAGAATTAGAAAGGTAAAAGTGCAAGAACTCATGGGTTGAAACGAAGACAGTTTAGTAGGTAAAGCAAAAACTGCACTTGCAAGCAAAGCAAAACAAGGAATTCATTTGCTACCTCCCATCAGCAGCCAGGCTCTTTCCAGCCACTTGCAGGAAATTGGAATGGTTTCTTGGGAAGGCAAACACCATCACTCTGAATGTTCCCTGTTTCTTCCTTCTTTAGCCCACCTTTTATTGCACAGCATGATGTCATACAATATGGAATATGTCTTTGGTAAGTCTGGATAACCTGTCCTGGAGGGTTGTATCCTCTCCTAACTTCTTGCCCACCCCAGACTCCTTGCCAGCAGGGCAACATGAGAAGCAGAAAAGTCTGTGTAAGTGCTGCTCTGCAACATCTAAAAACATTGATGTTATCATACTATTTGCATCATAAACCCAAAATGCAGCATGTTACGAGCCTCTATGGAAAATATATATGTATATATATAAATAATTCTATCCCAGACAAAACCATGACAACTTAAGTAAATGGTTGTAGAACCCCTTTTCTTTAAAATTACTCTGATTATTATTCTCTTTTTACAACATCTTCCATGCATTCTCTCTGTCAGTTTTGTTTTCTTTTTACTAGACCACATCAGCAAAATTAATTCAGAGTTATCAATGGTTTCTCAGGTACCAATATTTAATTTAATTTGAAGGAAAATTATATCATTTTATAATTTGCATCCAATAGCATACAGGTTGGTACATGTTGACAGTGGATACACAGCTATGAAAACAGAGACGTTTGTGTATATATACGTCTGTAAATGTGTTCATTAAGTCCTTAACTACTAGTACGATTACATCATGTACAGAATATTTTACATGAGTGAGTGTGTTTAGACAAATGTGTGTATTTCTCATTGTGATATGAAATTAGTAGCTTTACAATAGCAGCACTGCAACTGCCTGCTACTAGATAGTAGCAATGTGTTGGACTGTCTGTGTTTTGAGTACAAAAATGCACTGTTGCAGCATGCCAAAATATCTTTAACAAGGAACCTTATTGCACTTTTATGAGTATCTAAATAAATTATGAAATGTATAAAATTCAATTCATGGAGTACATAAGAGAAGTGCCTACAGAGTGTGGCAGATCTCAAAGAAATGTTGATGTTTTTAGTACTGTCACCCATCACCATAATGAGTGCCAAAACTCCTTTGAAAATTAGCTGTCTGTGATTAGCCTGGTTTCAGAGTGCAGGTTGTTTCTGTATCTGATTCTGAAATATATTAATATGAATGTTATGCTAATTTGTCTACTTTTGACCTAGAGCTTATCTCAAAGATTCAAGAGGATATTGCCTCATTAAGTAACTCACTCACAAAGTAAAACTACCTTCACCTTCTCACTTCATTAGATGGAATTGCTGCTTTTCTTCTTTTGGGGAAGAGAGAATAAACAGGAGTCCTTCAAGAGATGTTGCTTATTTCAACCTCAAGTATAGTTGTCTTGTGCATACATAATAGATGTATAAAAATTAGTATTCAGCTCTAATTCTCTGCAGTCTAACTGATAGTGTTTTGATGAGTTTTGGAGTTTCTGTTTTGTCTGGGAATTTTCATGATGAGGTAAGGTAGACAGAAAGCAGCTTGAATTTCATAAACTTAGTTGACCTTGCAGGACAGAGAAGCATCAAACTGTTTATTGTGAAACTGAATAAGTGTTCCTATCACACAAAGGTTATGCATAAGAAAGAGAAAAATGCAGACACCTTTTAAATCTCAGACTGACCAGGACATCTTACATTTCTGCAAGACAAAATCATCTCTCTCAAATGTATGTTAAGCCACATCTATTTTTATATTATAATTTTTATTTCTGCATTTTCCTGCTGCTGCAGAGATATTTCCTCTTTGCAATCAACGGGAGAACTAAGCTAGATTGTATTAAAGTCCTCCCTACTATCTACCCCCACAGGTAGCTGCAGAGTGTTTACTGGAGAGGGTTGAAAAGTGGAATTCATAGCCATGCTTTAATCTAAATTTGCCTAAAGTTGGGATGCATTGAATCCAGTGATTCTAGTTTGAACATTTCAATTATTTAATTAAAACCCTACAATAAATACTAGAGAAATATAAAATCTTTTACCTATCTTCATTGCATCTTTTTAACTCTTCTCTGAGTCATGTTAGGATGTAATTTTAATGTGAAAAATTACAGAAGGCTTTTCTTGGTGTCACCACCTTTAAAAATAAGGTGTGAGAGCAACCTCTCTAAGACTTCCTTATCTTTTTGGTCACATTGTAGGGCCAAATTATTATACAAATAGACTGTTTCCTTACTTTGACTTCTGGTCTGAATACCTAATATCCTTAGTGTGATCCCTTAGTATATTTCAAGGAAATTCTCTCTAGCACTTGTTATGCACCCTCAGTTTTGGCACCAGACAAAGAAATCCAGGGACTAATATCTTAAAAGTCACTGTCTCTTCTTCTCTAAGTGCAGACCTGGTCCCTAAATTCCAGAGTGATTGCTTATATCATTTGAGTTAGCTGAAAGAAGATTAAAATGGTTCCTTCTGCCTGGCTGAGATATACTGCTTGGCTGAAATATGTGTCTGACCTCTTTGGCTGATCTGTAAGATGGAAGCTAATAGCCCTAATAACTGTTATGCTAGCTAGTGTAACTGCAAATGCTGTACTTCGTATGTTTTGAGTGGTATAGTGTGCTCTTTTTCTTCTTCCCCCCCTCTTTTTAATCTGGGTAAAACATCTTAATACAATCTTCTGAGGGTAATTCTCATCTCACTACTCACTCCAATCCCAGCAAACATAGCTTTGTTTTTCACTTCTTGCAGAAGTATAGCTTACATGAGTAGCTTTTGTGGAAAAGCCCCAGAGAGTGCTTGCCTTCAGCCTTGGGATGCTCTAAAGTGACAGAAATGTCTTACTGCTACTGCAGGAGAGGCAGCTCAGCCTTCAGTGGAAAGGTAGAGGGACAGGTTCAGACTCAAACCTCTCTGGAAGAGTTTAAAGGCATTTGGGTAAGTCTGTGTATTTTTTTGGAACTAGTGGATCAAATAATTACCATTTACAGCTCTGTAGTACTTAAACATCCTGGAGATGTTCTGGATCAGAAATGTGCTTCATCCCCATTAGTAACACAAATTTTCAGCCAATATTTTCAAGATTACATTTTGTCCCCAATTCACTCATGAATAATTCAGTCACTGGGAGATCTAAGTTGGTGTACCTGGGAGAAAATGTGTTCTTATGCTTTACCCTGAGGACAAACATAGACCTATGTAATGCTGCTGTTTGGAAAGACTAATATTTTCGAATTCTGTAAAATCTGGCCTTTATTCTGTAAAGGGGTCTTGGTAGTGTAGCAAAGTAAATGGTTGAAGGTCATTGTATGAATGATAAATATCATGCAATACAGGTAGCAGCAGAACCCACTGATGGAACTGGAACAGTGCTTATCTACATATGTTACATTGTTGTTATTTGTATTTGGGTTAAAAACTAAATTATTTTTATCCCTTCCTCCATATGCTCACATATTTCTCATGGCTTTTATGGCACACAACAACAATACTAAGAGATAAGAGTATATAAATCTTCTTTGGGCCACTGGAGAAAGAGAATATTTGCATACTTTTTCTGTTATTACTATGTGGTAAGATAACATAAAGCAGAAATGCAAACAATTTCACAAATTAATCTTTTCTTAAAAACAAATAAAAAACCAACAACAATGAAAAAAAAAAAGGCAACAAAATAAAGCACACAGTAAGTAGGCAATATAAAAGCAAAGCCTCAGTCCTGGCTTGGCAGCAGTCAGTTAGTGTTTCAGTCTCAGATATTATGGCGAAATATGCCAGAGCAGCCAGGGGTAATATTTGCTAAGAAGTCAGTCAGATGTCAGCTTCAGCTTCTTAAAGTTGCTGTATATGCTACTAAGAAAGATGGCACGAATCCGATTCTTTCATTATTTACAGTTCACAAAAAATTGTGCTATTTTTATGATCTGTTCTTTATATAATATTTGTATTGCTGTATTCTGGAATCCAAACTTTTTAAATGACACAACAATTAATTAGATGCTATTTTCAGGAGGTGTGGAGGGGAGCTGGTGATTGATGGAGGGAGTCAGTAGTGTTTCTCTTAGCAAAGTAACAATGCCTGGTACTTGTTATCCTTTTATTTCTTCTTGGTGCTTTTCAATATGTTCTAAGGAGCAGACGTTATTTACTATAGAAACTTGAATGTCTTTATTGACAAATAGCAGGAGACAGACCCTCAGGAAGAGTGGCTTCATTAGCATGCAGCTTATACTATTTTTCAAGAATATGCTTGAGTCTTTACACTTTTTTTGGAACACTAAAATGTTGATAGTAAATGACAGTAGGAATAAGTGCAGCTGGCAGGATAAAACCTATGGTTTAAAAAGCCTCAATCTGTTTTCTTGATCTGTTTTCACCATGTGTGATATAGTCTTAAAAGCTATACATTTTAAAAGATGGATGAAGTATTTATAGCAGTGATTTTTACATTTTCTTTTGCCATGGAATTTTATATTGCACAGTTTACAAGCAAGGTATCACGAAGTCCTTTTCCAAAGAACTGCTACTGGGTGAAGACAGAAGCTGTGTGAATGTGATTGCGGTGATAACTGCTTCATTTTAAGTCCCTGGCTTCATTTTTAGAGAGCCATTTTGTTTAGACTTTTTATAGGTGCAAAGTGCCAGCAGGGAAGGAGGATGGGAAGAGTGCCTGGAGGAATTTTCTTCTGCTTGTGTGAACAATTACAGCCCATGTGCTCATCAAGGAGCAGGAGTTGCTTCCAAACCTTTCCGTAGAGTTCAACCTGACATGGACAGCTGTGGCACTCCAAGGGTGTACTTCTTGTTCAGAAAGGCACTCCAAGCAGTACCTCTGTGGTAAGCCCTACTCTCCTCAGGCAGAATTTATCCCTTTCACCACAATGCTGGCAAGGCAATAAAGGATGGGGTAGACCAAAAGCAATGGATAAATCTGCAACAATGAATTCAAGCCTGACAAAGATGCCCCCTCCCCTTTCCTCCCCCTCCCCCCCCCCCCCTTCTCTCTGTATCATTGAGGGCTCTCTCATCTGTATCATTCCCTCTCAAGGAGAGTTGAGGAATAACAAATTATACTTTTATGGCCCTTTCTGTCTGTGCAAAATCACACTGTGAAGGGATAAAATCTGTTTTGCTCTAGGACATGATAATCCCCATCAACGGGATCTGTGGTCTATCACCTAAGAGCAGCTGCTTGTGTGTCTTCCAGGCCAGTTCCTCTCTGACAGACGTGTGAAAGCAAAGTCCTCTCTGAAATGTCCTCTGATGGATTTGTATTAAATGGGAGAAGCTCATAGAAACCACATCCATCACCAGGGGTGATAGAAACTTCTCTTCTCATCTCTCCTCATTGGCTCCCAACCTAGTTTACTTCTTTCTGGGTGCTGCACAGTACCTTCTCACTCTTCCTTTTCCTCATTCCTTCAAAGCTGCTTGTCTTTCTCTCTTTACCTGCTGAAGCAGTCATTTTATTACAACTCTCTGAATCTATATATCCTTAATATTTATTTATTGTTTATTATTTCTGGGAGAAGTCAATGAGCACATGTCACCTTAAATACAGGTTTACAGTTACAAGAGTAGGAACATTCACAGTGATAGTATTCTCACGGATATTTTATCTGTCTCATATATTGAAATTTGGACACAGTCATGCTGATATTTTAATGGTAAGATGTATCAGTTATATTAATACATTTATCTTAAGACACATTTACTTTTATTGATGTTATATCTGTATAACATAATGACAGAAAAAAGAATTGTCTTAATTTTGTATTGTTCAGGAAACAGTGATTAAATTCAGTGCAGGCTACCTGAACTTTGAAGTATTTTTATCATTTTGTATGGAATTTTACATTTTGACCATTTGGGAGAGATACAAATTTGTGCTGAAATGTCACACTTCTTGTGTGAATAAAAATAAGTTCCTCCACTTTGGATCATGTTTTTGGTACACAGTTTGTCCACATCTATGTGAAAACACTTGCCCTTTCTTTGATAAAAACAAAAATTTTGTTAGCCAAAGCTGTGTTTCCTCAGAACAATAATAAATATGGTTTGCAAAAAGATTACAGAACTTTAACTGGTTTCAAACCAATCTTTTTCTCATGCATCTGATAATGGTTAAGTATGTTCTTGTGCTTCCTGTTCTGTTTTAATGCATTCTAGTAATTGTCCAACAATTCAGACTTCCTGTACTCTTGGTTGATAGTCTCTGATTTAAGAAACCAAATAAAAACAAGTTATCAATCCCAGCTCTTTGGAGTTTCACTTTCTGCATGTGTAGACATTTGTGTCAGGTAGGCTTATGCCTACTATTTGTTAAATTCCTAGGTTCTCACAAGGCAACTAGTTAAATGGTATTTTGCTTGATGGAACAATATGAACAGAAAGTAGAAATGTGTTTATTTAGTTCCCCTTCATTTCCTGATTTGTGATGTTCTATTTGTTAATAATGTATTTATATACAACAAAGTTCTGAATTCCACTTTAACCTATGGATGCCAACAGCATCCTGGCCTGTATAAGAAACAGTGTGACCAGCAGGGCTAGGGAGGTGATCATCCCCCTGTACTCGGCTCTGGTGAGGTCGCACCTCGAATATTGTGTTCAGTTTTGGGCCCCTCGCTACAAAAAGGACATCAAGGTGCTTGAGCGAGTCCAGAGAAGGGCGACGAAGCTGGTAAGGGGCCTGGAGAACAAGTCCTACGAGGAGCGGCTGAGGGAGCTGGGATTGTTCAGCCTGGAGAAGAGGAGGCTCAGGGGTGACCTTATCACTCTCTACAGGTACCTCAAAGGAGTCTGTAACGAGGTGGGGGTTGGTCTGTTCTCCCACGTGCCTGGTGACAGGACAAGGGGGAATGGGCTTAAGTTGCGCCAGGGGAGTTTTAGGTTGGATCTTAGGAAGAACAGAAATACTGAAGTGGAAAAGAAATTTTTCTTTATGGCCAGTCATAAGAACATCTTTGACATCAACTACTTTCAGAGTACACAAGGACAAATTACTATGGATAATGGTGAATATTGAGTGTTTTACAAGGGTTGGCGCCCTTCATCTTCAAAACATCTTCTAAGAACAAACTTCTAAATATTAAAATAGTCTTTATAGACTGCAGAAATCTTAGGTTTTCTGCAAGCAAATCTTACCATTCTGACGAATGGATTCAAATGAACCGAGAGCATTACATACATGAGAACTGTTCTTCTGGTTGTAAGTTACATCTTAGGTGCTCATGAGGAATGACATTTTATGTATCTGGTAACATTGGTGAAAAGGGGAGAAGGCCCTTTTTGTATGGATACAAGTTATGTACATTATCCATTGGGTACAAATTCCAAACCTTTTCTTTCACTTTCTTTACTGAAATGAATTCCAAACCCCTTCTGCACACATTCATCAGTGAAGTTCAAATGACTCCACTATCTCAAAGTCCATATTTTCAAAATGGAAATCCATAGTTTATTAATCTTATTTCAAATTTAATTCACGTCCGATCACTTGAATGCAAGGTATTTTTCTTCAATCAGCTCTTTTTTTTTTTTTTGCCACTTACCAGTGCCTCATTTAAAACAGCATAAAATCATCTCTTGCTGACTCAGTAGGTATTTGGTAAATAAACTTGCTTATTATTATAACCTGAAATAGCAGCAATTGTACTTAATGTTAATAATTCAGTCTGTATCTGTCATCTAATTTCTTCTACTTTCATATTTTACTTTCTAGTGTATATACCCTTTGATGTTTGTGTTATAATTATGCTTCTTTAATTTTTCTTTTGTATTTCCTTGAAAATTAAGTGTTGTTATTGATGTTTTATTGCTGATGTTTATTGGTGATTATAATTTTGGGACAGTTTCATCCCTTCTTCCCTTCAAGAACTTTGAAGAGCAAAACTTCCTCTCCATGAGTATACAGTCATTGTGGTATTGTCCAGAAATTATAACCAGGAAATAGGTATCTTAAAAGTTCAGCGGCTGAGAAGCGCAGAAAAAAAAAAAAAAAAAAAAAAAAAACTGACCTTAATCAATTAAAACTAACTAAACCCTGCAAAGCCTTCTTATAGTTCTGTTCCTGTAGTATCTGCTCTTCCATCTTGTATCAGTATTTCATTTTGCTGCCTGGACATCTTAGTTTACCAACTCAGATGTTTCTCACTGTCCATACCAATTTCTTTCTTCCAGTTCATTGATACTTCTTTACTCTTTGCTAAATCCCTATTTACCTGTTATTTTTCTTTTATATATTAAATCCAGATGGAGGGAATTTTGTCTGTTTTTTTTTTGTTTGTTTGTTTGTTTTGTAACATTCTTACACTACTGAATTGTTTTTTTTTTTTTTTTTGGTCATTTAAACCTCATTAAATGCTACTTAGTTGGATCATTTATTTTTGATTTGCTACTTGGCATTTGTGCAAAGGTGCATTTGTTGGCATTTCAGATGGAGACCTGGACTCTTGGGACATGCATTTTTTAATGAGCAGCCTGTATGAATATATGGTAAGTATGTACTCAAATCACTTTGAATGCATTTATAACTCAGTCTTGTTATGATTTTTGTGTGTGTTTTTTTTTTCCTCCAGGCACTTTCTTTTTTTTTTTTTTTTCCTTCTTTTCCTCCAGACAGACTAGCATTACAATCACTCTGTCACTCAGAGTGCCTAATGTGAAATTAAAAAAATGTGAAATTAATACATTTTCTTCCTAAACAGTTAAGGTCAGAGCACCATACAGCACTTGGAATTGATGGCTTTTGGAATTAAGAACATTTTCATGAAGATTTTTCCATTATATTCCATCCTGGCCAACACAGATGCAAACTAAATGGCATAAGCCTCCTGCAGTGTAAGGTCTCAGAGAGGAATGTACAGCTAATTCATACAAAGAAAAATAAATTTAAGTTCAAATAGTCATAATTTAATGTACCAGTTCTCCCCTCCCCTCTCCTCTCCTCTTCAAAATTCAATTTCTGATATTGTAGAGTTCAGAAAATGGACTACATAGGTATATGGAAAATAACCCAAAACACTGTAGTGAAGATGAGGAGCATAAGCTAGAATTCCTAAAAGATAATCCCTGTGATTTATCTTTTCCATCAGGTTAGACAGTTTTCTAGACTGAGCATTGCTATAACAGCAGTAGCCCAAGGCAGTTGGTTCAATGTGAGACATCATGAAATCTGGAAGATATAAAGAGAAAAATGACTAAGGAATTTAAATCACAAAGTCTTTTTGGTAGTTGTAGCTAAACTTGTTCAAAGTAATGTAGTCAGATGTCATATGTGAACAGTGTGTCCAGACAGAACATTCAAACAACAAGGCTGGATATTTACTTTATGCTTTGTGTTATGGACAAATGAATTCTCTGCTGTCAACTTGACTTGTGTTGTTGTGAAATCAAATCAGTGCCCTGTATTCCCAACATACTTAAACACAAAAGAATTTTCAAACGCACATTTTATTCTTATTGAACTTTTCTGTTTCTCTTTATTAGTTTATTAATAAGGAACAGGAGGTAATGTAAAAGAAATATATCAGCATCATGGAATGAAATTCCCAAATATTCTAACACCTGCACAGAAATATTCTACTCGTCATGTTAAATATAAAATGTATTGATCTATTTGTCCAACAACAGAAACACACACTTAAAGCTCTGTGAACTCATTATACAGTCATTTGTATAAGAATACTATATCAATAGGTCATTAATATTGATTAATACATGAGTTAGTGATATCAGTGCTCACATTTACACATATAAATCCATAATCTATGTATATTCATTTCATAGATAATAATCCATGAAATTGTTTTGCAGCATTCTAAGGCTCTTGAAAAGTCCTCCATTAATGCAGCGCTACAGCGTTAAACCCACAGAAATTAGAAACTAAAAATTATGGAAAAGTAATGGGACATATAACCTAAGAAAAATGGCCTTCATCTATAAACATCCCATTGTCCTGGAACTTCAGGTTTGGTGTTGTGTGTGTGTATATATTTTTGCTATTGTAAGCAGGGCTCATGTGGCTTCATTCTATGATGTCAATAAACAAAAACATATACATACACATAAATATGCTTAACTATATGGAAAATTTTGAAGTAAAATTGTTTTTATTAAGTATAACAATAATAATATACTTCATTTTGATATATAAATGTAGTTAAAAATATAAACATAAAACAAATATAATGTTAATTACAACATTTAGCTAAATATTGCATAATCTTAAGAAAATTTCAACTATAAAATGATAACATAAAGGATGTATTTCTGATACTTACAGAACTTAATTATTTGTTCACTGACACGTATCCAACTTTAGTGTAGCTTTTCATTCTGAGATATTATACCATGCATCTTATTCTGGGGAAGTAGACACAGCATTTTCCAACAGTTAACAGGGATGGGAACGAGAAAAAATAAAAATAAAAAAAAAAAAATGTAGATGTAGATTGATTTTTCAGAATCATTACTTCATAAGCCTGCTGGCTTAAGTCCTGGACCATCCAAAACTCTTTTGTGATCCTACATGTTCTCATAAACTCTCATGCCAGCTCAACTGTGATATCAGACACCAGAAAATCTGTGCTGAAACTGTGTCTGTCCCACTCAAAAGAAAAACTTAACAGAATGGGAAAAATCAGAAATAAAACATAAAGAAACAGGAAGCTGAGTTTTTAAGTTTCATGACTGACTTACAGCATTTATTTATCTTGCTTGCAGATTTAAAGATGTATGACTGAATGTCAGGGCAACACAGAGAAGACATAATGAACCATGAACTGTGCAGTCCAATTTACTTAAGTATTTGAGCTCTCCAGAGATTCCAAGCAACCAAAACCTCCAAACAAAACAAGCTGATTTGATTCTTTTGTTTTTGGCTTAAGTAAAACAATGCAACTTCATTTTCAGTTGTATTCAACAGAGTAAAATAAGGGACAGTACACCTTTCTATTTTAAAGCACCAAACTATGTTTATTAAATGAGACTTGTTTACAGTATTAATACTGCATTTAAGGCCATATACTATATACAGAACTACATCTTCTATCCTTATTGAAAGAGGATGTTTTTGTCCTGTTTCTTAAAATGTAACCAGTGGGGGTGGGTGGGTGTAGAAAAAAAGGAAAATGTATAACATTGTGCCTGTATTACATTAGCCATATATAAATTGTTTCATTTTTATATTCTCAGCTAGAAAAAAAAAAAAAAAAAAAAAAGCCACTTCCAAACCCTTGAATAATCCTTTACAAAACAGTTTCAATGGTTTTCTTTATTTTGAAAATTAGTTTTAATTTTGAATGTTTATACATGAGCTTTATCTTTAAGTTTATTTATTGTCCCACTTCCTTAAAATTACAGGAAGGTGCATGTGTAGTTTTCCTAAGTTTCAGTAGTCAGGCTATATGACAATGACAAGTCACTCTTGTTTGATGGACCATAGGCAGCAGAACACCAAGGAATTACCCAAGGAAATTTTGCACAGTGGTAACCATTGATAAGTAAAAGTCAGAAACCTGTTAACAGCAACATATTTTAATATGTTTGCATTTCCTTTGGTATGATGCGTAGACATGGAAAACCTCCAGTTTCATTAAATGACACTTTCTCACACTATTTTCCCATTTTGTGTTTGAGAATTCCAAACCCAGAGATTTTTTTTTTCTATATTTAATAGCCCACAGTAGATAACTCTTCTGTTAATTTACTCAAGTTGTCATTTGAATTCAAGAAGTAAATATTAAGCACTCATCTTTTGATACAATGCAACATATTGTATGACCAACCTCCTCCTTTTCACAGTTTTGAATCTGCTGCCTCTGTCCATGGAACCACTGTGGCAATGCTCTTACTTGTTACTACTGATTTTTTCCAAGAAAATGTCCTTCTGTTTTGTAATACTGATGCAACACTTAATGCTTTTAACAGCACAGTGGCTAACGATGGAATGCAAATATATTTTTATTTTTTCTCACTCAGCCTCCACATTATTTAGTCCTCCTCTGAGCAAGATTATATTGTACTAAAAAAAGTGGGTTGGTTTGTAGAAGTAAGCCAGTATGTTATTGTGCACTGGTAAGCGTATGTACATATATATATATGTGTGTGTATATATATATATATATGTACCAACATACATGTTTCTGTAGAGGATCTTTCCACAAAAGGCTAAACATGCTGCGTCTAAATTATTTTCTTGTGGTTTGGAACAACAGTGCAGTTTTGGAGCAAAACCTGACTGTCTCCTTTTACTGCATGTTGATGCAGTTTTCAGAAATGTTTTGTTTATCATTTTTTGAGTGTTTATTCAAGTTGCTTGGTAATTATATTTTTTAAAATATCATTTTTTCACTGTTTGAAATTATAATGTATTCTTACACACCATCTCATATACCTAATGACACAGTAAGCTTATGGTAAGAGTTTTCTTTTGTCTGTTTTGTTTCAAATGTAAATTCTCTCAGTTGTAGAACTTTGTACATTCATTACTTTGATAAACAGTAGTAGTGTAAAAAAAATTCTTATGACTACAGAAAGAAATTACTGGAATACAGTGTTATCAGTGAAAAATATCAATATCTAATTGGAATACACTGAAATCTTAATTTTTTAGTGATAAATCATACACTTTTTATTGTTACCTTTTACTATCTTTTTAAATCAGTTTTGCAAGCATAAGTGGCTTACTCACATCAAGTAAAGTCCAAACTAGAAATGGCTGCACTGAAGGGAAGGACATATACATGTGCCTCAGTCCTTAATTACAAAAGCAAAGTTGTCCATCCAAATGATCATTTTGCCATACTCTGTTAAAAAATTATTTTGCCAATGGATGGTGTCATAGGTCACTGATTTATTTCTCCTAGTGATCTTCACCATGATAATGCATGAGTGTCTAACCTATTTGTCACTGAGGCTATAGATCTGAAACGTTCCAATGCTGTCATGGAAATGTCTGTAGGAGGCAGTTTGTCATTAGTGACCACTTCAAAGTGGCTATGTTCATGCCAGCTGAACTTTGTATGACTTTTGGTTAGAATGCTTGTTTGTTAGGGAAAAGAATTTTATCCGCCCCTTTGGAAGTTGTTTAACTGTGTTCTCCTGGTTTGTGGATCATCCTTATTTGCAAGCACACTGAAGATAGATTGTAGGTTCAAGGACAGTTCATTCATTAACTCCCAAGTTTAGAGACTTGGGAGTGAAATTCTTGTGGATTCTTCTAGAACTGATTGCAGATTTCTGCTGATATTTGGTATAAAATAATCCTAAGGCTAAATACAGAAAAGAAAAATGTTTACCCTATTGCAATGTGAAGCTGAAAAAAAAAAAAAAAAAAAAAAAAACCTTTTGAGCTTTTTTGTAACAAAAGTTTAATTTCTTATAGGTTTTCAGGGTAGAAATTCAGCTTTTCCATATGTTCTGTTAATATATAATACACAGTTCATACACTGTGGTTTGCTTTTTGCAATTTTAACGTGCATGTTTCAGTTACTAACATCACTAGTATTTTACTGGCATTTTTTTGTGTTCAGCTGTTAGGCCAAAATTGAAGCAGAAAAATGCTACTGCCCTGTCTTTTAAAACCTTTTCTTTTCAGTAGTGTTTTGCAATGTTGACACTTCCACAATATGTATATAAATATATATATGTCAGTGCTTAACACATAATACCTCCAATGTGTTCAGGTATTGCTGACTTTATATAAGTACAACATAAATCTATTGTAAAACAGAGTGTTTATAAAGAGAATAAATAATAGTACTTTACCTTTCATAAGAGGCAAGAACAACACAAAGCAACAGTGGATGAAGACGTATATTCTTTCAACACATACTTCATTGTGACTTTACTAAATGCAGCCAAGCATTAAAAGGAAAATAGCATAAACTTTTTATCAGGAGTTTTAACAACATCCTCAGAACATGTGAAACAGCAAATGGTAAAGTTTAAATCTAGTAAGTGAGAATCTGACTAATGAATTGACTATTGTAAAATGAAAGGCTGGAAACCTTAAATGACTACACTAGTTAAGAACGTGAAATGCTGGGAGCAGGCTTAGACATCTAAGAGTTTAAATTATGAACCATAAATCTTTGGGTCTTTATGTCTGCATCACATGCTGTACAAACAGTAGGGCAGGAGCCTGTTCCCATTCTTGGTACATAGTTGTGGAATGGGATTACTGGCATTTCTGATAAAAATCACAGCAGTTCATTAAGTACCTTTATTAAGTACCTGGGGGAGCACCCCACCATGGACCTTCCCAGGCTTCCATGTCTGCCTTACCCTTACCACTTCTGGGTAAGCACCTTGCTTGTCTGTAGAGAATGGTGGAATGTGTCAGGAAACAGCTCTGCTTTCTGCAACTTTAAGGGGTATGTTTCAAATGCCAACATTATTAATACTTTGCTGGCACTTTTTTTTTTCTTTCTTTTTTTTTTTTTGTTTTGTGATCAGCTGTTAGACCTTTCAAAATTGAACCTTAAGTATTTCTATGAAAGTGATTTTAATTCACTTTCTAAGACCAGTCAAGAAGAGGGGAGTGGAACATGTGAGCAAGTGTAGACAGATGTTTGTATAGGAGAGGGAGCATATTCCTCTCATGTTCCTTAAACAGTGGTGGCTCAAAACCTTAATGTAGTTTACCGGTGGTTTTGTAATAATAGTAATGCAAGTGGCAAACCAGTCAGACAGAACAGAGGATGCCTGAATTTAAACGAGCTGCTGTCTGGCAGTGCGACAAAGGATGGCACATATCCACAGGGCGGCCTGGCAGAGCAATAGCAGATATGTAACCCTGAATTTCAGAGAATTTTCACCACTAAATGACAGAAAATTAACAGGATGCTGTTCTGGGGAGCACTGTGCTGTACCTATTGAGGAGATACCAAGTATTTGTGAGGCTGCCATGCAAAGAGGTCATCATGTGCACGTGTTGCTGCTTTCCCAGGTCCGTAGAGTAGCAAACAGCCTTCCCATGTCTCATTAACAAATCTACCCACTGCCTTGGGTAAGTTTTAGATGCTGGGACAGCTCGACCCATTGTCAAAGCTTTGCATGACAGAGAGCACAACTTTGTTTGCATGACAGAGAAAACAACATGAGTTGTCCTCATGTCCCCATGAGGACAACAGTAGGGGAGGTGAGAGGGTGGTGGCCATGGCTCTATGGAGATGGTGGTGATGGGGCAAGAGGTCACTCCAGTTCATTTCAGTTCTGATGATGTCTGGCCACAAACTGGTATTGGGGGCACAAGGGAGCACCAAGGTTGGAAAAGGCAGATCTTTGGGACAAGTCCCATGACATGGAGCATGGCTGCTGCTTGGCATGGCTGCAGGCCACCCACTCAGGAGCTAAAGGCTGCTTACCTGCCAAGAAGTATACCTGCTTAAGTTGTAGCCTAATGTGTGTAACCTAAGTGCTCTGACTCTGTCCTGGGGTAGGAGTGGAGAACTAGACTTAATGGTTAGGATCCATTAAGGTATTTTAAAGCAAGTGAATGTGTGAGACCAAATTTACTATCTATCCATCCTTTTTAGCAGGATAAGTTTCTGCATTTTATTTTCTTGCATCTGAAAAGGAAAGCCCTGTGGGTAAAAATTTAGAATTTAGAAATATGCCAGTTTTAATAGTTGCAATAATAGTACTTCTTCTTGAAGGATCTGAAATAAATTAATGCATCCAACTTGCCAGAAAATAATTGTGGATTTCAATTATGTAATAAGTGCCCCTTTTATTTAGCTCATGTGGTGTTTTTCCTTGACTTTTAAAACATAAACAGCTACACACAGCAAAAGATTTGTAGGAAATGCAGTTTGGTTCTGAAAGCTTGAAGAACAAATGACCTATTATGGGAGCAAATTCCCTTATGCTGAGAAATATAAACCTCAACAACAACAACAAAAAATATTTGCAGAAGAAATATCAGCTTTTTGCAGAATGTTTAACAACTTCTTAGAAAAGCAGGCTTTGGTTGTATTTAATATTTTGGGTTTCTTTGAAAAAGGTGGAATATTTCATTAGAAGTTTGCTGCCTCTTGCCTTTTGGTTTGCAGTTATTTTTCACGAATGAGAGACAATGTTTTCCATGCAGCTTTGTTAATGAGACTTTCCTGGAATTCTTGGATGTGAAGTCATATAGTGGCTGAAGTCCTTCAGAAACTTATAAAGTGTTATTTAAATCAAGATTATCTGCAAAGCAAATGAAAATAAGTGTGTTTTGTTTTAAACCTGGCAATGTTGCAATATTTGATTACAGCATGTGGTAAAATTGAGACTGAGTAAAACTACCTGAATATCTGATGTCAATACTAAAACAAAAATGTGGGTTCATGAATTGAAGATACTGCTCAGAAGCCACCAAGGTTTCTATAACATTGTAGACCAGCTTGCATTAAAATGGAAAAGAAGAATAGCTCGGATTACATTCCTTGTTCTCTCAATCTGGACCAGCTTAATTTTCTAATACTCTTGCATGAGCAAGGGGATCTATTCCTAATTTTTAAAAAATAGTATCACTTTTTCTTTTTCTCTCACCAAAAATCATTGGCCTTAATTGCAGGATAGGCAATTGAAACAAAAAGAAGATTGGTTATTACTATTTTTCTCTATGGCCCTGCAGGTGTAGATGCACTAAATGAGTCAAAAACTCTGTGAATAAAACACAATCTTCTAATGAAGTGAGTTTTAATTCATTATCTGTTTTAAAATGTCTTGTTACTCATCTGGATGGTGAACTATGTGCTGTAGTTCTTAAAAAGGAAGATTAATCAGATTGTTTCCTGTGTTGAATATGTTCTTAATTGGTTGCTATGACAATCCTCTTCTATTTTGTTTGTCCTCTCTTATAGGCTTATATCCTTTTGATTCTATAGAAGTTGTTTGCCAAGGTAAGAAGTTTCTCTTCTAATTCTTCTTCTTCTTTTCTATTTCAAGGGTTTTATATTTGAAAAAAAAAAAAAAAAAATGCTGCAGACATAGCCTCAGCTTTCCAGTGAGTTAGTTCTTACTCTTCCTTTTAAGACTTACAAATGAAATATCCAGGATTTTAATCTTTACAAAAGACACAAGTGATAATTTTTCACTAAAGAAAAACTAGATGTTCTTGTTGTCATGAAACAAATCTCTAATGACTATGAAGATTATTTCTTTAATAGCTTACCATGAATAATACCACAGATACAGAGCTATGCTAGGTAGTTTAAGCAACTATTTTACACTGCTGCCAAGCAGAAGTTTCATTGCTGTGATTATGCAGAAAATCTCACAGAAATATATATATTTTTAAAATGTTTAATGAAAAGAATTTAGTATCTGGAATGAAGCCTGGCTTTACTCTTTATTAAGCCAGATTTACATGTTCATTGTTTGCAAATGTTGAGCACACTACTCTAAAAGCTGAAGTGAAGTTTAAATTTGTTTTCTCTGAAAGGTCTCAAAACAGTTTACTTAAACTACTTCATTAGCAAACTGACTTTTAAGAGGTTTAGGGATCATACTCTTTAAGTGTTGGAAGGATAAAGTTTGGGGGATAGACTGTTTGAAGCTTTTAAGATAAGTGCCTGTATACAATTTTAACTTGTAGGTATATTATTGCTTCATACAGCAGTGTAACAGTTTTGCCCTTTTTTTTTTCTTCACACAACACCAAACATTCAGCTTAGAACTGCTGTCCTTTCAACATGTAATTCCCAAGTGGGGATAGTCATCTTAGAGTTCATCATTTCATATATCAAGCAAGGATTATTTCTTGTGCAGCATGTTACATATACCTACGTTGAATTTCAGCTGCCATTATCATTAGCCTTTGATAGGTTTTGGAAAGTGGTTCACTCAGCCATCATCTTCAACACTGCTCTAAAACAACTTGGTTTTTTTTAGTAGATTTTGCCATGCTCTTTTCCAGATCACTTAAGACTGAAAAGCAAAAGCATAAATCCCTGTGGACATTTCCTTTTCTATGAAGCTTTCCCCTTCTTTTTCCTTTCCTTTCAATCATTTATCTATAGAAGTTTCTTTTCTCTTATTACCCAATTGTGTGTTTTTTCTTAAGAGCCCATTGTGAAAGGATTGAAAGTTTTTCCTATATTCATGGAGATAAGAATCAGCAAGGCCTCTTCTATCCATATGCCTTTGGCTCCTTTAAAAATCTGACAATCTGTGAGTCGAGACATATCCTTCAACATGTAAGTTGATTTTTTCCATTCCTGTTTCTGCAGCAGTCCAGCAGTTCCTTGCTAATGCTTTTAGTCTTTTTCCTGATACATTTATCAATCTGTAGTTCCATGGATGTCAGATCCCCAAAACCTCTGCATAAATTTTAAGATCTTTGTCTAACTCCCAGTCATTGCATGCGAAAGCAGAGAAGTTATACACCACAATTACTAGCAAATTATTTTTGAATCATGGTAAAATGCTGGATGAATGTCATATGAACCTGACAATTTGTTGACAGTCATTTAATCTACTCAGTCCACAACCTCTTCAATCTGCACTTTGATTTGTTTCAGGTGCTCTGGTGAGAAACTAGGGAGAGATCTGAATTCCAGAATAATAATTAAAATAATATAAAAAATAAAATAATAATAACAAAACAACAACAAAAAAAAATTTTCCTCCTCACCTTATATTATGTCAGCTCTGGCCTCCAGCTGTTATTCATAAATTTCTTCCTGAGATATATTTAAAAAAAAAATAAGAATAAATCTTTATTTGTTACAATATGGAGGAAACAATGATCTAGTTGCTTTTAAAGCAGGATATGTTTAATATCTCTATCTCAATTCTTATAAGGAACCTTTTAATAAAAGCTCTGTTTGTGTGAGAGAAAAATTAAGATATGTTTGGCAGATATCAGAAAGATGATGCAAATCAATACAAAGCCAGAAAGAAATGTTTCTGCATCTTCCTACAGCACTACTTGTTAACCTATAGTGTGATTATAGTGTAGTCTACATATACTGTACTATTAGTATATCTATAGTGAATTTGGAGCGTGAGCAATGCTGCAGATCTTTCTCAGACCTGTTTGCAAGAATTGTGTTGCAGATATTTCATTTTACATTCTAATTGTTCTTTACACTGAGTTTTTCAGGTTGGACTTTTGATGCTGGACATTTGGTAAATCCAAAGGAAAATTTGATTTCTTCCTCTCATCTGGGACAAGAATAAGCTATGATTGTTTTCAGCATTTTTTGGAACGTCTTTCAAATTAAAAATCCTTCAACTACCGAAATGTGTGTTACCATTCTCCTACCTGCAGGGCCTCTCTGGCTGGTGCAATTTGCTCTTCTATTAAATGGCTACTCACTAACCTTCCCAGGCTGCATGAGACCTGTGACATAGTTACTGAAAGGAACTGTAGGTAACATCAATGAACCAGTGAGCTATACTTGTTTCTGTGAGCACAGGCCTTTTTGCTATGCTGGAGACCATGTCACAGATCTCTTGACAAGCTCAGACACAGGAACAGTAGGCTTATTTTATTTTATTTATTGACATTGTGCTATACAGATAAGCAAAACACATATTTTATGAATGCAGAAACTTTCTTCCAGTTTCTTGCCTGTATCACACACTGCCTTATTTTTCTCTTCTTCAAAGAACAGCTAATTTTTCTCACAGCTGTTTCCTCTAATTGAAAGGTTCAGATTTTAGAGAATTGTTTTATTTTTCCTTTGCTGTAGTTAAATTACTTAAATTGACACCTTTCAGCATCTATTTCTCCTATTTAAGAGTCCTCTGCAGTAGTTCTTTGTTTCTTGTGTGAACATTATGCCAGATTTACTGTAGACATCGTAACAAAGAGTAGGCAGCTGGAACTATGCTTTTCTAATGTCAATCTCTGTCAGCATGCCTGTTCTTCCTGTATAGATTATTTTTGTTTGTGTTTGTTTTTCTGCTTATAGTAAAGCCACAAGGGATGTAACACTAGCCAACCTGCAATGTTGGTTGGGTCTAAGCCCTTACGTTGTTGAATTTCTTCAGTGTGCCTGTAGAAAACCAAAACACGCAAATCCCATATTGGTTGGCTAGCACAAATCAGGTTTGTTTCCACAGTGCAGCGTTGAATAATTCTAAGTATTCCTGTCATGTTGCACTTTACATAACATTGCCATTATATGTGGAATACATTTAGACATCTCAGAGGTGAACATAATGGGTGTCATGATGAGGAATTAGAAATTGTTAGGAATGCTTGCTGACCTTAGCAAGCTCAGAAATACAAAGAATCAATTAAACCATCTATCATGCAGATCTTGGTAAAAAATAAAGAATAAAATGCATGTTTTGGTATTAAAATAATACATTTTTGTCAAAGTAGCAATCATGTTTTCTCCAGGATGACCTGATAAAAATATTGCTTACTTTTTCCTACTTAAATGAACTTTATTGCTTGCATGCTTGCTTTCTCATTTTGCTCCTAAATTAATTTATTATTTTTTTTTTCTTAATCAGACATTTTCCCAGTCTTCACCTTGCTCCTGGTGAGTTGGTGAGTTTATGCCTTTGCTCAGACTCAGGTTTCTTGTGAGATCTGAGGACAAGTGGTATGGAGGGGCAGGACTCCTGCTTTTCTAAAATTTGCTTTGCTAAATTTGGAGTTTTCATGGCCTGTGAATCACAGCTCTTTAAATAGATGGAAATTATGCTTGCAGAAGGGGTGGCAGCTCCTCCTACAGCTGTGGTTTCTGGCAAATGGGAGCACAGAGCTGGGAGCTAACTTCCCACAGAGCCAAGTCAGCAGCCAGAAGGCAATAGGAGCTTGTTTTTCCAGGGGAAAAGGAATCCTTACTCCCTGCAGGAGGCAGTGTATGTAGCTGAGTGCTGTGTTCAGCAAGAGCTGAGAAAGAGAAGGAACCATTTTTTACAGATGAGAGCCTGCTATTCAGCAGGGTGGTGTTAGCTGACTTCCAAGAAAGGGAGAGGCCCTTCCAAAGCACCAATATGACTACAACTACCTCAGCATCTCCAAAATGAGTAATGGCACTGTGACGCCAAAACCAACCAACCAAACAAAAAATCCAAACCCTAGAAAAGGTATTACGTTCCCACTCATTACTAAGCTTACACACATAATGACTTCCCAGACACATTTCACATATTCTTTTTTTTTTTTTTTGCCTGAAAAAATGACAAGTTAATAATAAGCTAAACAACTAAAAGATTTGAGAGATTTACATTTCTAAAGTTTTTGTTTGTTTGTTTGTTTGTTTTGTACACATAGAAACCTCCTCAAAGCATTTAAGACTGTTTCAAAGAAGTTTGTGTGTGCATATTCAAGTAATTATGCACTATCCTCCTTCTCTTGCTATGTCTATGCACGAACGTTTCAACAGCTGAAAAACATTTGGAAGTAACATCCAGAAACATCCTGACACCTGTGTTACAACCTGTCTCCACTCTGACTTAGGTAGAGTCCCTCCAAGTAGCTGTTTCTCAACAGGGCAAGATCAGATCGGTAAGTCTCTCCACAGTGTCAAAAGCTGTGAGTACTAAAGGCTAAATTGTGAGGTGAAGACTCTTCACAGGATGGATATTTTATATTTTTATATAATGTGGTATATATAACTGAAAGGAACCAGAAATTATAACATTGTGAATCATGACAATATGCTGGTTCTTCTAGCTACTGACAGGCATTTCACTGTGATGACCAGGTGTCTGAGAAGTACTATGCCTGTGTCAATGTTTCCTGTTGCTGCAGGAATTCTGTCCAGTGACTTTCACATCATGGGTGAGTAAAATTCATGTAATAGTATATCCTTTTGGAACTAAGCAGGAAGGCAATCTCAGTTTTAAGCTGGTAAAAGCAAACAAGCAAAAACAAACAAACAAAAACTTTACAGCCCTGAGTGTATAGTCTTTTATTGTTATTTTTTTTTTGGGGGGGGAGAGGGGGGGGAGGTGTTGGGGGGAATAAGTCAGTATTCTTTGTAAATAATGGCCCAGTTGCCTCTAATGGAACCTTCCATAACAAATTTTAGATACTTTATCAACTTTTCTATGTTGTATGTAAATTCTCATCATTTTCAGTTAAGAGAACTTATAAACACTCATGGCAATCTATAGGATTTTATTTTTTTTCAAACGCCCACTTGCAAAGGAAAACATTTATTTTAATCTTGTTTGCTGACTTTCAAATCAACACCCTGGAAGTGTTTGAAGATTACGTGCAAAGCATTATATAGTATTAGATGTGGATTGCGTATGTGCTTTTGGCAGTTACTTTTGTGGATATATATAAAAGCATCAATAGCTTTTCCTCAGAATTTTACTGAAAACTTTTCTCCTGCTCTTTACTGTAGGTAAGAAAGATTGACCTAAATAATTCCTTCATAGGAGACTGTAGAATGTGGGACATGAAGAGCCCATAGCAGCATTTCTTGGATATTCTGAATTGACTTGAATATGCTATTTATTCCCCAAACTGCAAAATAGTTGGAGATGCTGTCAGCCCGAATAATTAAAATGAAAATCAACTCTAATTACATGATCAAATATGTTGCTAGAAGTATTGTAGTAGCAAATATTTTTGCTCTGAATGATGTTTTGCTGTAAAATACTTTCACTTGTAATATTACAGTGATGTGTCACCTAGATTCCACCTTAAAACTTTCATCTTTCTCTATGTAGGTTCTACAGCGAACAGCATTTGGATCAGAAGTCTCATTGTGCATATTAATCTGAGGGGGATTTTTTCACTGTTCATATGCAGGTTTTGAGACAATGATTTAAAAACGCTGATGGGATTTTTGGTATGTCCTCTATGAATAGTTACTATAATTGCTATGAATTTGGCCAGGTGTAGCTAAATAATGTTTCAGGCAAACAAGTAAAAGGAAAGGTTTTTACACAATAATTTCCTGGGTAAGGTTCAACAAAATGAAAACTCATCAGAAACCCTGCTGGGATTCCATCAGCAAGCATTTATTTGCAGTTGCTGGTACACCTGCTTACACAGTAATAATACACCAGTGAGTTAAGTCACTATGCCAATGCAAATTAGCTTTATTTTGAATCAAACACTAGATTTTAAAACATATGATGGGCAAAAAACTATAATGCCACTAGATGCAAGCAGGAAACTGATGGGAATGGGGGGGGAAAAAAAAAAAAAAAAAACTACATTTATTCTGGCCTTTTTTATTGCTGTTCTTCTGTATGCTGATACATCCCATAAGAGTACCTAGTCTATTTATAGTACGTATCTGAAACACATGCTTTTCTGCTCTGCTATAACTGGATTTTCTTTAGCTGGAGCCTTGCCATCTGCA
>CM021697.1:97843432-97929889 GCA_011074415.1 Stictonetta naevosa
GGTGCGGTGGGGGGGTGGTGCGGGGGCCCCGGGCCGGCCCCCCCCCCCCCCCCCCCCCCCCCCCCGGTGCTGTTCATTCTTGATACTCTGATTCTATAAATAATCTATACTGCAATGTTCATGTATTGAAATATGCAGTAATGTCTTCTTAGGGAAGTGACCAATTTTCTGACCTGGAATAAAAATCTCTGGACCAATATTCTGATAGTGACTGCAGGTACACGTTTCATCACTCCATACAAATACTACAAAACAACTTTAAAAATATCTTAAAAGACATGAACTTTCTGTAGTAAACCCTGTAATTTAATTTTTCAAAAATGCAAGCCTAGATTTTATAAAGTAATAACTTACATATATCAATAGCATTTCTACATACACCTACTGTACATACAAGTGCTATGTTTAGGTATTTAATGTATTATTGTAATTAATTTTCCTTCATAAGTAGAAAACTAGTTAACCTGGTAGAAAGGGAAATGTGGTAAAAAGCTATTTATTCATTGCACCTTGCTTAATGGAAGTTATATTGTCCTTTCCAGGTAAGCTGTGGCTACAAAGACAAGCAGTGCCATGCTTGGGAACTTTGGACAGGGAGTGTGAGAAGGTGCTGTGGCTTGTAAGGACGGATGGGAACCTCCTCAGCCACCCCTGATGATGGAGAAACTTTGGTCTGTTTCTTCCTGGCAGGGCTGCCTGTTCTCCTGTCTGTATCCCCTGCTCCTGGACTTGCATGTTCACCTCCGAGGGTTTTGCCCCTTGCTTGTGCTGCTGGTGAGTGATCTGCTACTCAGGCTGCATTTTAACTGTTGTAGACCAGACAAAGAACAATGAAAACAGGGGAGTGGGATCTTTGTAAAGTGAGAATAAAAATTTTAATGAACTGTTCTGTACAACTTAACTTGCAATTATTGAATTTAGTGTTTGGGAATCCTGTTGTGCTGCACAATACTCGAGCACTGAAAAATAGTTAGGCATTGCTTTAATGAATTATAAAATGTAGTTCATATTGCATTACTTCTCTTTTTCCTTCCTTGTTTGTATGTAAAATATTTAGATACTATCTTTTTAGTGTTTCAGTGAGCATTCAACATTTCCCTGTAAATAGGAAATTGCATTGTTTATAGCTGTAATGCTATTAGATTTTAGTGAAATATTAGCTACAAGTAAGGGGTGGAGGGAACCTCATTTGATATATATATCCCAGGAATCAGTTTTTATGGTTTTATATATAAAGAATCCAGGGGAACCTCAGCATAACCTCCACAAAGAAAACTCTTATTGTTATGTTTCATCATTGTGAAATGTTTATGGGTCCCATAAGATTTCACTCGGATGTTTAAATAATTTGTGTAACCTTTTGGTCATGTAATTTATTTGATTTATCTGAAATGATTGTAGACAAGAAATTTCATCAGCTCTACTTAGTTTGAGAGTTCTCTCATAAAGTAATGGAAAGAATGTAGTTCTCAAGTTATGTTAGACTTAAAATAATTGTAAGCAGCTACCACAAATGCTATATAAACTGTGGGTTTTCTCCTAATTTCATCGACACTGAATGCTTGTCTTAGATGCCTGGTAAAATTTAATTAGAAAAGACCTACATAGACTTAAAGATTTACATACAAAAATGCATGTCGTCTTTTAAAGTGGAGCAAGTTTGACACAGCATCTTAATGGATGCACAAGGAGATCACAGGAAGATTCCTTTGGGAGCCCCCATGACATGGACAGGCACAGATGCATCCCTGTGCTCTTTTGAGTACAGGGACTGCTCTCTGTATCTCTGCATGGCTTTTTTACACATAAATTTCACTGGTAAGCCTTTTCACTTTGTTAAAATTAACTGCATCAGCACTAATATCCAGCTGTGTTAAAATTTAAGTAGTATCAATAGTACACCATATGCTACCTATTAATCAAACATGACTTTGATTAACACATTTTTGTATCCAGGTGTGAACAAAAAGACATTTTGGAAAGTTTCCTGTCTCTATCCTTACACATGAATTGTTTAGGATGCAACATTGACTGCTGTACTTCTTCTGTGTTGGTACATACATGGTTAGCGTTAAGCAGTGAAACTATGGAGGCTGGCAAAACCTAATCTTTCTGTCCTCAGCCAGCCCCTCTGGTGAGGAATGTATTGACTTCTATAGAATAATAGAAGATGCTGATAAAAGGATTGCTTAGCCCTAGTGAAAAGGCTTAAAAGGGTTAGAAGAACATCCTGCAAATAGCAGACCTAAGCTTCACCCCTTCTCATCAAGCTGTCAAGGGAGTTAGCACACCACATCTTAGGATTTTATTTCAAAGAAGCACATATAAAACTGGGGTAGTCCCATTTATAGTTGCTTCAGAATTTAAAAAAAAATTAAAAAAATGTCCAAGAAAAATGAGGACATTGTTGAAATAAAATAATTTTGATATGATTATTTTCAAAACCTGGTACAAAGGAGGACCGGTCTCAGTGAACTCACAGGAGCTATTTTGATATTAAACAAGTGAAAAGGAGACTGAAGGCAGAACTGTCAGATCACTTCTCTTTATTCTCATAATGATAAAAGCTCATGACTGCTCATTATGCTAGGAAGAAAGACATTCCTAGTAAATTTATTAGTGGAAAGCAAGTGCTTTAATTTATGATCTTTCCTATGCAAACATTTTTTTTGCTAAAATTCCTGGAGGACTCACGATGGAAAGGATTAATTCCAGTAATGACATACTAATGTACCTGGCAATAATGATCATTCTGGACTGTTAAGAAGTTACGAAGATTAACAGGACAAATTCTTCAGAGTTTAGTTATGGTAAATCAAAGTCTTTTGTCTCCTTTAAGATTTATCATTACAGAAGAAATGAGAATATTAGAAGGTGGTACTAAACTTGGGTGTTGCTTCTAGTTTTGTTTCATCTCATCTCATAAATATATTTTTTGGGGTTGGACTACATGATCTTTAAAGGTCCCTTCCAGCCCAAACCATTCTATGATTTTATGATACTTTTGTCTTGGAAACCTATCAAACTGGGTATTTTTGTTCTGCTTCTTTTCCGTTTTCTCCCCATCCTGATGAAAGACTGTATTTTAGCACAGTGGTCCTTTGGAAGATCCACATATAGTAGAGTTCATATTCTATGTAAGACACAGAAACAGTTAAAACTACCCTACAGGCAGGGCATTTCTGTTCTGCAGTCATACCATAGGACAGAATAATTCCTGGGGCCATGAACAGCTATTATAAATAGAGTGAATTTTGAGATGCTGTCCTTTTTATTGGCCGGGGCAAAATACCATATAGTTTCAGAATTTAAGAGAGGGAAGTAAATTAATTACTTCACCCAAGCTGTCCTTAGAGCAGGACAACAGGCTGCTGTTCCTTGACCAGCTCAGCTGTACTGTGTTGTTTGGAATGCCTGTGCAGTTCTGTTGAAACTGAAACCTCGTAGCTCAAGTATGCATTCAAACTTGATTCATCTTTGGTGCATCTGTTTTGTGGTAAGTGTTTTGATGTGTGGGAATGGGAAATGTTAACACCTTCTAAGACGATTTGATATGTGAGAAAACTACATTTCACAGCAAGATAAATAGCAACTCATCAAACTTTGCAGACACCAAAGAAGTCTCCCAGTAGCCCAGGGGAATGAAGAGGGTGGGTCATTCTTGCACTCCAGTCTCCTTAAAAGTAGTGCAGAACTGGCAATTTGTCACAATGCCTATGGATTACCAAAAGTTTCAATTATGGCTAAAAAGCCTTTGAGACTGAAGCTGTTGTGGTTATTTCTTAGAAGCACCTGTCAAAGTCACTGAGGTCTATTTATCCCTTACTATGTTTTAGGAACATTTTGAATTGTCATATTCCACCTGTTCTCACAACCACAATGCTTTTTGCTAATCAAAAAACTTCAGATTTGTAGCCTCCAGGCACAATCAAGGTGTCAAACAAAATTTGATTTTTACCTCTTGATATTCCTCTGAAGTGCAGGTGACTCTGACTTGGCAGCAGTATTCTGTACAGAAGCAAAGTCTCAGGTCTTCCAGGTACAATAAATGATCCTCAGTGGAGAGTTTGTGCAATACATCTGGGCGTAACTTTAATGAAGTAAGCCAGAAAATTACACTTTACAATCACAATGTGGGCTTAATTTGAGAAGGAAGAGAGCTACAAAACATATTTAATTTAACAAAGAACAGACAAATTGGAACAGAATAACATTTCATGGATGTTATTGAATTTGATAATTAAATATATCGTTTAAAGTACTTCAAGCTCTTGGTCAGCCGTCTGTAAATTTTATTTTGAAAAGTCAGTGAAGCCTCAGCCTCACTGAAGTCAATAAGCCACTTGACTAAACTAAGAGTTTTCATCAGTTCAGACTGTAGATTTCTTTTGACAGTCTGTAGAAAGTACCCAGGCTATGAACCAGCCACAGCCTTTAACTTCTAGCAGTCTAGAATACATCAAAGCCAAGGTACCTCCATAGTCGTGGACTATAATTATTTCAATGTAACTAGATGTGCACAAAATTTTCTGCATTTAAGATTTTTGACTACATTTATTATCAAAGACAATTCTGATGAAAGCAAGTGTTGTTGAATCTTTCACGTTTTCTAGCTACTTAATAACTTTCACCAAAGCTGCATTTTGAAATCTTGAAAATCCCCTGCAGTCTCCTTTCCATCACTGGCATTTTTTATTTTTTTTTTTAAGTTTCTGATAATAATATATATGCTTTACAGTTGATCTTACTTCTGCATATATTCCAATTCACTAATTACACCTTTTCATTGGTAGCTAATTTCTGAAGGCTAAAATGTCAGACAAAGCTTTATTATCAGCATGTTGCTTTTGCTCTCTGATATCTATTGGTACCATTTTCTGTCTCCTTTAGTTGAAATACCAAAGATACTTTGCTTCAGTTACTTCTTCGTTTCTGAGCCACTTAAAAGTTAAGTCTTTTAAAGAAGAAAAATAATATTTCTTCAAATAACCTAGATAATAGTATAAATGCAGCCGAATGACTCTTGTTCCTGTACCTAGCATTTTGTCTAAACACGTGTTTTTGGCTATGTGAGGCAATTGAATTTCTACTTTCCTAAGAGTTTTTTAGTATGAAGAGTCTAGATGTTAATGACAGAGCACTACAGGAATCTTTCTTCTAGAAAGCATATCTGCCAAACAGCTTTAAATCATACATTTTAATCTTTCTGGGTTCAGGTGGTCAGCAGGGTATCTATTTCAGTCCCCATGTTTCATTATCTGAACATTGCAGTAGTGCTGGAAAAAGATAGACCCCCAATGAATCTTATGAAAATATTGTGGCATTCAAATGCATTACATTATTGATATTAATAAGATGAAGAATTATACAGTACAAAGCATACTATGATATTTTTCAATTCAGAGAAAGAAGCTTTCCTCAGAAGATATCTAAAGGAAAATATGATAGCAGGAAAATAGATCTGAAGAGATTTATTGTTATTATTATTATTATTTAAGTTTACAAACCAGAGAATGATGGCCAAAGAATGTAAAGTGTGGGTTAAAATGCACTAGTGAAGCAGCTACACCCTTTACATAAACAGAAGAAAAGTCTGGATCAGGGTTGACAAATAATGTGTTTTCATATGGAGATAGTCTGGTAAAAGAAAGTCTGGCATTTTACAGAAATGCAAAGTATAGTGAAGTGTTTCTATTTATGAAAGCAACTAGCATCTCACTCTCTTTTAAAAAGGCTGAAACCCTCTTTACCAGAGGGATGGTATGACAACAATGAAGAAAACTGACAGGGAACTCAAGTCAGAAAATGGGACTTCAGACTGTAAAGGGAAATCAGTTCAGTACACTGCGTATGATACACTGCTGAGGAAAACATGTATGGTACTTAAAACATTTAATATCCAGAAGCTCAGCATTAACCATTTTTGTATTAGCCATCCTGTTTCAGTTGAGACATCAGCAGTACTGGATGTCAGCAATATTGGGAAAGGCAGCACAGAATTTCTTCCAGCCAGTGAAGGTATAGTGGCACTGTTCCCCCACCTTGGCAGTATTGAGGCTATGAGACATTTCCCATCTTAGCCACACAAGAGTGGCAAGGGGAGCAAGTCCAGCTCTTTGCTGTGTGATTTACCTTTGTAGACAATCATTAAATCCTATTGTTTAGGTAGCTGCCAGAACAAGAAGAGAAAATCTTGGCATATTAACAAAGCAGGTGCTGTTCAAAGGCAATAAGCAATAGCATCGAGCCCTGGCTCACCAGCATTCTTGTATTCTTCTTATGTACTCACCTGCACGACAAAGGATGATGAAGATGTTTTGTTGTGGATTGCTCTATGCTGGAAATTTTTTCTTGTTTGGCTAGTTACAGACATGATTCTTTACAGTGCCTCTCTGCCAGTGAAAGTCTTCTCATTGAAGGTGTTGTGATATACTTTGAGGAACATGTAAATAATACTAACAGAAGTTCATTATTCTCAACAGCAGTTGTGACTGCAACGTGAAGTTTTGTTGGTATATCTATAACAGTAAATCATACCTAATTTAGACTAAACATCAAGCAATGAGGAGACCAGCTGATCAGCATTCATTCTGATACCTGATATCATTTGAGATAGTTTTTTTCAAAATCCTTGAGGGATTGAGAAGGCAAAAATATACCTTTTACAGTTTCAAAGTAGTTTAGTCTTATTAGTAAATGTTGCCTTTCTGGCTATGAGACTTGTTATTAAAAACTCTGCTACTCTTATCTGAAAAGCTATCAACACTGTAGAATAGCCAGTAGTTCTCTAGTTACATGCAGGAAGAATAGTTTACTTACTGCAATCCACTCTCAATTTCAGTCTCTTGTGTGTACGTTCCCTCACTGCTGCACGTGAGGAGGAAAAAAAAAAAAAAAAAAAAAAGGCAAACATAACCAGCACAGAATTTACTATAAAGGAATCTTACAAAAAGATCAGCCCTTTAATTTTACTCTTCATATCTAGGTGCTCCTTCATTGAATTGTACAATGAAGAAAGTAGGGCAAAAGGGGATTATATATTACTAATGCACTTGATAAAGTAGGAAAATGTTTTATGATAATAATAATAGAATCATAGAAGTTATGATTTAGCGAATGATTACTACCAAAGAGCACAGTTGCTCATTTTAATATCCTGGACAGTTTTGCCAAAGTAACTTAATACTGAGTCCACCTAGTTACTGCAAAGTTAGATTAGGACAATGGAGATGATAATTTGGTGCTGTACAGATGAACTATAGCAAGTCCTTTCCTCTTCACAATATCCTAGCAAGTCCACACACTCATTCATCCCAACGGTTGATTGGGAGAGAGGTTGGACAAAAGGAATCACTATTGACATTAGAAATTGGATATTTTTTTTTTTCTGTCTACTTGCTGTCGAGTGGTTGCGTGACAATCTAGCTATTCATGTATAAGTACTTATTGAACCAATACAAACGCCACTGCTTTGCTGAACTGGGAATAAAATAAGAAAGGCTTTGATCAAGTAATATTTTGCCATATACATTATTCTTCATACAAATATAATCTTTATCCAGCTTGTAGCCTTCACTGGTAACAAACGTAAACATAGACAACCTGTTGTGCTTTAACCCATCAGGCAGCTAAGCACCACATAACTATTTGCTAATTCCCCCTTGGTGGGATGGGAGTGAATCAGAAAAAGGTAAAACTAGCGTTTTGAGACAAAAAATTAATAGGACAGAAAAGGAAGGGAATAATAATAATTATTATAAAAGAATATACAAAGAAAATGATGCACAATGTGATTGCTCACCACCCACTGACTGATGCCCAGCCAGTTCCTGAGCAGCAGTAGCCCCCTTTCTCAACCAAAAAAATCCAAAACACAGCATTGCATGAGCATCTACAATGAAAATTAATTATATCCCAGCCAAAACCAGGACATATTCATACTAAGCATCCTTTATAGGGGCACAACTGTACTTTATTTTAAGCAAAGCTGTATCAATATCATGTGTAACAGTAACTAATACCATAAAAGCCCCTGTCCAAGAACATGAATCATAATAAAAGGCCACATCAAAGCTAGAGGAGACAGCATATGTTAGGCAGACAGCTTATTCCAGGCCTGGCTGCAGTGGTGGAAGGGTGTACTGCCCTTTTGCTGGAGGATGACATTCTATGCTAGGCAGCCAACAGACAGCAACTTGTGAGCACTCATTTGTCCATAAGTTCATAAAGGTAAGGAACTGAGTGTCAATGGCTGTGCTAGGGCAAAATGTCCAGATCTGCACACCGGAAGATACACTCCTGTATTCTGTATCACCCTCATTTGCCTGTCTTCAAAGAGAGAAGGAGTCAGTGACTAAGAGACCAAATCATGTTTTAGAAGTAGAGTCAGAAGGCAATCCATAAGTCTGCTTTGCATCTGGCATGGAGAAAATATCTTGTACATGATGTTTGTTACATTGCCATTGGTGAAACAAACCCGTCTCTCCAACAGAGATATTAGAGAAACACACTTGGTAATGGTGAGGAAGGAAGCTGTTTTCATTCTTAATTTCTGCTTTGAGGAAAATAAATCTTCATGTGATTTAAAAAAAAAAAAAAAAAAAAAAAAGATTGTAGTTCAGAAATAATGAACAGTTATTACATAATTCTTTTCAGCAGTTAAGCTATAGAAAGACTATACTTAATTGGTTGAGCTACAGGACAGAAGTATGAGTAGGATGGGACATCATTTCCCTTCTGGTACAGCATGCAACACATGTTTATAGACACAAAGGAAGTCAATTGAAAGTTAAAATACATTGGACTTTGTTACCCCTTCTCAAAACGTTGTAACAGAAGGAAGGGATAAAATAGATTAAACACCCATATTACAGAAAATAAATGCTCCATATGTCAAGCGTAAAGTTGTAACAAAAATGTTTAGGTTTAGGTGACTTGGTAAAAAAAAAAAAAAATCTCTATACTGATTTATTCACAGGCACTTTCCAATCCCTCTGTGAACAATGAACCTATAGTATTAATAGGACACTACCCAATACACTAAAGTATTTGGGGGAAAAAAAAATGAACTTAACCTTTGAGTGTTGTATCTGGCTCTGCACCAAAGCAAATGGAGCACAGGGAGGGTGGTTACTGTAGGGTGCTGAGACTAACTGTCAGACTTAGAGTACTGAATAGTCTTTGTTCACATCTAAAAAGAAATGGAGGAGAGAGATGTATGGGATATATGTACATATAAATATATTGTCAGTTGTTTCAGGAAGACATTAAAAACAGAAAAATACAGAAAGTAATATTTATCTTTTTTTCCACTCTGAATTTTCCAAGTTTAGCCTTTAAAAAAAAAAAAAAAATTTTGAATTGCTGTGATAAAAATTGGTGGTGGTCATATGTTTCTGAAGTCCCCACCTGTTCCAATTATTTCTGTATGGGGTTGATTGTGAAGCTGCTGTATATAAAAACACAAAGTAACATCTGTGGCTTCTGCAATGGAAGAAATGAAATTTCTGCTCAGAACCTTCTTAGAGCTGTTCTCATGCTTACTATATCACTGAAGTTAAAATGTCCATGTTAGCACTATAAAAGACACTGAGGTAGAAGCTGGGTAGGGGGTGTTAAATGAAGGTGAATGGGATGTTATTCATTACAGTTTTATGCTTCTTCTAGCTTTTCATGATTTTTCTAGTTAAATGCAGAGATCCCACACTGAGATCTGCTGTCATTCTTCTGAAGTGGATTTTAGTCCTACACCCTGATTCTTTATAGTTTTTATAATTTACCTTGGTGTTGTTCAGGAAGGGGGAAATATATTGCATTCAGTATATTGTAATTGTGATACTGTAGCAACATGCATATAATACATTGCTGCTTCTGCTCCTTAAAATGTATGTGCTTTGTCCTCTTTTTAAAAGGCTTGTCCATTAAGATGGCCTTAATCTGAGGCCATCTGAGATAGTTTTAAAAATCTAAATACTAGAAAGTATATTCTCTCCTTGATCTGCTTTAGTGGAAGCTGTGCCTGGGGATGAGAGGACAACAGATCTTCCCATGTCTGAATGAGATTACTTCTTTGGAGTTTCAGAAAGGCAATTTGTCTTAAAAAATGATGCTGTTTAAAACTGATTTGTTTGTTTCTTAAATACAGTTAACCAGAGCTGCCAGCTGCATAGAAACAACCATTGTGCTAGAAAAATACTCAGGTATGTTGGAAATTATTTCTGAGAATCTTGGGACATGGGATTTACAGGTTTATGGTATGTGCATAAAGCATACCTCAGCTGTAAAGTAAGCTAGAAACATACACACATCTGTTGTCTGTCTTCAAGTGTTTATTTCCTGTGTCTTTCTAACATCTGGTAATGAAATAAGTTGTTAAGATTGAAATGCAGTACCAGGGCTTAGCTTTTCAGAGTGAATGTAGTTTAAATGACTTGATGTACGTGCATTGCAATGAACAGCAAGAAACATAAAAATTAAGTAACTCGTTACTAGGATGGATCTGCTCCCATGATCTCTCTGCAATAAAGGATCAATCTTAGAAGCCATCTTTTAGTGGGGCAGCTTATCTCTCCCTGGGAGAAATTAATGGTGTGGGTCATTTTGGATATGTTAGAGGTATCCCGAGCCCTGCCTTTTTATTATTTACTTTTTTTTTTTTTTTTTTTTTTTATTAAAAACATTAATTTTTCACTGGATTGTCTGCTTGCATCCTTGAATTTGGAGTTTTATATCCCAGCAGGAGTACAGCTTCTGATGGGACTAATTAGAAAATAGAGATGTTGCAAAGGACATCTTAGCATTTCTAAACTATTAAAATATTGATTCTTGAACTATCAGTTTTTACTGCCTGCTGGTCTGATAATAAAGCAACTTTTTAAAATTATTTTTTATTTTTTTTTCCAATTAGCTACAGTGCTCAGGAGCATGGGTGGGGTGTACTTCAGTAACCCTGGACTGAGTAAATTATGGTACAGAGGCACCAAAGAGTAAGGAAGACCAAATTTTATCTGTTAAATAGAGAAAATATATCCCATGGTGAAAGAATTAGTTCTGTGTCAGCAAAACATTGGCATATGTCAACTTTTGTGGCCTTCATTATAACATACTCTGGCAGTAAATGAATGCTTCTTCATCAAGCATGTTCCAAATCAATCTACAACCCAAAATATACTTCACTGGTCATCTGCTTAAAATAAATGTATTCTTCACAGCTGTTTAGTATAGTTCCCTCTGCAGACAGTAGTACAAGATCATTGTACATGTTTTTTCTAATTACAGTGTTAAGTTCCACCAGCAATTTAAACTGGCCTCTTCAAATTTCAATACTTATTTTTCATATTATCTTTGTTGCATAACCTGTAGGGTGTAGTTAGTTTTTATTCTCTGGGTACCTTATCTCTAATCATTTCCCAGCCTGACCACTCTACAGAATCCTGTTTCAGATAACTTCCTTTAAAATGTAAAAATGTAGTTTATAATAACAGCAGGGAGGCAACATAAGGTCTGTTGTATAAATCACTTCAGCCATGACATGGGAAATATTTTCAAAAGGAAGACATATTAATAACTGAATGTATTTTGAATAAATAAATAAATAAAAGTTTTAATGAGAAGTCTTTAAAGACTTACATCTGAAGTAAAGGGAGCAGTGTTTCCGGGCTCCTACTTACCAGATCATACTGAATAGAACTTATTTCATTTGCATGAAAGCTATTGTACATTGATCACATAACCACTTCGTATGGATGGGAAAATCAAGAGGTAGATTCCAACCTCACTGAAATATGCAGCACAAGGTTTCTTGCCTCCATAAACTTTGCCACTTCTTATGCATGTACATCTTTTGTAACAACAAAACTAAGATATCAGATGGAAGCTGACATTTTCCTTTTACAGAAGTCTGTGCAAATGCTAAGGCCCATGGTACAGTACTTCCAAAACAGGTGGTACAAGGATGCCAGTAGGAGCATATCCCACCGGCATTTCTGCAGCATGGAATTACTCAGTCAGCCTGCTGGATATTTCTAAATGAAAGACTGAGATATGCTTTTTTGGACAGCTGTTCCCATGGATTCTTATTATTGCATTTTGGTTTTGTTATGTTTTTGGTTTTGTTTTTCCCATTTTGTTTCAACCATTTATCAATGTATCATTTGCATAGCTGACAGATTTGGGGGAGGGGGGGAAATTAAATTCTTCTAATCATCTCAACGCCACTTTTCTACCAAAAAAAAATTACCAGAGAATCACTAATTGTCACTCTGTCTTTTCTTACTTTATCTCTCTATTAACTTACTAGCCTCCTTTGAGAACAGTGATTTCTGTATTGCTGAGTTCTGGGTTTAAATACACAGTTTTAGATTCTACTCTCATAGTTTTCTCCAGCTACAGTTATTTCCAGGTCTGTAGGAAGCTCTCTTTACTAAATACATTCCAGTGCAACTTACATTACTTTGTACTAAAATAAACTTTTCTCGTCAGAAGCCTATTTATTAAAAACACTTCTCTTTGAGTTGCATTTACAGCTAAGTGTGGCAGCCATTTCCTGTGTATTAATAAAAATTTACTACCACTTTTTTCATTTGATAATATTTTATCATCTACAGTAGAAGAATTACAAATCTAACCCGTTAAATTCTAAGCCATATTTTTTCCATCTTTATATGATATCTTTTTGCCTGGAGGATACATAATAGATTTAATTTCTCCCATTGTTTAATGAGGAAACAGAAGCATGATGCTTAAAAAAACCTCTTTGCCTTACAGTTAAAGGATAAAGCTCAGGGAGTTGATGAAGGAGGCTCTGCCTGCAGGTGTGAAACTTCAGGGTAGCTATTGGTTTATTTTTACAGCTGTTGATCTTCTGCACCTCTCAAACTGACCATGCTGTGCAGGAATTAGTACATAGAAAATAACTGAACACAGTGATCAGGTAACAGTAACCCCATAACTCTTCTTCAGTATTTCAAGATAATGTTTACTTTACATTTTCTTTCTACTTCTCGTAAATTATACACAAAAGAAAAGAAATTGGTCTGATTATTCCATTTGAAAATGAGTCTTGATACCTGCTTTGTATGCAGGTTTTTCTTTTCCTTGTAAATTTGCTTATTATTCTGGTTGTGTAATTTCTATTTCTAAGGAGATAAAATTTGGGCAATGATCTGAGAGTACTTCACTCGAATCTTGATGAGGACACTTGAAAATTTCAGAAAGGACACCTCTATGAAATAATTAATTCCCAATCTTTACATGGCCCTGATGAGTATGTGAGAATGCTAGGAATGAGATATTAGTGGTTCAGTAGCCTGCTTAGTAGAGATTTTTCTCATTAAAACAGTTCATTAAATCATTTAACAGTGGTGTTAAGGCCAAATATAGTCTTCAAGACACTAAAGGACATTTTCAATAGAAATAATGATGTTTGATAAATTAAAAGGGACTAGAAAGAAAATGGAGTGTGGAGCTATATCTTTTTTATACATGACATTGAATAGAAAGAAGTGAAGTTTGGGAGCAATATTTCAAACCAGATTGCAAATGTATTTGAAGGAAAGGAGGACAGTCCAAAAGTAGTTGTGAATATTACAGCTTCTGTCGTGAATGGTCACTTGGAGAAGTGGATCTAGAGACAGTTCAGACCCCGAGAGGGAACTTAACAAGCAAATGGATGCACTCTAATATTAGACACTCATCCTGCCAGATCTGATATCTCTTTCCAATTTAGGGATGTTATTAGCCCAATTCATAGATGCAATTTTCACAGATGGAAATAGTACAAAAATGTACATTATCATTGTGACCAATCTAGAAAAGTTAAGCACACAGATTCCATTAAAAATAAAGTTTTCAGTGAATCACAAGGAAAATGTTCCCTCAATCTTTCTCTCATAAAATTGAATTAAATGAATAATTTATATAGTTCAATTTTTACGTTAGTCCTGCTCCATTTTATTTTAAAGTAAGAATTATTTTTTCTTAGAACATCCTTAAAAAAAGAATTTAGCTTAGAAAGGATGGAAGTTTTTTACCATTTATAAAAGAGAAAGGACTGGTTTCAGTGTTTTTACTGTTATTCATGCTGTAATAATTTATGTCACTTTCTAAGCTATGCAGTCTTGCAATATGGAAGCATGTCTACCCCAGGGGTGGTGGGTTGGTAGCTGAGGTTGAAATAAAATTTAAATTCTTTTCTCTTTCCATAATGCAAACTATCCATGTTTCATAAAACTTTGCTGTTTGACACTTCTCCTGATAGACACAGCCTCCTGACAATGTGTCATGCTTCATTACATTAGCAAGTTCTGTCCCTGAGAGCTAATCAAATGGCCAGGGGAATTTTCTCACATCTTTTTCATGTGTGCCTTGTGTAAGTTTCTTTGCTGAAGGAAGGCATTTTAATATCGCTCTAAATTCTATAAATGATGAAGAGCATACCAAGGTCCAAAGCGTGGGATTCACCAAGAAGGTGACATCCAATTGTTTGCACAGGTGTTCTGTTAGTACACTCCTTTTGCCTAAGGGGAACTTTTATCTACTCTGGTACCAGGCTGATTTTCAGTTACCTGTCACCAAACAGGAACTCCCCAACTGATCTCCACAACAGTGGCCTACAAAGAAGGAAATACATGAATGCAGTTCCAGACCAAGAGTAGTAACATGGTAGGGAAAAAAATAAAATAAAAAATAAAAAATAAATAGCAGAATTATGCTGGTGAGTAATAATTAATAGCTTCTCTAGGGCCATAGCAATATATTCTAAAACTAACATACGTGCTACTTTGGTGCTTTGAAGGACCACAAATTCCCAATGACAAAGTAGGGGTTATGTGTGTCCATGATATTTGTGTGTGTAATTTCCTTATTCCGCTCTGTATTTACAAAACATATTTTTTTCCTGTATCAATGCAGGAACCAAAACCCATCAGACCTAAAATATTTACAAATGCTTTCAGATACTAATGCTCAGCCTCCGTTCTTCTGAGGATTAAGAGATTCTTCATTCAATATGAATCAAGTCCAACCCATCCCACAAGTCCCATCAAACTTCTGCTCTTCTTTCAGTTTTTACTAAAAGGTAAATGTGACATATTTTCAGTAGTAATGAGGTTACCATGTACTCTGGTATCACTCTTCCCACCTTTCTCTTCCTACAGGAACTGCCAGCAGAATTATCACTGCATGAGGTGATACCTGAGGGGAACCAGGCCCCTATGTAATATCTGTGAATGCTGTGTAGGACAGGAAAAACTTTATTTGCACCAAAGCATACAAGAATACCAGTACATCTCAAACTCATTGCATTTTGCTGTAAACTCGGTGAGTATGAATTTCCTTTCATCAACAAATTAATTTATTCTGTTAAATCTCATCTTTTTCAGGTTTTGTTTGTTTGTTTGCTTGTTTTTATTTTTAATTAGGAAGCCTTTTGTATTTATGCTCTCTGAGTATGCAAGTTAATTCCTCTGTTCAACTAGGTTAATAAGCACAACTGATTCTTGATCAACTACTTGCTTAAACTGAGACTAAAAATCTTAAGATCATCAAGCTCAGGTCAAAACTCACAACTATAAATTCACTTGTACTTGCAGGAAGTATGATGAAGTATCTGTACTGTTGCAAACCTCTCAGTCTTACATTCTTGTCCCAGGTACTGTCCGGATGGTGATTATTGCAAGGTGCCTTGAAGTTCTGTTATACGTATTTTTCTATCACTCCCAAAAAGAGACATATAGCCTTTTTTTTTTTTTTTTTTTTTTATGAGGGAAACAAAATGTATCTTGCTTTGTTGTTGTTGTTGTTCAGTTGTTTAACAACAACAGCTGCATGCAAAAACACAGTGAAGGATAAAGCTTTTTGTTTCTGCTTCATCATCACTGAGTTATGCTGAACAGCAGATCTCTGGCTCTAGTATTTGTAAGCTACCTGCTGCTCCAGAACCAGCAGAGGGAGCAAAAAACATCATTTGTTTATTTTTGTTTAATTTCTGTGATGGTGTGATTGATTTAAAAATGATAAACACGTGTCTCAGAGGTTGCTAGAACCCACAAAACGCTATCAAGTTATATATTTTCCTAGCTGTCTATTTAGAACTATTACTGATGGTATCTCTCCTCTCTCAAAAATTCACACACAGCTTTCAGATACAGCTTGTTTTCTTCAGAGAATCTAAGCTATATGTGACGTGTTTGACTTCAAATTAATTGTTCAGCTGAACGTTAGATGACACATCTTCTGCCCACCATCCAAGGGTCCAAATAAGTAATAAAATAATCAGGAATATGTAGAATTTTCTAGTTCAAAATAGACTATATCAGCTGATGTATTGCCAGTGCAAGTTAGCATCACAATCTTGCCAATTCATTTTTTATATATCTTCTCTGTGTAATACAGCTGTGTGTGTGTTCTGCAGTTCTTGAAATTTCTTCTTCCAGCTCCACTGCCTGAGGCCACAAGTGTGTAGCAGAGCTCTCTCTCCCGAAGAATGTCAAACATAATGAAAAATGAACTTGCAAAAGAGCTGATTTTTGTATGCCTTCCTACTTGATTCTACTGCCTGCTCTTTTTGCTTTCCCCCATTCTTACAGGTTTTACTTCCTGCTTTTGGAACTGTATCCAAAGCTTCTTCAGAATGAGTCACTTTTAAAAAGCTTCCTCAGAAAGGATCGCTTTTAAAAAGCTTCCTCATAATGAGGCCTGTCATGGAAATGAATGGACCATTGCTGAACTCCAACAATGTGGCACAGGCTGATTCCGCCTTTTGATGCCTGCTCTCAGAATTAGCATTCTTGTCTAACAATGTTTTTTGCCCTTTCTCTTTCTGCTGCTGAAGCTTGTGACCTACTATATTCAAAAATCATGCTCACAAAATAAATGAAAAGTAAGGATTAAAGTGAAGGTTAACCACACAAAACAGGAGAACTTTAGAGTTGGGTTGTCTTCCTTATCCCTTGGACCACAGTATTGTAGTAGAAGCAGAAGAGTGAGTGATCTTGCATTCAGTAACAAAGGTGAAGGCAGCTTTCTTCACAAGGGGCTATGTCTGCGTGCTTTAAGAGTAACTTCAATGAAACTACTCTTGTGGCTGAGGGAAACAGGATTGGGCCACAGCTGCATACTTCTCCGCTTTACCAAGGAGGACAGAAGAGTTCAACATCTCTTGAACCCTTTGTGCTCCTTTAAAAACCTCTGAACAACCTAGCAAGGAAAGAGAAAGGATGTGAGATGTCTGTTTTGAACTGGTGAATGATGGAAGAGTGTAAGATAGAAAGCCTCCCTTACAATTTGGTGAAGACAGCATCAGTAAATAGAAGAAAAATAAGGCAGCCACTGTCTGGAGTGCTAAGAACAGAACAGTTTTCCCTGGAGATTACACCTGAATTACCAATGCTAAGCAGCTCCGGAGTTGTGTCTGCCTCATACTATAGCTAATCATCTTCAAAGTTCTGGAACATTTTGCAAGACAGACTTCTTTCCAAAGGGGATACGGAGTGTAGAAGAAACAGGAGTGAACATTTCTATGATATCCTGTGTCGGCATTTCACATGCAATTGTAATATTGTGAAGGAAGGAAAGATACACAAAGAAGACAGACGAGAAAAGAGCACGCATACCAAGACTCCAGCTCAGCATATACTGCTGAAACTTTCCATAAAATGGAAACTCAAATTTTTTTTTTATTATTTTTAAATTATGACAATGACATTTTATTTCAACCTTTAGACGTGATGTGTACAAGAATCCATGTGACAAGCTTGCTTTTAAGTTTTCGGCCAGTTTCCCATGAGTGCTAGAAAATCCTAGATGTCACAGCTCAGCAGTGTCTCTGATGTGTTATATAGTATGCACGGCATCCTCTGCAATCAGAATATAAATATCTGATGACTACAGAGGCCCTTTTCATTTCTTATCTTCTTCTTCTTGATACTTTTGCAAAAGCAAGAAGTCTAAAAGCATTGTGTATGGTGGATATCATCATAATTCTTCCATATGACGTTTTAATCCTGTTTTGCACTGGTGACCTTGCACTACCTTGAAAAACCTCCGTTACTTCACTGATTACGATGATGGACTGACAGTTTTCTGATTTCTATGCAAAAGACGCATAACACATTGCTTGATTACAGACACAATTGCACAGAATTATTAGCATTATGTGGTAGAAATGATGAAAGTGCAATTTATGATCACCTGGCTCTCAGCCTGTTGTACTCCCAGCAAGAGAATATTTTGGGAAGAAAAATAGAAAGTAGAAGAAGGGTAGCTGTTGATTCCTTTTCAGTTCCACAGAAAGCAAGCATACAAAATTTAGCCCAGAATGATTAACATTCCTTGGGTTGTAAACCATACTGAAAACTGAAAGCTATAAAGGAAATTATTATGCAACCTTAATTAAAAACATCACTACCACCTCTACACATAATAAACACACTTGTTCTGAGTAAAAGAAAATGAAGCAATGGAGAATAAAAGGAGGATTTTACAACTTACTATTAAGAGGGCCCTGCAGTCAGGGCTCAGCCCCCCAGCAATTGGTCCACACAAGTCCTATTTCAGCCAGTTATGGGGGATAATGATGAAGCTGCTTCATTTGGGGAGGATATTTGTAGCTACCCTAATGCACAGAGAAAGGCTGAGAGCAGAGCACCTACTATCCTTACGATAGTACTTGACAAGGAAGGAGGACAAGTGGCAGACGGGCTGGAATTGCTGCTGGCCAGAGAAGGAACATGAGGCCAAGCAGGAAGGAGAGCTGAGCTGATGGTCCCTTTTGGGTGGGAGCCACGTCTGACTGCAGAGGGGAGCAGGACCCCAAGAAGGACCACCCAACAGGAGCTGCCTTAGACAGGTTTGCGCTAGCTAAGGCAGATGTCAGGTTGAGCACTTCTGATGGTCTTTGAGGAAATGATGATGACAGCTGATAGGAGCACCGCAGTAGACATAATGTCCTTGGACTTCAAGAGGCTTTTTGCTGCGGCATGGCTTCAAAGGTGGGTTTTAAAGCTGGTGTTGCTGGTAGAGCTTTAGCAGTTAAAACAACAACAGAGCGAAAGAGGCAGGTTAAAAGTTCATTTGGATTTGGTGTTAATCAACTTGGCGCTGACCCTTTCAAATAATTAGCTTTTTAAAAATGGACTTGCTTGCAACTGCAAGTACTGCCTGCACTTACCCAAGCAAAGAAGGCTGACTTCAGTCAGACGGATGAGCTTGATAGCTTTAATTAATACTTAATAAAGGAAAAATAGAGTGGATGAAAGAAGCCAACTCAAGAACTTAGAGCAAGTAAGCCAAGAATTTTATACTTACTGTCTCATATATACAAGCATCAGAGTAAATTTATTTCCATTTATTTCCATGTGTGAAAATCAATGGTCTTTGTCATTGTAATTAAATCTGTGCTTAAATGTGTAATTATTTTCATTAGGAGATGCGTTGTCTGTTTGCTTCAGTAAGAGTGGCAGCCAAGAAGTCTCAGGTTGCATGTAAGTTATAAAGGCAAAATTGCATTTTTCCTCTCCTCTCCTCTATGAAAACCTGGAAAGACGCACATTAGGCAGCCTCTCTAGGCTGCTGCACTACCTGCTAAGCTTTGATTTTTTATTTTATTTTTTTTTTAATTCTAAATGGGAGAAAGCTGTTTAAATAAATAAAAAAAAAAAAAACCTTTCTAATTTTTTCCTAGTTCAGGAGTTAGTTAAGGCTAGATTATCAGCACTAAAATTTGCTGACATTTTTTCATTTAATGTTGTTTAAACTTCTTCTTTTCTTTTCTTTTTTTTTTTTTTTTTGTACTTAATTATTATGGTGTTTTGCCTTGGGGCTATTTGAGCTGAAAAACAAGACTTTAATGATAAAATACAAAAACAAAGACAGGCTACTCTTGTCAGTGTCAGAAAATAAATAGCATTAATCTGTCTTCATTACTGCCATGTGTGGTGTAATACAAGAGTCCACCGGGTGGGAAGAGGTATAATATTTATAACCACTCTACAAGTGCTAAGAATTATGATGAAACTTAAACTGCAAAATTCTCTTTGATCAGCAAAGTGACAGTCATTTTGTCTTCAGAAGCTTTTTAACATTTTTACGTTAAGATTCTGAGAGAGTGCAGAATTGTGTGACCTGACCTGTCATCACCAGTTCTCAATGGAAGGTGCCTCATGGCCATTTGTGCCTTGAAAACTCTGCCTTGATTGTATACTGTAGTTGGATGCTCATTCTAGCTGGAGTTGAATATCTTTCCTGCTTTATTATTTAAAAGTATGAAGTTTTCATTAGCACGTAGTTGCATTTTAGAGTGCTTTAAAATATGTCATATCCTTAAAGGCTTTCAGCAAATGGATGGATGTTGTTGTTTTTTTCCCCTGAAAATGAGTTATCCAAGAAATCTGTGCTAAATGTTTTTGAGAGTAAAGGTTGAGCACACAGAGCTAGATTACATGGCAGTGTAAATCAGAAATGTGCAATTCACTTCAGTGATTTACATTATCTGAAGATCTGGACTATTAATTATTGGAAGTCTACCTTTTTAAAAGCAATTTTTTAGTCTCTTTGACATCTAACCATCTGGTATGGTAAGTACATACCCTTGGTATGTACTTTCAGGCATGAATACTAGGAATCTTTGTTTAAGTATGCAGATTACCTAGGCAGCATGTAGGAGATGGTGAAAGATGCAGCTTTTATTGCACGGTTTATTTCTTTGCAAAGTTGTCCTGGTTAGACTTCACATATCACTTAGTAATGGAATTGGAGAGCTAAGTACTAATTTTTCACAGGTTTCTATGACTTTTTATCTGAGCCTGTACTGGGGTCACCTCTCATTCCCTGAGTGTACTCACAGACAGTGGCTCTGACTCTGCTGGGGCTGTCCTTCCCAGCCTGAAGGGTTAGCCCTTTGGTTGCCACTGCTCCACCTGACAAGGAGGCAGCCTCACCTTGCAGAGGCAATCATCTAGAGCTTTACCACCAAGGCAAACAGGCAGAAGCTGTAGACTGGGCTGTGAACCCACAGAGATTTAAACAACATCTAACACGTCATTGGCCCGGAAGAGCAGAGTTTCCCCGTCCTATATTTATAACACGCTCTTCTGTATGGCTTCTACAAAAGGACCATAATTTTCTTTACCATCAGAGAACAATCTCACCTATAAAGTAAGATCAAGTATTTGAACATGAAGCTCTGTTCCCCCAAGGGATCTGATTTTACCCAACACAATATATAGTGAGGTAGCAGAGTTATTGACTGCAGTCCTGTGGCTGCAGAGGCACAGTGGAAGTCTCTGTAAAATCACCTTTAGTTGTCATCCTGTTTTGTCATTATTCAGTGCTCAAGTGTGGCTTTTGAAGGTGGTGTAGGATACAGAAGAACCAAGAAAATCTTAGGACCAGTCCACTTCTTTTTCCTTTAGTCCTTCTGCTGACTTTTCCCTGTTCACTGTATGTGGAGACAACCTATGGTCCTGGGTAGCAGTATGAGCACCTCTACAGTCCCAAGCCACTGCCTCACTCTGCCTCCTCTCACCCCTAAAGCAAGAGTGTGCTCCTGTCATCTGATGTCCTTGGTAGGAGAAAATTCCTTAGTTTCTCTCTGCTACCCCTGCTGCGAGGCTATCACACATTTGCTGATAAAGCCTGAAGGTAACTCAAGGAGGTGAGGGCTGTTTTGTATACACTACCAGTAAAAAAAAAAAAAAAAAAAAAAAAAAAAAAAAAAAAAAGTTTTTTTGATGAATTCTGATTAGATTTGTGGCAACTCAGTTGGATCTATTTCATTAAAGGTAATGGCATGAAAATGGTTGATTTAAAGCTCTTTAAGACTTCTCTTGGAAAACGTATTTCCTATTGTCACTGTGATTTTTCACTTTTTCACTCAGTTAAAGCACCTTCTGACTTTAAACATCTTAGACTCTTATATGTGCTATTAATTTAGCAAAAAAGATGTATGTTTGTACGAAGAACAATAGCTTAGATCCTGTAAAGACCCTCTTCACCCCAAAACTTCTGGTAGTGTTGAGAATTCTCCAGTTGACGTGTGTGGCTGAATTTCACAGCTCAATATATGCAACTAACAAAACCCATCATCAGCCAATTGGAAGTCTGATTTTTGAGGACCATTGAACAATGCGCATTCTCAGTGAGTTGCAATTACAGAAACAATTGTGCTAAATAACTTTGGACTGCTGGTTTGTGAACATCAACCCTCCTAACTTCCCCTCTCTTATTTCAGCTAGAGTCTGACAGTGCACAGGGTTGCAGCAGGAATTTTTCAGGGACCTCCACGAGATTCAGAAATTCTGACATTTCTTCAGATGCTTGTAAATTATGCATGTGTTTTATGACTCCTTAAGGTGAATGGCTGTGTATTTGCAGTTGTATTAGGTGTTAGAAAGAAAAAGGGCAGGGTATGTTCTACTGAAGATGAAATATCTACAACTTCCTAATATAACTCCAGTTCCACTTTCAATCTTAGCAGTGTAAATCAGAAGAAAGCTATATGTCTTGTTCTTCTCTTTCCACAATGCTGAACATATTGTCAAACATATGAGGCAGTTTACTTAAATAATAGACTATATCAGAAAATCCACCTTTGTTTCTTAACCTTGTAAATTGATCATTTTTGTGTTTTTATTTAGCACATTGGAATGAGTTAATATGTATTATGGTGAGACTGCAGGTTTCAAAGCTCCTTAGGACTCCTATATAGTACGAAAACAAAGTAAGGTTTTTGGCCTGAGATTTGTAAATTGATACTTGATTCCAATGTGCATGGGTTGTGAACTCATGTGTCATGCTGACCAGCAAAGTTAAATGAAGTACTGGAGGTAATGGCTTAGCACTATCAGGAGTTAACCGTCTGCGTCTATGCATTTTAAAACTTCTTGCTTCTGTTTCTGCTAGCTCTCCAGACTGACTGCCACACATTGATCATGACATATTTTTTTTCATATATGATGATAGTTTTCAAATGCATGCAAAAATGTTTATTGGTTTCACTTAAATTCATGAATGAACCTATAGATGGTACAGCATGTCTGTCCTTGCTTGGCTGTACGTAAATAAGAATGAAAATCTGTGAAGTTGAGCTAGACACTCAGTCATCTTGCCACTCTTCTTACTGCAAACTAATCTCAGGTTGACTACCAAAGCAAAAATGCAATGCAAACATTGCACAACTTCTGTAGAGAGACAAATGATCTGTGTGTCAGATCTGCAAACTCACCTGCAGTGAGCACAGATTATACTTAACATGTTTTATCTGCAATATGAATATTAAATGCAGCTATGAACCAGTACTTCTTCGATCCTATTAAAACACGGGTGGAAATGCAGAATATATTGTATAAACCACACCTCCAAAAGGCAATACCTAAATGGTGATGTATTGTGACAAGATAGTTAATGAAGTGGAAGGATGAACATCTGTCTCCTGCATATGGGTCGACAGGTACAGTGAAGATTTGAAGTACATGAAGCCTTACAGAGAAACCTGCAGCATACTGTCTCTCCCTAGTCTTACTTCTAAATCTGGATTTCTTCCATTGTTATTCTAAAAGGATGAACTTGCAGAATTAGAAGCTTGACTGGCTGAGAAGTAAAAGGTAGTTTCTTACATGCCTGTCTGGCAGAATAAGGTATTTATATTCTGATTACAGAATGGAAATGAGTATATTAAAGTTAAGAAGTAAGGATTGGGAGGCCCAATGGGAAAAGAGTGAAGGCATGTGAAAACGGAAGCTGTCATTCTAATAAGAAACAGTTAATATTACATTTGGATGTATTGTACATTCAATTATTAGAAGACCTAAAATCAGTATGTGATACTATGAGGTGTTATATGTTATTAGTTTTGTTTTATTATTCCACTTCTGATATTACAGAAGTAAATGTTTATTAAAAAAATAATAATTACATAGAAAGAGAGAGTTTCTAAGAAATTGCTTTCAAATTTGCCTGGAGTGAAAACCAGACACTTCACTAGAAAACCAAAAAGAACATCTTTCTGCCTTTCTGAATTTTCAACATTAATGTTGATGTTAATTCTGCTTTCATATATGTGGATATGGTAGAAGCAGGCATCAGGGGAGTCAAGGGCTACATTTAAAATAACATGTAAGACTCATGAACCCTTTGAGAGAAGAGATGGTAAACTTAATAAAATGTTAATTTACTTTGGGCTGAATTTTTGTACTCATGGTTGGAAGTTATTGCATCTGTAGAAAAACTCACATGAGAAAGATTTTTAATTAGGAACATTCTAAATTCAGAGCAAGTAACTTCAGTAGCGTCTGCAAGGTAGTAAGGGTTTTGACAATAGCTAATAACTTTGTGTCACTTCAAAGGCACAGTGACACTTCTGCTCTCCCTTTCTCTATATTTCTCAGAGGCAACGAGGCAGGTGAGGAGAATTTCTTAGCAACGTGAACACAAGAAAATTCTTTCTGGCAATAATGTATTCAGCACTTTTGCTTTAGTTCTTCCTTACTTCCTTACTTGAGGCTACAACCTGAAGATGAGGTTGGGGAAAAACTTTCAAATTATGTTCACTATAAATATGTTTTAAAAGTTTATTGCTTTTAAAGGAAAGGGATGAGAGAAGTTGAGTGAGTGGGATGAAGGACCTAAGACTTTTCCAAATATAAGTAGCTCAGGCTAGGAAATGTGACAACCATTCAAAGCCTCGCTCTTCTCTCCCCACACATAGAATTTTTGTTGCATATGGCCAAATACTGCCACACATGACTGAGCACAGCATTTCCACTGCAATATTACAAGTCAAGTCAGGGAGGATGCAAATTCCTATTTGGTGAAACCACTGGAATATTTCCAGAGTAGGATTATCCCAGCAGTCTGATTCTGAGCAATAATAGATGCCAGTGAAGAACAATGGCAGTTTAAGCAGTACAAACCTATTTGTTTTCAAGTGAGTCGTAGACAGTTTTTCGTTGCTGTTTTTTTGACAGTAGAAGAGCACAGGAATATGGACCATGTAGCTGCAGGTTGCCATGGTAACCATCAAATCACATTCTCCAAAACCTTTCTATTTAATTATATACATCACTGACGATCAAGTGGAGTACGTTTCAGTTTTTCTTTAAAACTCTAGAGTGCAAAGGGAAAAGAGGCAAGTTCACTGCAATTTTAACATTTCTCTTTGTCACTGATGTTCTTGGGAAGAGTATTTTGTCCTTTTTTTACAGATGTTTTTGCTGATTTTCCATCTGGTTTTATTGATACAGTGAATTATTTTATTGGGCTGTAGTGCCACACAGTTAAGGGTTAGATGTTTATCATTGTTTCCACTATGTGTCATTTCCTTTATAAACTAATTCTCCAGACTTCTTGATATACATAATTTGTTCCCAACCTGTGTGCTATTGGGGTTGCATTTCACCTTTGGAAACACCTGCATCATGCTGAAATTCTTGTCTGCTTGAAGACTGCCTGAAAAACATGAACTATATACAGACACCATTGTATATTGAAAAAAAAATCATACCAAAATCAAAACTCAGTTTGTACATTGAATCAAATATACTTTATGAACTGCTCTCATATGCCAGGGACTGTGCATCATCAGATCTCACATCAATCTGTACCTAGATCATTCAGATTACTTTTTTGTTCCTAAGATTTATTTATAAATTAATATGTATTATTCATAATACATAATATATAATAATTTACAATATATCGTACTGTTGTATATTATAATATATTTATTTAAATATTTATAACTTATTTATAAAATTGCATTAATTATAGTTAACTTTGCTATCCAGGAAAAATTATACATAATTATCATAATATAGGTTATAAATAAAAGATGTAGAGTAGTGAGAAATAATCTCTATACAGGTATTATACATTCATGTTAAATTGATATAATTCTTTCTTCATTATTCTAATACTATATTGCACCACCTTACAAAAGGAGCTTTTTCATACATATAAATCTTTTCATATTAAATATATATATATATATATATATCCAGGTCACATACAGGTTTTTTATATGCAGTTAAACTGCATATGTTGCTGGAATTATTCCAGGCAAGAGGTTGCATGCTACTAATTATGTTTAGTAGCTAAAGGAGTATTATTATTATTGCAATCAAAATTGCACGTTGCAAATCATTATTACTATTCTGGAAATTAAGTAATAGAATTGAGAGATGTATTAAGACAGATTAAAGGCAATCTCTCTGAAACTGATAAACAGCAGACACCTTTGATCAGGTAATAAATAAACACTGTTTGAGTTTAACATTTACTTGACAAGGAATAGTATTTTTTAAGTCTAATTCATAGTATTCCTTGTATTGGACTAAGTAATTTAATATCAATATAATTAAAAATATATTTCAGATCAGGAGTTTAAAAACTGGAAAGTAGGTGATATAACAAGAAAATTTAATCAAAAGTAGTGCCAATGAGTATACTGTGGCCAGAAATTAGGCTAATGCTTTGATTGACTGTAAAAAATTATGGTGAGAAATAGTTAGTGCTTTGAAGTGCATGCTTATGCTATTTGATAACCATTTTTAATGTTAGGAGTACTGAAAAATTAAAATGACTATAATTATTTTGGGTGTTAGACACCTTTTTCATGTTAAAATAAAAAACAAGGAAAAACAAACTAAAAAATAAACAAAACACAGAAAAACCCTACCATCTGCCTGAGGAAAGAGCCTAGTTGTCCTAAAGAAAAATAAAGTGCTAGTATGTTGCCTAGAAGGGTATATCCAAAACTGTGGTTGGGGTTTATGAATTTATGAGAGAGAGGCAGTTCTAAGCAGTCGTCAGTCCAGCATCGTGCTTTGAGTTGCTGATGCCAATGATTTTTACACCCATTATGAAATTGAGACAATCCTCAATTTTCATTTTATTTATCATCCCACTTCCAGGCAAGGGGATAATTGGTTAATTTTGGAAGATGTTTTCTCTGTATAAACTTTAATTATAATATACTATAAATATATATAATTTATATGTTAATAATATATTATTGCTTACTACATTCATTTCTGAGGCCCCCAGCACAAGAAGGACTTGGAAGTATTAAAACAAGTCCAGAAGAGAGTCATGAGGAAGATCAGAGTGCTGGAGCACCTCTCCCATGAAGACATGCTGAGGGAGTTGGGGTTGTTCTGCCTGGAGAAGAGAAGGCCTCAGGAAGACCTCATTGCAGCCTTCCAATACCTAAAGCAGGCCTGCAGGAAAGCTGAGGGGCTCTTTGTCTGGGATGAAGAGAATGGCTAAAGAAGGTAGGTTTAGATTAGATATTAGAAAGAAATTCTTCACTCAAAGGGCGGTGAGGCACTGGAACAGGTTGCCCAGATATGTTATTGATGCCCCATCCCTGGAAGTGTTCAAGGCCAGGTTGGATGGGGCTTTGAGCAACCTGGTCTAGTGGGAAATGTTCCTGCCCATGTCAGGGGGATTGGAACTGGATGATCTTTAAGGTCCCTTCCAACCCAAACCATTCTATGATCTCAAATGGCTCAGCTACTGGGTGGAGATGTATTCTCTTACCTCTTTGAAACCCCAAAGAAATGCACTGGAGTATGGTGCACCATTGCAAGTGCTACCAACTTGTCGGGTCTGGTTTACAGAATAAGTTGCTCTCATGTATTTGCTAAACTCAAAATCTTGTTACAGGGAAAATAAGCACGTCTTATACACAAACAAGGAATTGTTATTCTAATATGTCTTAAAAGATTAATCAAAGTATAACTATTAGTCCAGTTACAATAATATTAACACTTATGATTCAAATCATGTACAATTAAGGTTAGTATACAAAAACAGTGTAGTATATCCTTGTTACTGTAATCCTGTGTTTCTGTGTCCTAAAACTGGTGGCTTTGGTTCAGGAGAGGGAAGGATTACAGCCAGTCATCAGCATCGTAGGGAGGACTGTGGTGTTCATGATTCCTTCTTCCTCTCTTTTAAGTCTGCCCGAAGTAATTTTAAACATTTTTATATGTTCTATGCCTTTGTTTTTCTTTATTGGCTCACATTTCCACAATACATCTGAATTTACTGTGCATTTACTTATTTTACTTATGTTAGGTACTTGTTCACTGTTCTTGTTGTTGTAGCTGTTCTTAAAAGTACCTTTACCCTGCTCCTAAATTACATTCCTTTTAATGACAATTAACAGACCATTGTTAAGTCATTTATAGCCCCAGGGCCTCTGATATCATCCTGTTCCCACAGCAGAAACATCCCTGCCATCATCCTGTTCCAGTTCTCCTTTGTTTGCATTTTATTCTAGGGTCATAAATAGCTCATTCTGTGTTGAATAGCTGCTTGCTATTACCCCATACATTTATTCACAGGCTAAAATTGGGCAGGTAATAGTTGCCTGGTAATTGGATAACTGTTGTCAGTTAAACAAGCTTGAATATAGCTCCAGCTAGGCCAAAACAAGTCAAGACAGAGCCTGATAGGTTGATAGGTTCTGAGTCGTGGGCCATTACAAGTAATACCGTATTTACTGGGCAACAAATGTATAATCCCAAAGGCTTTGCTTTAAGGACCCAGACAAGAATGAAGGAGGTATATAAAAGTTCGTTAGCACTGAAACATCTACAATACAGGACACGGAACCAAATAGTCCATGTACTTATAGTTTTGCAATGGTGGAATAGAGTTATAAAGAGATAGAATAACAAAATAGATTTCCATGACCACACTTAAAAGTGTCTTAAATACTCTAGTCTTTCAGGTTGGCTCTGAGGCTGTTGGGTTAATTTCTGTGAGCTATCCCCAGGCTGGCATCCTTGAGAGAGCTCTTGGAGCTGAATGATTTCTACTTGAACTGTTCATGTCAGTTAGAGAAGCTGTTTGGAACAGTTTCTTCTTTGGCCCATAATCAAAGACCTGTTATTTTTTCTCTTACTTGTTTACTTACTCATCGTTTTCCTCTGTGAGAACACCAAGACATAATATGGTGCCAAGAGGATTATGCAATCTCTTTTCCCCATCCTCCTTAAATTTACTTGATTAACATTTTTATTGCATATCTTAATTAGTGTATTCCTAGCTCTAGGCATTAGGCTGCTTTCTCCTGTTACACACTTGCTAGAATTCATTGATTTTATTTTAGAGATTCTACAGCATGGGAAATGTTAATGGTACAAAATCCTTTCAGTATTTAAATATTTGGTTTGTTGCAACTTTGTATATAAGGGCCATAAAAACACATAAAAATTATTTGAGAATTAGCTTCTGAGAAAGAACTTCATTTATACTGCATTAGATTTCAGGAAGCTTGTCTATATTGACAATAAAAAAAAAATAAATGAAAGTTGTATGTCCTTAAACACAGGCAAATATAAAGGAATACAGTTGGCAGCATTATTCCTTTACTAGCTCAAGTGTTGGAAATGCAGGTATTTCTTTGCCTGGGACCAGAAAGCAGTGTCAAAACACTTCCAGAACTGCAGAAAACACAAATGGAGAGGATGTAGTTTCTTCTTTTTATCTGATAGTTGAGTGGTTATAGAACTCATTGTAAAATGATATTGCAGGTACGCGAGGAACATTTTCCAAACCTGATGGAGTTTGCTAATCACCATATCACAGCATATTCTGATTCAGGGCTCTTGTGGTCTGTCTTGCTGAATCCTTTGTGTTTTTTATAAAATGCTTAAATATTTTTGATGGAGCAGAGACTTGAATTCTACCCTGAAATGTGCATTCTCATTATGTTAGCTGTCATTCTGGCATGGTCTGTTTCTTCTCCCCCCAGATATTTCACGATTTGGAGCACAGAGGAACAGTTTCAACAGGATGCTTCAGGATTTTGAAGAGGTTGGATTGAGTTGGTCCCTAGTGCATGGTAACTTCTGGACACTCCATCCTCAGAGAGATTCCTTGTGGTGGTGAGAGACCCTTCATGTCTAATGTGTGATTGTGAATTTCATCAAGTAGAAGGTAAATTACAAGCTGTCCGGTGCAATGAAATTCTTGTGGATTGAGCCTAATGTTAACAGCAGTTTAAGGTAATGAAATGAACAGCTCTATTTCCTGCATTTCCCTTCTTTTTCTAGACATAAGCTATGAAGTATCCTATGCTTGTTATGGAGGCATGCAGCAAAATTAAGTGCTGGGATCTGTAGGTTTAAGTGAGAGGAACTCCTTCTGTCTTTTCTTTATGCATTGCAAATCAGACAGTGATAACTACAATTTATCTCCAAATCACACTAAAAGTAAATTCTCATATTGTTATGCCTTTAGTCTGCATTTAGAAGTCTGCACTTGGCACATACCTGGGACTCTACATATCTCTTATTACTAGGAACAATTTCTTCTTTGCTAAACTTTCTGGCTTGTTTTGTATGAAAATGATCCTATAGGATGGAATGAGGCCAAGTGTTGCATTGGCCAAAATACAGGGTGATGAATATAATTGGGTTTTTATTTATTATGTGACTTGGCATTATGATATCTGAATTATCTACACAGGCCTACACAAGCCATCTAAGAAAATAAGCCTGCTAGCTGGATTCTGTGCCTGGAATTAATCAATCATCCATATGTTGCTCCTCTCCTCATCACTTTAAGTAGTCAGGTATGCACAGATGTTTTGGCTGTCTGGAGGGTGAAATGCAATGGGATGAGGGCCTTATCCTGCCTGTCCTTGCACTCTTTTCAAGGAAGCTTTTAACACCATTCTACCTTTCCAGATCTTTTTTTTTTTTTTTTTTTTTTTTTTTTTTTTAGTCCAGTCAAATTACACTAATATCTTTCCCTAAAAAAAATTTTCATTTTGAAGGCAAGGAATGGACTTACTGTGGTTTTCATTTTATTTGAATTTGTACATCTATTTTAGCTAAGTATTAGGAATTTTATTTTCCCAGTTTGGGATATGCTAGCGGTGAGCCCAGTTACCATCTGTATGAGTTGATTTGTGTTGTTTTCCTCACATACCAGAATTGGAATTTTTGTTCCACAAATAACACCATTCTCATTTCTTTGAATTTGTCCCTGTTAGTCTGTTTAGATATCTCCAGTATACGGCATGAGAAGTACCTTTCCATGCAAAACTAGAGGGGAAAATATACTGATTCATAATCAGTATAAAATAAATGTTTCCACAAGTTATAATTTACTTTGTCAGCCAATTCCACAGATCATGATAATTCCAGGAGAGGAAATATGTTAAGTCTCTTGTCAGAGAAGGCTAGGAATCAAACACATCACATTTAATAATAATTTTTGATCACAAAAAGTGCAAAATTCCTTCATGTGTGTATTTTCTCTCATGAAGTCAGAAACATACAATCAATAAATTCTGCAAAAGTATTGTGCTGGAAAATAATATATTCATGGGATTAAACACATGAGAGAAGTGTTCTATATACAAATCGTGATATTTAATTATTCAATTAAATTTATTTTATTTGCATGTAGTTGGTGAGAATGTTGTGACTTTCAAAAAACATTTGGCTATTAAGAGTAGATCTGGCTGTTCAGACTGCTTAAATATTGAGTATGCACAGTGTATCTACTGCTCTTCCTGAAAAACATCGCTTATCAACCTGCTTTATAAATAATAACATTGTACACATTATAACCAATATGATTATACTGGTAAAAGCAATGATGCTGCTACAGTCCTATGAAAATGACTCACACTAACAGCATAATTCCTGTATCCTCAGAGGAACAGTATTTCTGATAAAATCGAGTATCCACCCTGTTATAGGTATAGAATAGTTCTGTCTGCAGAATAATTAGAATTCTTAAAATTAGAATTCCAATGTGAATATTCAGATATATACAATAGTTTCTATTTCAAGAAATATAATTGTTCAATACAGTATGTAGCTGTTCTGAATTGGAAAATGAGAAAATAGTTTGAATGAGTATCCTCACTCATGGTTTCCCAACACATTATTCCCAGAAAATAAAGTATAAATGAATATGAAATGAGTGCAACCAAAATAAATCAGTTTAAAATGTCTTTCTCTACCCCAATGATTTTATTGCTTTTAGACATGCCTTCTCAGCTCCATGGGAAATACATGGTATTACTTGGAAATATGCATCCTTTCTTTTGTTTTGCTGACAATTTGTTCACTGATTTAGCATAATTTACAGGATTGTGCAATGAGTAACCAGTGACTTTACAGCATTATCTTAATAATTAACAAAAATAACCATCAAACAAGGAAAGAAAATTAAACTATAAATGATGTGAAGGCTATGGAAGAGCCACTGACTATGCAATAAACCAGTACTTTCCTTGAAATTTCTGCTATGTCTGAAGGAAATATTCTTACATTAGCAGAGAAAATAAGATTATTTGTATTTATTAAAATATCTGCTACTGAAGTGTTTTATATGTTAGTCATCACTGCGTAATTGCTTTCCACTTAACAATGGCATTGTCTTGATTTTTTTGGCCTCATATATATTTTGGCCTCACATTCAACAATTTTGGAAGTGGAAAAAAAGAAGTATGGAATTTGACAAAATAACAACGAGAACACAGACGTATGCACATACATCTACAAATAAATATATATTTATCGCTTTTTTTTTGCATGTGGCTCATGAAGCTCTATTAAATAACAATTGGCTTTATGATATTTCAGTGGTTTAAATATAAGATGACAGCTACTGACATTACTCACACTGAGAAACTTTTCTTATGGATTCCTCAGGTTTCATTATCATTATTCACAATGTAAAGTCTTACTCAATGAGAGCACGTGTGAATCTGCTCAGAATTAAATAAAAATAGAGGTCCAGTTTTTCAGTACAGCTCCACATTGACTTCATTGGTGAAATTTATTTAAAAAATAAAAATAAATTTGTATGGCTGGCCTTATGTTATTTATCATATACAGCACAAGTTGCAAAACCTGTAGAGTTCTGGTTGTTTGCAAATATCCAGACATCTGAAATGATTAAAGTCCAGAGTGGAAATATGTACTTTATTAATAACTTGAGCTAGCTTTTTCTATTAACTCATGAACTGCATATTAAAATGTAATGGATCTCTAAGTTTATCAAATTAGAAAGGAAACTATTGGGAATCTAGCCCATAATAACTTAAACACAGTATATACTGCAGCCTCTACAGACACCCACAGCACTTGAGGCTGAATGAAGTTTTCTAATACACTGCACAATTTTAGTCCCAGCAGATAGGCTAAAAATAAAACTATTGAAATATCTACCTAAATCCCACAAGATGCTGCAGAAATTCAGTAGTAGGGTTCAAGGTAAAGACAGTTTGGCTTGATCCCTAACCTAGTGATGTCAAAGAGTTTTTTATATATTGCTTTAATTATGCTTTATGCTTGAAGGTATGTTGGGAATACCGATACAGCTCATCTGCATTTTTACTGGAAGAGGACAAGGAAGACCGAAAGGTAAAGTAGGCAGGAGAGAGAAGTACAATTATCGACTTTGAAAAATAAAGAATTCTATAACTTCTATAAAAAACATTATTGCAAAGCCTAATAAAATTATACTCTTTTAAAAGCAGAGAACAATCTCCCCTTGTTTCAGAAAAATGTTAAATAAAGCAAATGAGTCCATTTAATGTGAAATTGAATCAACTTACTGTTTCATATATTTATTCATTTATTATGATTAAAAATATATGGAAATATCCAACAGTCAACAGTATCATGAACTCCAAGTAATCTGGATAAAGAATTTTTGGGAACAGATCAGAGAGAAGTTGGAGAAGCTGGGAATTCAGTTATCCTGTCACAATGTATAATGCAGTTATTTAGTGAAAGAACTCATTTTGTTCTGAACTTTGGTAGAAAAAAAAAAAAAAAGGAGAGAGAAGACAAAAATCAATTTTACAGGTCTTCTGAATTTTAAAATAAATACTTAGTGCAGAAATTCATAAGATGTATTGAGAATGAGGTCTAATCAGCTTATTGTTATTTGTTGAGAATTAGATCCAAGAAAGAGAGTATGTACTTAAAAGTTAGTTTATTCAGGAAGGGAGGAATAACACTTCCCCGTCTTTATTTTAAATATGTTCTCACATAAGTGAAAAATTCTTTAAGAGAAAGTAGAGAACTCTAGGTTTACATAGCAAGCAAGGAGGCAAGAGGAACTTTGTTTAACTTAATGACATTCATCAGGAAGAAGGAGGATATCCTTTCTATTTGTCCTTAAGTCCAGCCTGCTCTTCTATCATCTGATTTTGATCCCATATAGCACCATAGAGCTATTTAAGAATTTCTAGTGAACACATTTTGGCAGGTCTGGAAAAATAAACAATTAAGAGGACTACACATGCTGATAATTCAAGGCATTTTGAGTCCATTGAAAGGCAGTTTATCTTAATAAATATTTGATAATATCACAGAATCACTGAATGCTAGGGATTGGAAGGGACCTTGAAAGATCATCTCGTCCAGTCCTCATACTAGCAAGTTATTAGATGGTATTACACCTGATCAAGAGCATCACAATATGTCTCCAGCCTTCAGTGAGATATTGTAGAAAAATAGTCATAGTTTGAGAAGTTAGGATATCTCTGTCACTGCAAACATGATTTTCCTTAGGGTAGACTGCCAGACTTCTCTCAATTTATTACATTTAGCAGTTCAAAAAATAATAACAATAGGCTGAATGTCAGAATCCCACTTTCTAAACTAGTTACTTATTTTTTTTCAAGAATTTTTCTCAGTTAATCCATCACTTTATCCACTTTAAAACTTTAACAAAAGCTCTCCACATAAATTACATCATCTGAAAGCTGTCTTCTAATATTCAGCCTTTGCTGCAATATTTTCCTGAAAAGGGTTGTCACCTTCACTCTAAAGCTTTTTTACTTCAAATCACTAAGTTCACTGAATGCACATAACTCCAATTAACTGCAGCCTGCTGGCTCAAAAGCAATTTGGTCTTTCGTTAATTACTCAGGTAAACACGGGGAAAAGCTCTTTTAGCTTGCCTGAATTCACAGAACAAACATTCCTCTTTCTTTGATGATCCAAGACAATCTTGTCTTTTGATGCTTATCACTTAGTTGTTCAATAAAATGTAATTAAAAACAAAGACAACAACATCTCCCTATCACCAACCCTGAGTTACAGTTAATTGTCAGGCTTTCAAACTTACTCCTACAGTGCAAAGCTTTATTGCACTTTAGGTCATAAGACTGTTTGTTTAATCTCTTTCCTTGTGGATTGACTCTCCTGAGTCTCACAATGGGATTTCTAGACACAAAATTTAGTTACAGCTGCTTGGATGCTTTTCTCAATTGGTTTTGTATGGAATATAAGCAAAATCCAAAAAGATTTTGCCTTTTTTTTTTTTTTTTTTCTTCCCAAGGTATAAATCAGATCTGCTAGAAATCCAGAACTATTAATGATGCTTAGCACGCCATTCGATCAGTTTATTCTGCCTTTCAATTTGCAAAACAAAACAAAACGAAGACTAGCAGAAATGATTAAGGTTACTTCAAATTTCATATAGATTTTAAAAGGGGTGAAGGCCATTAGAAAATGTATAAATAAAAAATCCAAGTAAATCCAATCCAGGAAATGCAAAACCACACTGAATTGTTTAGTATGCCGAATCATGCCAAAAGTTACCAAGGCCTTGAGAAACTAAATTGAGCAGTGATAAAGGTATGCAATAAGTAATTATAAAATTAATGGACTGTTATTCATCTACTTTTTTCATGTTAATGAACAAATTAGTCTTGCATGTGAGTGTACCACATCTGTTTGTGCCAACATACACACAGAAACACATCCACATGTCACCCAAGCTGGCTTGATTGCACTTTGCTGGACATATTTGTATACATTTTATCACCGTTTCTGTAAACAGCAGTTTCTTTCATTATGTTCCATGCTCTCTGCCTAGATCTTAATGGAAGTGTTAATTAGAAGTGCAGTAGGAAAACAATTTATGCTTCTAAACATGTCTTGTGTGTGGAGTTTGAGTAATGAGAAAAAACAGGCCAGAACATTTATATGAACAGATTCTAATTACTGTTTCTGAGTCTAACATGTTCACTCTTATTGCCAAGAGTACAGCACAGAATGATGGAGACAGCTTATGAGAGATTTTAAATAATCAATAAAAACAACCATAGTCCCCAATATCCATGAAAAATAAATCTACATGTTTAGTTGAAGGTTTGCTTTCCTAAAACTTCATTCTTCAGTTTGCTTCATGTATCTCCTGAAGTGTCTGCACGCTTACCTAGATGAAATTCTTGATAAACCTTCACAGTGGCAGGATTTTGCCTGATCGTATCTATTCGGTTCAAATGTAGTGATACCTTCTGTAATCAAAAATCAGGTTCTTGGATGCTTGGGAAAAAACAATGCCCCATCCTTTATTCCTGAAATTAACTGAGAATTTATCAGGAAAGTGTAAAAAGGGGTAGAGTAGAGTGGGGTGCAGTGTAAGGGGTGATAACAGGATAGACTTTAGTATGATTAGGTAGAGAGGTTACATTGACATGTTTATGGTGATGGATGATTAACTTTATAAACCAAAGAATGTTTAACCCTGAAAATAAACTTGTAGAATAGCAATAAAAGAATCCTAGAAGGGGAGGAAAACGAACAATGAAAAAAATGTTAAATAGATAATAGATAATAATAGATAATACAAATAGCAAAAGATAAAGGACAATAGGAAATAAAAGATGCTATCACTGCATGGGGCTTCTAATTGATTACAAAGTAGTAGAATGAACACCAAGTCTTATTGAGAATATAGTTTGATTATTTAGTACCTGATTTTTTTTTATTTTTTTATTTTTTTCAGGAATTCATTGTACTTCATATATCACACACTGTTGGAGTGGAACAGTAAGTATATAATTTTCCACTACTTAAATACACTGTTTGTTGTAAATTGAAAACTTTCAGCTTGCTTTAACTTTCCATACAGCCAGACAAAATGATCAGCAGTTTAGTCATCCAGAACTATGGTGGGTTCCTTCAGAATTATATCTCCTGTTTACTTGTCTGGTGCCTGTAAGCTACTGTTATTGGGTGAGGTGATACAGACATTTAAAGACATTGCTCTCTTCTCTCTTTCCCCAGAGATGTAGTGAAATCCATGATTTTCACAGGTAGGAGTATTACAGATTCCCCCCCCCCCCCCCCGTTTTGTTTTTTTCCCTGTGACTATAATTTTTTAGATATAGCAGGCATCATCAGCATATTCTAGATAAAAAGGAAATGAAATTTCAGAGATGGATACAGTGTTCATATATATACATATATATTTATGTGTATATACTGAAGGATACACTTGAAAGTATTGTGAATAATTCTACACACAACTCTTTATTGCTTAGGTGTAGGAATAATCTTCAAATTTCTTCATTGTCCTGTCAACGTGAAAGTCAATAGAGAAACCATTGGCCATATTTCAGCCAACTGAAAGATCTAAGGCCCCACTGAGGATGTTGCTATATCACTTACAATGAGATTATATGAATGTAGAATTTGGAATATCACATACCATATCAAATTCTTGATGGGGAGTGGGGGGAGAAAATAATGATGTTAAGGCTTCTGAGAATACTCATTACAAAATTACAAAATACTTATTCCATTACAAAACTTCAAAGGGAACTCCATGCCCAGATGATGGACTAAAAAAGTGGAGGGTAGTGAAACCTGCAGTAAAATCTGAAAAAAAAAAACAGCACTCCTTGCATAAAACCACATCTAATATAATTTCCTGATGATGCTGGTACGGTTTGCCAGTTTGGATGAATTCATATGTCCTACAATGCATAAGCGTTTGAGTTTTTTAGTGTCCTCTTTCATTCTCCAATGTTGAAAGATAGCAAACAGATGACAGAAGCAGGTGGACACTGTCAACAGTAGCTTCTGAAAAATGGCTATCAAATGTGTGGCTTGAAGAAAAAAGGGGAGAATAAAAGAAGATAATAGGATTAAATAGATGAAAAGTTGAGAAAGAAAATTAAGCAGGGGAAAATAAGTAGAAAGTTAAATGTTGAAGATATTAAGAGTCATCAACAACAATTTATGTCCTCTAATTTGGCCAGTCTTTCCAGCTTCTGGCCCCATGTTGTGAGTCTTTAATATCAAAAATTTGTTTCTGAATTATTAAAACACAGATACTCATCTTTCCCCACTGTTAGCACTGATGAGGCAGAATGCTACATCAGCACTAGTCACCCATGTTTTCCTTGTCGTCACAGTGAAGAAAAATGGGCATTTTTAAGGCATGATTCATCTGACCTATTTTAGAAATTGACATTAGAATGAGACAAATAGTGCCATGAAAGTGTTTTCTCACATTACTACTTCACGTACAAGCAACTACAATAGATCAGATTACTTAGCTGTTTTGAACATTTGCATTTAAACAATGCGGTGGCTTGTAATAGTTGTCTGTGAGGAGATGAGGGTTTTGGCTGACTGTCAGAACATATACTTCTTAAATTTGGTAGGGTCCCAAGGTCCCAAGTTATTCTTTATTCTTCCATTTTATGAGCAAAATGAAGCACTAAAAATAAAGAGGAATTTCAGGTACACCATAATACCTTGCATAGTCTAAAGTAAATCTTTTATTTTTTCTTTTATAGACATTTTAAAATATCTATATCATGTGTAAAATTTGTAAAAAATCCAGTTTTATTTTAAAGTTGAAAAGACATAGATGCCTTTTGAAATGTTATCTTTCTTCTTTGAAAATGTTTGGAAAACTTTATTTAATTTTGGCTTGGCTTAAAAAGTACTTTTGACTAGTAAAAGATTTGGAAAAAAAAAAAAGTTTGTTTAGCTCTAATGGTTAGATTAATTGTGCTTTTTCTCTGAGTATGACTATGAAATGATTGTTTGTTCTTGTTCTTGCTATGAGTCACGCCCAAGTACTGTATGCTAATTTGACTATACAGTAGCTGGCAACCAAGCAGTTGGCTGCAGAATATATTTTACTTATTTATGAATTCCAGAGGCCTGATAGGCAGGTTGCTAATTATTGTCCATTAGCAGCTGTGATACAGGACATGAGAACTGTGAAGAGGACAGGAATGTTCAGTGTTTGGAAGAAGCTGCAAGATTCAAGTAGTAATGATCTTTCCACACAACTTCTGTTCATTGAAGTGGGGTTTAGATTCTTGCTGGGATATTTAGCACCTGTAGCCTATACTGACAGAGGCAGCCTATAAATCTTTCCCTTCAATGAGAGAAAATGTCATGCTAGCAGTAGCACAACTGGGACTATTACAGTGTGCTGGGGAACAGGCAGAAGCCATGGGACTTCACTGGAAATCCCCTTAGCAAGGAGGAACCTTGTTCGATGCTTAAACAAGGCAGAGAAAGGCACTAGTGAAGAGCTACATGACATAGTTAGAAAAGATAAATGCAAATAAGCTAGTTGCCCCACTAGCAGCTGCCTGCCACGGAAAGCTAAGTATCTTTTATTTCCCACATGTCAGTGTGTGTACGTGGGAATTTTCCTCTTATTTTTCTAATCCTTACATGCTCTGAGGAATTACCTGCTTGTAGTAGTATTCTGCAAACAGAACTTGGAAGTCATGTTTTTTACTGTAACTGTATCTGCCAGGTAAATACCATAATGACTTATTCTTTGTGTTAAGATTTGGACTTTCCCAGTGTTTCTGGCATTTAAGTGTTATTAGCATAATGTATTTTTAGTGAACTCTGTCAGCGAAGCACTGTATGGCTAATCAAGCACTCACTGGGGATAAATGGTAGACTTAATATTCTTATCAGGCTACTGGAGCTTAGAAGTTACCGACCCTTGTTCTACTTATATCAAAGCCACTTACAATGCTACTAGCTTGTAGCAAATTCATTTTCTGTTCATGTGTGATTGCCTATGATGGTGCCTAGAAACAGAAAACTCAAAATGGGAAATGGGAAGGAACGAAGGCCCCTGTTGCCTGAGGTCCTAATGCAATTGCAAGATATTGATCACATTGGATACTTCAACCTAATCCTTACAGTTTCACAGGCTTTGCAAAAAATATTTCTCATAAGTACATTTTCAATTGTGTTCAAACCTTAGTGACTCAGTGACACTACCCTCTAAGAGGATCTATTTAATATCACTGGAAGCTGCCAATTAAACTGGGGATTTTGTTAATTTTCTCTAGTATTTAATCTTATCTGCTGTCCTTGTGAAATCTGGACAGTGTAGGTCAAGGTGATGCATTGCTTCCCTCTACCGCCCTACCTTTTCCCTAAGAAAGAGCAGAACTGATTGCAGCATCACTTCACATGTATTGATGTATGTAATGGGTAGTAGATATGGCATGAGTTTCAGTTTTCCACTGAGAAGAGGAACCATGGCCAAATAGGAAGCAAATAAATTTTGAGGGGTTCCTGTGTCACAGGAAAGGAACTGTGCAGTCTGGTGTGTATACTGAGATCCTTAAAAAAATCCCTAGGAGCACACATTAGAAATAACACAGGAACAGCAATAACAAGTGTCAGACTTATCCTGTAATTTTGTTTTTGCATTCCTTGGGATAAAAAGAACCATGGCTTTTTGCTGTTCTGAGATTTCAGGCCAATTAGATGTTATTCTTCATTCTTCTGTGGGAGGTCCAAAAAGCCTGCTGCCTTCCTGGGCTGGATCTGTATGTATGCACGTGTGCAAGTAAGTCTATGTACATGCTAGGTCTTGCAAGCATGTGTATGTCCATCTATATCTGTGTGCATGTCTGCATCTGCATGTGTGTGCACACGTGTTTTCTAAAACTTGGGTTCTGTCCTGCAGGTACTGGTGCTGGATGACAGCAATTTACATTGAAATATTGATAACCTCTGCTAAAATCTTGTTGCTCACCCTCCACAACACGATTTAGCTGTGTTTCAAAATAATTCTTTAAAGTTTCATGGAGATTCAAACCTACACATGTTGCACAAGGAAAAAACAAAACAAAACAAACAAACCAAAAAAAGTCTAGCAGCAAATATACCAAATGTACCATAAAGTGGATTTCTTCACGAGACTTTTCTATCTTCAGTTAATTGGTCACAGGCTGACTTAAGGTAGTTAACATGCTTCTTAAAGGCTACAGGATACCACATAATTTTCTGCTGTAGGCTTTGGAGGTTTCTGCTTTGCCCTGAGCCAAGATGATATTAAAAGACTGGCAAATTTTCAAATATTGTGTTTTGATAAATGTAAGTTTGATTCTTCTAGAGTAAAGTCATTCCTTTGAAAGCTGGAAGATGTATAAGGGTCACTGTCCTGCTAGCTTTTATCCAACTTTAAAGGCTGCCACTAGTTATTCAGTAATCAAATAAATATACTAGAGCAGTGTAGGTAAACCTACTTTAGCAGAAGCCTTAATAGTTTCTAAGATTAAATAACAATTAAAAAGTTAAACCTTAGAGACAAAATGACCTAGCTGTAAAGTGTTGTGTCTCAGAACTTCTACTTATCTGATGTTTGTCTCACTTTATGCAAAGGAAACAATCATCTAAATGGTGTTAAAACTGATCTTATCTTGGAAGTGACCTACTAAATGAAGATCAGTTTAAGTTTAAATGAACATTTTAAGTTTTAAATTAATACTTCAAGTTTAATATGATTTAACAGCTCCCCAAATATGTATTTTGGTTCTTTAGATCAAATTCTAGAATCACAGAATCACAGAACAGTAAGGATTGGAAGGGACCTCAAGAGATCATTGGGTCCAACCCCCCTGCCAAAGCAGGTTCCGTAGAAGTAGGAACTGATTGCCCAGGTAGGCATCCAGATGGGTCTTGAATATCTCCAGAGAAGGAGACTCCACAACCTCCCTGGGCAGCCTGTTCCAGTGCTCTGTCACCCTCACCGTGAAAATGTTCTTTTGCATGTTGGTGTGGAACTTCCTGTGATCCATTGTTTGGCCATTGCACCTTATCCTATCACCTCAAACCACTGAAAAGAGCTTGGCCAAATCCCTCTGTCTCCCACACTTAAGATATTTGTAGACATTGATAAGATCCCCTCTCAGTCTTCTCTTCTCAAGGCTGAACAGGCCCAGGTCTCTCAGCCTTTTCTCATAGAGGAGATGCTCCAGGCCCTGTATCATCTTTGTTGCCCTCTGTTGGACTCTTTCCAGGAGATCCCTGTCTTTTTCGTACCAGGGAGCCCAGAACTGGAAACAGTACTCCAGGTGAGGCCTGACCAAGGCAGAGAAGAGAGGGAGGATCACCTCCTTTGACCTGCTGGCTATGCTCCTTTTCATGCATGCTAGGATCCCATTGGCCTTCTTGGCCACCAGGGCACATTGTTGGCTCATGGTCAACCTGTTGTCCACCGGGACCCCCAGGTCCTTCTCCACAGAGATCCTCTCCAGCAGGTCATCCCCCAGCCTGTACTGATACATGTGGTTGTTCCATCCCAGGTGCATGACTCTGCACTTGCTCTTGTTAAACCTCATTTGGTTTCTTCCTGTCCAGCTCTCCAGCCTGTCCAGATCTCGTTGAATGGCAGCACAGCCTTCTGGCCACTCCTCCCAGCTTTGTGTCATTGGCGTACTTACTGATGCTGGTCACTATTCCCTCATCAAGGTCGTCAATGAAGATGTTGAACAAGACCGGACCCAGCACCAACCCCTGAGGAACATCGCTAGTCACAGGTCTCCAGCCAGACTCTGAGCCACCGATCACCACCCTCTGAGCTTGGCCAGTCAGCCAGTTCTCAACTCACCTTACTGTCCACTCCTCTATCCCACACTTTCTCAGCTTTGCTAGCAGGACATCATGGGAGACAGTATCAAAAGCCTTGTTAAAATAAAGTTAGATGACATCCACTGCTCTCCCCCCATCTACCCAGCTGGTGATGCCATCATAGAAGGTTATGAGGTTGGTTGAGCACAGTTTTCTCTTGGTGAATCCATGCTGACTACTCCTTGTAACCTTTTTCTCTTCCAATTGCTTGGAGATGGCATCCAGAACAAGCTGTTCCAACACCTTTCCAGGGACAGAGGTGAGATTGACTGGCTTGTAGTTTCCTGGATCCTCCTTCTTGCCCTTCTTGAAGACCGGAGTGACATTGGCTATCCTCCAGTCTTCAGGCACGTCTTCCATTCTTCAAGACCTTTCAAAGATGATAGAGAATGGTTCAGTGATCACCTCCGATAACTCCTTCAGCACATGTGGATGCATCCCATAGGGGCCCATAGATTTGTGTGTGCTGACTCCACTCAGATGCTCCCAAACAACTCCTTCATCAACCAGGGGGGAAATATCCAGATATCCACTTCCCAGACTCTTTCTCCTCCCTCCCTCCAAGGTCCAGGATTCTGGGGGGGGTTGAATATAGTATTTGAAGAAAAGACTGAAGCCAAAAAAGCATTCAGTACCTCTGCCTTCTCAGTGTCCCCTGTTACCAGGACGCCCCCCTCGTTCAGCAGGGGACCCACATTATCTCTAGATTATCTCTAGTCTTTCTTTTACTGTTTAGATACTTAAAAAAAAAAAAAAAAAAAAAAAAAAAAAAAAAAAAACCTTCTTATTATCCTTTATCTCTTTTGCAAGCCTCACCTCCAGATGGGCTTTAGCCTTCCTCATCGTGTCCCTGCAGGCCCTGACAACAATCCTACACTCCTCCCAAGAGGACAGACCCATTTCTCACCTTTCATAGTCCTTTCTCTGCCTTTTCATCTTGATGAGCTCCTTGCTCATCCATGCAGGTCTCCTGCCCCCCTTCCCCAATTTCCTACTCTTAGAAGATTAGTTCCAAAATACATTGCATGATTACAGGTGGTGCTACATGAACAAGTCACCACAAGATAAGTAAATTACAAATTCAGTTACTTTGAAATAGTTGTGTGCTACTATCCAAAGCAAATAAGATAACTTACTCCTAACATTTGCTGTAGGATAAATATTTGCAAGCTGAAAACTTGATAATTTTCAGTGGAGTTGCTAATATGTCACAACTCTCTACTGTAGCTTACTACACAGTAACTAATATCTGTAGCTTTTTACTAAGAGTGACACCTTAAGCACTACTCAAAAGTTGATGAAGATGTATCTCTCTCACACTTTTCAGGAAATTTTATTTTTAGGTGAAGACAAGTTGGTTTCCCAAGTACTGAAGTCTGTGTAAAATGGTATGTTTTGATACACAGAATCAACCCCCTTCCCTTCCCTTCCCTTCCCTTCCCTTCCCTTCCCTTCCCTTCCCTTCCCTTCCACAAAAAATATATTCATAGTATAGGTTCAAAAATCATTTTCTCAGGAAGTTAAAAAACATTTAGAATAGGAAGGATGTTGTTTAGCTGCTCTCATGCATCAGCATTCATCTTTTAGGAGCAGTAATATTTCTCACAGAAACAATTTTTCCTCTCATTGATTTTGTGACATTTGGACAACAAAGATAATAATTTCTTACAATTGTATCATGCCTTTCATCCAATGACTTTTAGCTTTTCACAAGTTATATACTGCACAGTGGGACAAACATCTACAAAAAACAAATTACTAAGGTAAGGAACAGAAATCATCTCCGAGATTTATTGCTCCTTTTCAAAGCACTACAATTTTGTACATTCTGGCTATGTATCAGTGGTTCTTGTTGACTGAAATGGCAACAGCTGACATTCAACACCCTGAGAAAGGAGTAGAGTTTTACATATATGTACAAACACTGATCTCCACTCCTGACTGAAATACTGTGGCTGCTTAAAAGTCACACAAGTCATAAGTGTGTATATATATATATATTAAACAAACAAACAAACAACAACAAAAATAACATATTGCTCTCCCTGGTGGATTTTGTAGCATGCTTGCCTGGACATGTGTGTTGACTGTCAGTTGCTCTTGCAGGCTGTGCCTGTGGAGGGGAATTCCTCCTGAGATCCTGGTACCAGTAGGAGCAGCCTTCACCCTGACTTCAGCCTTTGGCAGGAGACATTATTCCCCAGCCACCTCCTGGACTGCACATCCACCCTGGGGATCAACTCTACCTGCAGGTATGTTGGGATTTCTTGTCTTCAAAGCTCTGGAACATCCTAAATTTATTTCCAGATGCAAACAACTTAGTCACATCTTCCCAACTATATTTGCCAGAGGTTTCTGTGGTGGTTTTACTCAGGTGGGCATCCGAGTTCCACCATGGCTGCTCTCTCGCTCCCCCTTCCTCTTTGAGGAGTGGGAGAAAATATGACACGAATGGCTCAAGGGTTGAGATAAGTATAGGGAGATCACTCAACAATTATCATGACGGGCAAAACAGACTCAGAGTGGGGAGACAGTAAGATTTATTGCCTATTACTAACAGGCTAGAGAAGTGAGAAACGCAGGAAAGAAACCAAAAACGCCTTCCCCCCATCTGCCCTCTTCCACCTCCTCCTCCTGAGAAATGCAGGGAAATGGGGCAATGGGGGTTATGGTCAGTCTAGAGTGCTTCTTCTCCACCGCTCCTTCACCGGTCACTCTCTTCTCCTGCACTGTGGGATCCCTCCCATGGGATGCCGTCTTTCCCAAACTGACCCTGCATGGGTTTCCCACAGGCAGCAGCTCTTCAAGAACTGCTCCCACATGGTTCCATATCATGGGGTCCATCCCTCAGGAGCAAACTGCTCCAGCAAGGGTCCCCCACAAGCAGCAGCTTCTGCCAGGTCACCTGCTCCTGTGTGGGCTCCTCTCCATGGGCTACAGGTCTGGCCCAGAATCTGCTCCAGCGGGGGTCCTCCACAGGCCGCAGCCTCCATCAGTGCAGGTCCACCTGCTCCACCGTGGTTTCTTCCACAGGCTGCAGTGTGGAACCCTGCTCCAATGTGGTTTTCCATGGGCTGCAGGGGGACATCCTGCTTCACCATGGTCCTCACCACAGGCCGCAGGGGACTTCTGCGCCAGTGCCCGGAGCACCTCTCCCCCTCCTTCTTCACTGACCTTGATGTCTGCAAGGCTGTTCCTCACTCCTCTCTTTGGCCCTTGCCAAACATGGGGCAGCTTCTAGATCCTTCTCACAGAAGCCACCCCTATGGCCCCCTGCTACCAAAACCTTGCCACATAAACCCACTACAGTTTCTATTTTCCTTTTATAACAGCTGAAGTATTCAAAACTTATCTGGAAGAAATTGTTTTTCATCTTCAAAGCATTCATTATAAGTTCTTTTCAAGATCTTTAACTTCCTTGCTATAAGAGCATTGGACTACATTTTTTACTCACTCTTCCTTTCCTAGATGGCATAAAAATAAAATAAAATATTTATTTACATTTACTGTATTTCAAATGGTATACAACGTATGCTATATAAAACGTGAAGCAGCTGGCTTTAGTTTAGGATTTTGGATGTATCACAGCCTTTTTATATGCACTACATATGATAGTTCGGTAATAAATTTGTTAGATTTAGTATCTACCTGTTTGGATGAAAGAGGCATTCTTCATTTTCAAGGACTGCCATTTTTTCTCATTAACACATATCTCTGCTGTAAAAATATTTAGGAGAAGATATCCTGCAATTCCCATGCAAGGAGAAATCTGTTATTTCATTGTAAGTATGTGAAAGCAGGACATTTAAACCACTTTAAGACTCAAAGTCTTTCACTGTTGTTCTCTGACAAATAGTCTTCTCTTCAGAAGAAGACTATTATTATATTATTCTATAGTCTGTATACAAAGAAAGGACTAATTTATTCATGGAAAATGTAGTTAGGCATTGAAACAGACTGATCAAGGACTTGGTGGAGTCACCATCCTTGGAGATATTTAAGAGATGTGTGGATGATGCTCTAAGGAACATCATTTTGTGATTTATTTACTAGTATTAGGCTGATGGTTGGACTTGATGATCTTAAGGGTCTTTTCCAACTCAATAATTCTACGATTCTATGAAATAACTTTCAAAATTATTTTCATTTTCCACTGTCAATAATACAACTGAAGTTGTTGGCTTGCTTTCAGGAATCTCTTTTAAAAGGACATCCATTTCTTCAAATGTTTTTTGTGATTCTCAATCTCTTGGAGAAGATGTAATGAAGGAGCTTCTGCTGATTGATAAACTGGTAGCTATTAAATACCACTCCAAAAGTGTTAATTTTAATAATGGTCACACTTCAGGAAGATAGACCAATTTCAGCAGAAATAGTTCCAAGTGAGGTAATATGGTCACTGAAAGTGGAGGGAAAATGTTATTTGGGTGTGTGCATAGTCATGCATGCAATTTTGTGTGTGGTGGAACAAGCACAAATCTGAGGAGTTAAAAAGACAGGTGTATAACAAGAGAATAAAGGTCAGAATTTGGCGAGTTTATATTTGTTCATGCTCTTTCTGGGAAAAAGGTATTTTATTTTTGTTTCTTTTACAAGGACCCCTTTTAGAAATTTGGCATTTCATATCAGACATTTTTACAATGCTAAACATTATGAATAACAGTAACAGAAGCACTGCAAGCTTGATATGTATTTTGAACTACAAATTTTGAACTACGTTTTTGGTGTAGAATATGTGACAATTTTTGTTTAAAGACTGGCTTTTAATGAACACATTTACCTGTAAATACTCAGAAAATTAATTCTTCAATCATAATGAGTGGAAATTTGGTAGGAGAAAGGCTGTATGTCTCTTGTATGATAAAGGGATTTAATTCCAGCTTTAACTTACATATAAAGCTTCAACTGGCACTTTCACAATGTGTGCCCTGAATTCTGTTTGATGTATATATCAATGTCCTTCAGATACCACAAGCTAAGAAAAATACTGTTAACTGCCAGTTTTTGAATTTGTGTAATACAGGCTGACTGATTAAAGCAAGCTTGTCTATATGCTGCTATCATTCATGCTATTTAAAATTCAGCCTCTTTTTCATTCCCTGTTTTCAATGCTATTATCCACCCACCCTGTTTGACTGGGAAAGGATCAACATGAGAAATTCCTTTCATGGCAGATGCCTTTTTTATTTTATTTATTTATTTTTAGATATTGTTATGAATATCTAGAAGATCTGGCAGTAGCAGATTTTATTCATGCTGTTAAGGATGATGGATATGGCTCATTTTATATATTCAGTACATGGTAATTCTTGCTGTTGCTTGTCTGACTATATACTCTAAATAGAGAATTTTAATAGCAACAAAGCATCTAAGCAGAAAACAAGGAATTATAAAGAACAGAACTATAATCAAGAGGAATATTAGGCAGAATCTGACCACCACAACTGCAAATGGATTCTCCAAAAAAAAAAAAAAAGAAAAGAAAAAAAGTATCATCAGATTTCTATTGAACACCAATGGACCTGCATCTGTGTCTCATCAAAAAGACTGTCTCTGCCACACCACACTGATGTATTTTTCCAGTACTGAGTTAATGAAAAAAGTACACCTCTTGAATTTCCATGGTAGGGCAGGTCTTCTAAACTGGGAAGATTTGGGAATATTTGGCAAGAAATGAAAAATGTTATCTTATACATGGAAAAAAAAAATGTAAATAAGCATTCAAATACATGTTTTTAAGGAGAAAAAAAAAATGATATTGCATAGCGACCTTTCCATTTAATAGGAATCTAAAGATTTTGGCACTTTTCAGAACATGAGAGGTCAAAATATGCATTTGTAGCAAATTTCTACCCCCTTTTCAAACATCAAGGAGCGGCTGAGGGAGCTGAGGTTGTTCAGCCTAGAGAAGAGAACGCTCAGGGGTGACCTCTACAGGTACCTTAAAGGAGGCTGTAGCAAGGTGGGGATTGGTCTATTCTCCCACATGCCCAGTGATAGGACAAGGAGGAATGGGCTAAAAAGTTGTGCCAAAGGAGGTTTAGGTTGGATATTAGAAAGAACTTCTTTACTGAAAGGGTTGTTAGGCACTGGAATAGGCTGCCCAGGGAAGTGGTTCAGGCGCCATCCCCGGAGGTCTTTAAAAGACATTTAGATTTAGAGCTTAGTGATATGGTTTAGTGGAGGACTTGTTAGTTTTAAGTCAGAGGCTGGACTCGTTGATCTTGGAGGTCTCTTCCAACCTAGATGATTCTGTGATTCTGTCATTCTGTGATCAGATTTGCCTTTAACTGCTTCCATTTTCTATACCTCTCAGGAGCCATCCATTTGAGTACAACCTTGCTAACTGGGTAAAACACGACAAAAAGGCATCCTGGCTTAGCACATTTGAAATATTATCACTGTGTGCATGAAACATTGCAGTACTTAGAGTATCACGAAATCTTACTGGCAAAAGCTCAGTGGAAGTCTGTCAATATGGTCTTTAAAGGTGAACATCTGTGGACTGAGGATGTTGTTCATCTTAGGTTTTTGTTCCTGTTAATTAAATACTCCTTCAAGTAACTCCTTCAAGTAACTATTCTTACATAAATCAACTGTTTGAGAACAGATAGCAGAGCCAATTCTTTAACTACTGTTTCATAATGCTGAAATCATATTCTGGAATATTTTGGGAAGCTTAAGTAACTGAATTCTTTAAGTTTCAGGATTCACATCTGGATTTATACTGATTAGAGGTGAAAAAATTTTGCTCAGCAAGCATTTACAACTCCAGTGTCTTTTAACATTCACCATGAACAGGTTGCACAGACTTTCTTTGGGAACATTTGTTTGCTTTTTTTTTTTTGTTTCCTGAAGTCACCATCAATAGCATATTGGCCATTAAATAGATACACTCCAGATATTGGTCTTTTAGAATAAGAGAGCAATGGCTTTTCTATCTTACTGACACAAAGAGTACTTGGAGAAGGTTTCAGATCAAAACAAATTGTGAAGATCATTGTGAAATAATAGCAGACCTCTAAAGACTTATTATTATATGAAATTACTTACAACCACCGCAGCCACACTCTGAAAGAAGTTCATTTTAATTTTAACTTCTGTGAACTTTTCATGTACTCATACAGATGAACTTCTAAGGGAAAAGGCGTGAGGTGAAGTTAAGAGAGGGAATGAAAGTAGTCCATGAATGGGTCTGTATGTTAGAAGGTTAGTGTCAATATAGAAAATGTTAAAAAGCTGTCTGAAGTCCAAAGAAATGTTTCTTTTGCTCAGTGCAACTGATGAAAACCACACTAAAGCAGCAAACTTGATATGCAGCAACAGTAGAATGCATCTTTAAATGTATGAAAGGCACTGCACTGAATCTGGACAAAGCCTTTCAGAAGTCTCACCTTTCAGTTTATTCTCAAGGGGATTGCTGTTTCAGAAACTGAAAGATACTTTTCCATATTAAAAAGGCCTTTTTTAACTAGTGCCTTATTTTATTGTTGATTCATTCAAGTGGCACCCAATAGAGCAACTGAATTTTATTTGGAAACCCACTTAGGGCTTAACAGTTTTGGCAGTATAACTTTCTTTTGGCTTTGGGAGATTTTTCTCCAGTTTTTTACCATGTAAATGTGCTCACTGAGTGATTCAGTTAGGAATTTCCATGAGAATACACCCTGACAGCAAGAGCCATAGCCATGCCCCAGCATACATTTTCACACAGGGTAGGCTGAAAAGCTCTCTGGGAATCATTAGTCATGCAAACTGATTATTTAAAACTTTTCCTTTCTTCATTCAATTTTCAAGGTGAGTGTATGTTTCTAAGTGTACCTAACTGTTTTAGTCACTAATGGTTTGAAGCCATTTTCCCTCTGACACTACTATCTTGATTGATACACACTTAAAGTTTTTCCCACATCAGGCTTTAATGACATTGTCTGCTGCTCATGCTTATCATACTTTGTTCTTAAAAAGCAGGAAGTCTATCGTTTTATTTCCTCCAAGATACCAGCCCCTCTATCATTTCTGTTTAGGTCTGAAAAGTTTCTTTTATGCTTTCTGGTATATCTGTTGAGACCTGTTTCTTTTAGTTGGTTAATCTTACCTTGTATTAAAGATTCTAAATGCTACTTAGATCCTAAGTAGTCTGACACTGTATATGTTTTTTTAAAGGTGGATGCAGTTCTGCTTACTTCTTGATATCTAGTGTTCTAGTTTTATTTTCCTGCATATCTTCACAGTGTAATCAAGGACTACTTATATGAGTAAAGTTTACATAGATTAGAATTTTGGAGACTGACTTATTTGGGAAATGGTAGTTGTGGATATAATTTTGTGAGGAGGGATGGGGAGCTGGAAGAAATGACACTGAATTGGCCAAGCACTGCTGAATACAGGACACAAAAACTGAACATTTTAATTGGAGTCTGAATGGATTGTCTGGAAGATTGTCTGTGAAGTTTTCTTCGCTCAGAGGGTGGTGAAGCACTGGAACAGGTTGCCCAGAGAAGCTGTGGATGCCCCACCCCTGGAGTTTTTCAAGACCAGGTTGGACAAGGCCCTGGACAACCTGATCTAGTGGGTGGCATCCCTGCCTGTGGCAGGGGGGTTGAAACTAGGTGATCTTTGAGGTCCCTTCCAACCAGAACCATTCTATGATTCTGTGACAGGGATATAGACATTTGAATTGAAACCAAGTGTTTGAAAAAGAGTTGTTGTCTTGTAAAGGGTCATTTTATTTGGTAAAATTTTGGGGTTGGGCTACTAGAAGTGCTTATGGGGGAGAATGACAACTTTATTTAACATTTAGTAAATAGGAGGAAATTAGTAACATTGACTGAGCAGCAATTAATTGGCTATGATATATAAACTTATCAAAAAAAAAAAACAAACCTTTTTTTTTTTTTTTTCAGGAGGAAGATATGCTGATTGAAAAATATCAATGTAAACATGAGAGCCTGGTATTTCATTTAGTCTTTATGCAAATTTAAATAAAGCAGGCAAATGTATAGAATCATAGAATAACTCAGGTCGGAAAAGACCTCTAAGATCATCTAGTCCAACCTTTAACCTAGTACTAAAGTCCACCACTAAACCATATTATTAAGTCCCAAATCTACACATTTCTTGAAGATCTAGGGATAGTGTCTAAACCACTTCCTTGGGCAGTCTATTCCAATGCCACACAACCCTTTCAGTAAAGACGTTCCTCCTAATATCCAGCCTGGTGCAACTTGAGGCCATTTCCTCTCATCTTATCACTTGGTGCTGGGAGAAGAGCCCAATACCTTGCTATAGCTTCCTTTAAGGTAATTGTAGAGCATGATAAGGTCTCTTGAGCCTCCTTTTCTCTAAACTAAACTACCTCAGTTCCCTTAGACACTCCTCATAAGCTTTGTTTTCTAGGCCATTCACCAGCTTTGTTGTCCTTCTTTGGACACGTTCCAGCACCTCGATATATATACTGCTGTCTGCAGATTAGTTTATTTTGTCATTTGTTCTCCTTGAAAGCTGTACCTTCTCATTTCTGATGTTTTACCTAGTGTTTTACTTTCTGTCTGCATTACTATGTCCATCTCCGTCAAGGTGTGGCTTGTATCTAAGAATATACCATATAACCTTAAAAGTACAATAATAAATAAGCAAAGGAAAGAAAATGTTCCGCTAATGAAAAGTTATTCTAAAAAAATGTCATCAAAATGATACTTTAGCAGTGATGAAATTTGTAGTAATATGTTCAAAGCCACAATTTCTGCTTTCAACATTTACACAGTATTAGGAAATTCTTATTTCTGTTGTGTGCTTTAATATATGCTTTAGTACTGTCTAGATCATTAACAAGATTATCAGCTATCAGCATTGTTATATTGAGATAGCTTCCAGATAAACTAAAGAAACCTTAAAGGGAAAATAATTTTTCCAGTTGGATTTTAAAATCTGATGCCCCTACCTTTCACAGAGTTCTCCATCATTCTTGCTGCAACATTTTTGTATAATACTCTGTATAGGAGGTTGATCAGTTCTGCTACTTGCTCTTTACTTTTTCTTCCAGTGAACATCTGGTTTCAGACTGAGCCCCATCTCTGGTAATAAACATTCCGGTTCTATGTAATTGTCATGGGGTACCCTGTATTTTATCTTCTTTCTCTTCTGTCCAAAATACCCTGAAGAAAAAAAATAAATAAATAATAATAATAAAAAATGGAGTCTCTCCTCTCACTTAGGCTTGCAGCAGCACATTCCTTCCCTTATGATCTTCAATCCAAGGTAATCAGCCCGTTTGAGGCTTTTCTTCAGAGTACCAAACTGTTTTGTAGTAATTTTGATATTTCTGATTTTCTGTTGCTCCAAGCATAGGTATTTTCCATAATTAAATTTTACTTTAGGCAGACCTTATTTTAGAAGTAGAAATTAAAAATATGTCTTTCCTAATTTACAGGGGGCAGTAATTTTTTAATATCACATGTAAGTTTTAAAAGGAATAACATTGTACCATTGTAAAAGGCAATTTTGAGCAGTGTTTCCTGAGAGTGCATCTTCCTTGGGACACTCATTTCACATAAGAGCAGAAGAGGAAGATGGTATGTTTAATTTGATATGCACATGAAATCAGCTGGTTGAAAGCTCAAAGAGCAGTTTACAATGAGGAAGAAGGCAAAGAGGAAGTTTTGGAAGTTATATTAAGATCCTTCAGACCACAGCCCTCTTTAGGGAAGTATCAGGAAGACCTGCTTTCCATATGTCCTTCATGTCATTTCTACTTCAGTGGAGACCTTCAGATTAAATTGTAGCATTCTACAAGCAACATATGAGCTGCTGAACAACTTTTCTTTACCAATTCTGACCCTGCAAAGCAGTGTGTTTGCCCAGACTGCTGGGAGACACAAATCCTAATGATTTTAATGGATCTGCTAGCCTAATGAAACTGGTCTCAGGCATTGTACAGGGGATCTAAAAAGGGGAAACACATGGGGATGAAGAAAAGCATAAGGAAGGTAAAACAGCTTGCCTACTTTTGCAGACTGTGCCTTCATTATAATTTAAAATTAACAGCTTAGGCAAATGCAAAACTAACAGCAACTTACAGAAACCATAGAATATCCTGAGTTGGAAGGGACCTATAAAGATCATCAAGTCCAACTCCTGGCTCCACACAGGTCTACACAAAAATTCAGACCATATAACTAAGTGCACTGTCCTAATGCTTCTTAAACTCTGACAAGCTTGGTGCTGTGACTACATCCCTGGGGAGTCTGTTCCAGTGACATAGCTGAACATAGCTTCAAGCTATACATAGACATAGCTGAACTAGCTTCAAGCTAGCTAGCTTGCATAATGATAGCATTGCCTCTGTTTCTTTCTTATTCCTGTAAAGTAAGAACAAACCAACTCTTTTCAGCTTTATTTATTTATTTTATAAGCCTAGTACAATCTGATGACTATTATATAATACAGATATTTATTTTTTGGGGACAATAATAAAATATCATCATATCTTAGAGAATAACTTTGTCTTACCTCGAGCAGCTTTCAGCAAAACCAGACAGTTGATTGTAAAGGTAGATTCCACACCAAAAAGAGAAAAAGACAGTAAACAAACAGAACAGTACCAAAACACAATGGTTCATACACCCATGGCATCTTATCATATTTCCATCAAAACTAAAACAGATAAAAATAAAATTAAAAAAAAAAAAAAGCCAAGGAAAGGCAACTCTTATGAAAAATAAGTGGAGTAATAAAAAAGCAGGCTGATAAAATGAAGCATTCTTTACAGCAAACTAGAACACATATGCAGAGGACAGAAAAGGTGTGACACACAGGCTTTTAAGAAATAGGAAAGAAATTACAAATGTGTAGTGTTTTGCCCTGAGCAAATTAATTTGTCAATGGCTTGAAAAGTTCTAGTGTTTTTGTTGTTGTTTTCAGAAAAAGGGTTGTTTTAGTAGAATACACTAGGTATGTGTGCATAACAACTCATCTAAATCAGTATTGTACGTTGTCTTTAGGCAATTATTTTCTTCACTATTTGTCAAAGGTAAGAAGTAGATTTCAAGCAGTTTTGAACTGTTATTTTGTTGTAATTATCCTTCCTTTCTATAAAGATACTGTGATTTATGATGCAAAATGAGTGCTTCAGGGTTACTCTCTGGCATTCATTATGTCAAAGAGAGAAAAAATTAAAACCCAGGTATATAAGAGACTGGTGCATGCAAGAGTGTGTAGTGCAGTCTGAAATTAATTTGAACACATAAGATTTATAAACACACTTTGAGTACCTGATGATAGCGTTAGATCTATTGACTGCCATCTGGGTTCATTGTATGTCTATATTAAAACTTAATTTTAATCTTTGTCTACACTGTAAGAGCATTCTTGGAACAGTGAGTGTGTGTGTGTCTGTACATGTACATGTGTGTTGCTCAGTGCTCCACCACGAAGCAAGTTATCAAATTCATAGGAAGGTTAATGGTGCACTGTAAAGCATGGCTCAGGGGGGATGACATTAATATCATTGTCCAGAAATGCAGAAGAAAAAAAAACGCACAGCAATAAGAGGTAGCTTACAAGTTGTAGTTGGATCTGTTCTGAGAGTTATATTTTGTGAGTTTCTCTGTTTGGAAAGAATTAGTTGTGTGGTTTCCATTAGTATTCCTCAAGAATTTTTACAACTTCTGGATTACAACTACCGTAAATCCCACTGGAAATGCTGCAATGATACCAGTCATCAACATCCTAGCCTATAATATCCATAGCTGTTTGCTTTTCCTTCTTGACCCACTTCTCTGACATTCTTAGTACATGATACCACTGTCCAGGTGCAGTCTTATAAAAATAAAGAATGTCATTGACTTCCTTTCATTACCTTTTCTCGAATGTTAGAACATTCACTACCTTTGAGCTTAGATGCATGAAATTATGACAGTAATCTTTAATTTAAATAAATAAATAAATCTTTAAACTGAGAAAAACACAACATATTTGTACAGAAGTAAGAACAATGAATATTTTGGTAAGCTTTTTTTTTTTTTTTTTTTTTTCTGTAGTACTCGAAAGACTATGAATGTATAGGCACATTAACTAAAATTAGTTTTAATTGTAGAGAGGTTATTTATAAATTTTATAAATTACTTATAAACAACCTCTCTAATTTATAAATGATCTTCCAGAAATGAGTCAGTATAAATAAAAGGAAACTCCATTTTCAGTCAAAGGAAGATCCTCTCTCTCGTACTCTTTTTTGTTTTGCCATTAAATACAGAGCTATCTTAGAATGCTCCTTTCCAGGGCAGTAATTAATAAGTTGTTGAAGTTAACTTTGCTTTAAGTACTGGAATAGAACCAGATGAGATTTGAATCTGAACCTTCCAACTCATTAATTAATTATATTATTATTCTATGCAATACTCTATGATATTCTTCATGATCAATAATATGCTAAGGTCAGAAAACTAAGTTTTGATGGCATCATCTAAGATTGCAAGTTCTCTTGGCATTTTGAGATATCTCTTGCTAGAATTTGAATCTAGCTTTCACTTACAGTACAGATTATTATGTTCTAATTGATAATACACTCCTACCTCTTAAGAAATATATTTTTGTGTTAGCCTCATATATGTGTCTTTTGACTTATGTCTGGAATTTTTCAGTCTAATATGGTACAGTCTTAGAGGTGTGTCTTTATTTGCAATACATGGCTCTTTTTAATCTCAATATTATATGGTAATAGCACACACTATTTTTTGCCAAAGCAATTGAGCCAAACATGTTTTATGCATACTATCCACTCAGCAGCTGTCACATGACATAGGATCACTTTCTCTTCCGAAGGTGTACCTAGCTTGAAGGTGTACCATTGCCCGTTTCTGTTAGAATTGGTTCCAGGCTTTGTCCTTCACGTGAATTCTTGCACTGTGTCATGGATCATAGATATCCACCTTGATATGGACACTAGCTCATGACTTAAAGATCTTCCTAAGAATTACAATCTCAATAGTTAATGTGTGGTTCAAGAAAACAGTAAAGAATTCTAACAAGTACTCTTAATTCCATTTTCTTTCTTTGGTGTGAAATGCATCTCATTTTTTCATGAACGTAATTGAATTCTAGACTATACCATCTTACACTACTAAAAATTTTCAGAGGAAGATAGTCCCTGGAGTCTCCTCCTAATAAAAAATAATAATAATAAAAAAATCTTTCAACTAAAGACTTATTAATCAAAGCTCAGAGAGTATGAAACTGTGGAGGCCCCTAGCACTGAAAGACAGAGGTTGGTTTTAATTATTTAGATATAATTTTTTCAAGGGTGGAAATATAGGTGATAATTCAAGTAGAAAATGAAAGTGAAATTCAGCTGTGTTTATGCAATGATGAGAACTGAGCTTGGGTGCTATTTTCCATTCAAAGTATTCACATACATATAAACCTGTATACAAAAATGAGATTTCCCTCCCAGTTTGTGTGTGTATGAGTCCTATATGCACATTTTTCCCTCACTTTTCTTAGCAAATAGGCAGTTATAGTCCAGACTGCTAATGTTTTATTGCATATCATAAATGGGAGCAAAAAATAAAATAAAATCAGAAAGTGCCATTCACTGAAATGATATTTACTTTGTCAGTCTGAATAACGTCTTCACTTGCTGCTTCAATCTTTCTACCAGCAGTTGCCCTCCATTTTCTCTCCTGTCTCTACTGATTATGAGTTATTATTTAAGCCCTAAACAAAAAAGTCTAATATGTTTTTTGACCTTGGTCATTCATGTATCTTGTATATCAAGGTCTTGCACTTACCTATCCTCTCATAGATTAAACTGGAGTTCATATTTATCAGGTAGTCAAAACTATAGCAACAGCACTTGTTCTTGACTTGTGGCAGACATTAAATAGTCCATAATGAAAAAGGCAAACTATTTATACAACCACAAACTACACAAATAAAAGTATAAAATATTTTTAAATGATAGAATGTCTCTGTTTTTCACCTTTAACTTTTGAATACCTTCCTACAAATATGATGAAATTTCTCTTGTACCAAGAAAATACGACACTCTCCAGAAGCAGCACTCTATATATTCTGTATTTTGAGGTAATCCTCAAAATTCAGGATCAGGTTTATGCTATTGGAAATAAGTTTTGCTGCTGGTATTGTATCTGGACTTGGAAGTATCTCTTCAAAAACAACAGACATCATCTTTGGATTATATTGAGAACTAGATATTATACCAACTGGATTTGGATTATAGATAGATTACCAGGGAAAAGTATGCCAGAGGGCAAATTGAAAGAGAGAATAGGTCAGGGAAGTTTTCTAACAATCTCTTTGAGGATTAAATATATGGATATTCCTATTTCTTGAGAAAGACTGAGGGAGAATGCTGCTGCTGTGGAAGGGGCAGCAGAAAAAAAGCAGGTCTACAGAAGAAATTTGGGGCATATAAACCTAGACGTTTTCAGGTAGGTGTGTACTAAGTGTGTCTGCACTCCCCTCTCCAGGTATCCAGTGCTTTGGGAGTTGGAGTACCATGGTCGCTGCTTTGAGCTCACTTCAAAGTCCTTTGCTATTGAGTCAGATGGTGTGAGAGGCCCTGTGAAAAACAGTCCTTCACCTCCCACTTCTCCTTGCCCAGCAGTTCCTGAAGTGGGAGAGAAACATCTAATTAATATTATGTAATGAGATCCAGAAATTGGCTTTAATCTCAAATATACGTATATATATGAACTGGATTTGTATAAGTAGTTTCAGTCCTTAGTATGTAAAGTTTGTGTAGTTTGTGGTTTCTCAGGATAGCAGGTAGATTGCTCTACTTGCACTGCACAAGTAATGTACTGGTAAATGTTTATTTCTGAAAATCACCCATTCTCTTTTTGAAGTTCCTTAGAATGGGTTTGTAAAGTTAGTGTGAATGATTGAAAGCCATCCTTTGAACATGCTAATGTGATTTCATACATTAAATTGTCTTTATAACAGTAAAATTGTGTTTTCTGTCATCCAGTGTTTATACATTTGCTTTAATAATTAGAAGAGCAGGCCATTTTCTAAATAATTGCAAACATTGGCAATTCACATCGAAGTTTATGCATAAGGATATTATGGATTTTTTTTTTTTGCTTTAAAATCAAAGATTAGTCTAATACATACGTTTTATGCACAATCATTAATTGTACCATACTAGATTCTAATATTTTTTTGTCTAAAGAGTTTCACTGCACGCTGATTCTCATTTATTTGCATATGATTTCATTTTCTGAGCAGTGTAAGAGTGTAACTATTTCTCAGTGGCATTAAACTGACCTAAATTAGACAAGGAGATATTAATTCTGGAAGGTGACAAAGCAGAGGTATGAGGTACTGACAGTACCTAGGAGACTAAGGTGCACTTGTGCAAGGTGCAACTGATTTTGTAGCTAATAAAAAACCTGCTGAAAAATAAAGTCTTCCATGCATAATTTTGCAAATCTAAGATTACAAAATATTTTTAATCTTAATCTTTGAATGCTGATGTTTCTTCCAGGTGTAAAAAATGGTTGTGGTATGGTTTACAAGGTACTCAGATGTTATAGTAATGATCAACTCAGAAACAATGTACAAGGCAATTAATATTTCTGGTCTCAGAGAAAGAATGGACAGACGCGTGGAACCAATGGATCCTAGACATATGTATTACAAAAGACATATTGAATAGTTGCTCATTATGTGAACAGTATAGTACATAAATAAATAAATAAATAAATATTAATTTAAAAAAATACTATAATGGAAATAAGTGTGATCATGCAGTTAAGACTGTCATATATTTTATTCCAAAATACCTGAAATTTTCACCCTAAGTCTTAATACTGTTTTCTAACTTTTAATTATTTCATTCTACAACTTTAGTAAAGGTTTTAAACATTATTTATCACAATTTTTCATTGGTTTAGAAAAAAAAAAAAAAAAAAAAAAAAAACCAACCCTTACTGAAAACATCTTTCAGATGTTTAGTTTTAGGTTAGTTGGACTAGGCTGCTTTCTGTGGTCAGCAGAGAGATAGAGAGAACAAATGAGAAAGTACTCCAGAAAAAAATTCAGATCATTTACAGTATACTAGGGTATTTCAACAGCCAAGATCTCATATGTGAGAAATGATAACTGAGGGTTTCCAGCCTGTACATTTAGAAGGATTATTCATTTTAGCAAGTTTTCTCTTCACTGGAAACAGTTCAGCTATATCTGTCGTGTTCTAAAATATCTATTTATACACAGAACCTCCACATAAGATAGTAAGAATAATTTAATAGCTTATTATATAGTAATAAAACATTGTGTAGGTTATTATCTGAATTATGAGAGATAATGAAGAGCAATAGAAATTAATACATTTTCCAAACAGGAAACTCCTGCCAACTTACTAATAGCTCATGATACAAATACTGCCTTTAATAAATATATGAGGCACAAGTGATCAACTTGTCATTTGAATACCAATATCTCTTAAGGTTGATCTATCTCTTTGCAGAGAAATTACTAAAACTAAAATCTTCTTTGTGAGAAGCCTTTGTAATGATGTGCCTTGAGTGTCACAGATGAACAAGCCCTAAGACAGTGGGTATGAAGTCCACTTCCAAAACCCTGGTGTACAGACTTTAAATAAAAGAGTATTCATCTATCTGAATGAAGTGAATATATATCCTAAACCTCCAAGTCTCGACCACATTTTCAAAAGTGAATTTTTCTGTGATCCTAAAGACAATTTTTGGAATAACTGAGTGAATTAAAAGCACAGGTCCTATTGGGTTTTTATTTGTTTGTTTTAACTAAAAATCTCCCTTCTAATTGCTGAATATATTAAGTGTTTAGTTTAAAAGTACAGTTTTGACAAAACTTTTAGATATATTTTCCTGTGTTTTTTGTGGTCTGTCCGAAAGAACCAGGCTGGTGGACCTGAAGGAATGGCATGAAGCTGTGACAGGGAAGGCTGAGGCTGGATGTTAGCAAAAGGTTCTTCACTAAGAGGGTGGTTGAGCCCTGGACCAGGCTCCCCAGGGCAGTGGTTATGGCAACGAGCCTGACGGAGTTCAAGAGGCATTTGGACAATGCTCTCAGATGTCTGGTTTGATTTTTCAGGTGAGTGGATCCATGAGTTGGACTCAATGATCCTTGTGGGTCCCTTCCAACTCAGGATCTATAATCCTACGTGTATTCTGTCATTTATTTCTTATGATCACTGTTGCAAAGGGGACTACATGCTTACCTGAGCAACTATATTCTCAGCTGCTTCAGGCTGCAGGTTTGCCCCTGAAGTAATCTTCCATCTCCCTACTTAACTGCTGTGAGTTTTCAAGTTATCTCATTTAACTGTTCTGTGCTTTGAGTCATACTGACAAACGTCTTAAAGGAAGTCCCAATTTTCATTTCCTTTTCTTCTCTCTTTCATCCCTATTCTTATATATAAGGCTCTTAAAATTCAAATGATTCAGTTGTCAAATTTGACAGCTTAGAAATAAGACCTTTGTGCATACAATGTTTTCAGGCTATTACTGAGCAGGGTTAGGCAACTGCTGAATTCCAGTTTAAGAATCAATCCACCTTTGTCCATCATTATGATAGTGAATCTAATTCAGTAGCATTATGTAAGGAAACTATCTTAGAATATCTGAAATAAAAATTCTTGCTTGCACCATTGCAGTTGCATTTGTAACATCATTTGATTCTGTTACAGGATAGACAGCTGCTCATCCTGAGTAGCTTATCCTCTTTGTTATTTTAATTTTGATTTGTACCAAACAGACACCGGACTATACCTTCACGTCCTCCCCCTCCCCCCTCCCCCCCGCCGTACACTCCTTCTCACTGGCTTTCATCAAAGCAAGTTAGACTTCTCTGTCAATTCTTTAGTATTCTCTGTGAGGGGAATTTCTAGTTCTTCAAGCTTATTATCTAGATCTTTAGCATCAATGAATAAGCAATTAATTTTCTTGTTCTTTTTCATTTCTATTCAAATCATGTATAAAACCTTGAGTTTGGCACATATTTATCTTTCCCCTCACCCCTGAATTGTTATTAGGTGTTGTTAAGAAGAAAAACAAATTCTGTAAGAGAGAAACCATCTACAACTATCACTTATAAAGCATAAATTATGTCAAGCACAGACCTTGTGATTATTGTAATACTATCAGTGAGTAGTATATGGTTAGTGACACTGTACCCACTACAAATTCATTACATAGAACCTCTCAAGCAGTAAAATCTTGCCCAAGCTTCAGAAGCCATTAACCCTATTTTTTCTTGCTGGAGGAATGTTACAGGCGGGATTTTACACACTATGTTTAGACTTAAATTGTTTCCCCGTACCCAAAAGTAGTCAGGACTACAGCAAAGGAGTGGGCAAGGAAGCAACACCTCCTCAAGTGTCAGATAAGAAAGTGATGGTAGATGCAAGGAAAAAAAAAAAAAAAAAATACTGGTATCATTTTACACTTTGGAAAAGCTTCATTTAACATACTGCTTATAAGGAGAACATTACTTTATTACAGAAATACATGCTTAAAAGGTGAGCAGGAAAACAGGAAAACATTGTCTCCAATTCACATTTAGGGCAGATTAAGGTGAAGATAGATGTCAGAGATCACATAGTATGTGTGACAGAAGAAGGAGTCTTGCTTTTCTTTGACAGACTATCCCAAGATGTTAAGAAAAGTGAATCCCAGGAATTCAGTCATCTGATGGAAGAGTAGACCAGAAATCCTTACTTTGAACTAGATAAAGCAGCTCAAATGTCATACATTGAAGAGTTGTAGTGAAGTGCTCTGAAATGAGATGCAGATCAGAATTGTTAATAGGAATTATTCAGCAAGTGTATTTATGAGAGTCATAAATAACTCACAAACAGGGAGGAGGGAGCGAAATTAACCAAATCAGCAATGCATTATGAATTATTTGCTCACTGTTAGAGATAACGAGGAGCAGGATCTCCTCCTGTCTCAACACTAAGGTGAAGTGCAATCAATCAGCATGGACAGCCTTGGGGGTGGGAGCAGTAACAAGAGCAGACCCTGGCTGGAGAGTGATTCCAGCTTGGCTTCTTTGCATGGGATATACAGGAATACCTTCCCCAAAAAATAGGATTTGGAAGGAAGAAAAAAGGGAAAGGTCAAAACAAGGAAATAAAAATAAAAAAAATAAAAAATAAAAAATAAAATAAAATAAAAAATCACAGACTAAAACTTCTGGAATTATTTTCAAAGATTAAGGAGATTTCTATTGAGATTCTTTTCCTGACGTTTTAGTAATGTGCTCTTAAATTTCACAAACTCCAGAATGGAATGCTCACCCTGAATAGGGTCTAAATACCAGAAAGGCTCTAACCTTTTAGACAGCTGGGGCCAAATTCCTTAAAAATAAATTTTGAGAAAGGAGAAAACAATTGCTGTATGCCTTTTTGCAAGTCATAAAAATGTGATGGCAAACTGTTTATAATATCCAGTCTATGCCCATTATCTTTGCCTAATAGTTCTCAGCCTATCTGTACAAATCATTTGCTTTACCCACCTTTTCCTGCAGAGCTTCGTTTATGTCTCTAGCCAGCTCCTTTGGATGATACCACTATAGCCTCTGCATTGTCCTACTCACTGGAGACTTGTGATCTTGAGTCAAGCAAGCGATCAACTAATGCAGCAGTCTGTTGCCTGTGCCATGCTGCTTTTTCAAAAGACATATATAGGGGGACCTATATATGGGGGACCTATATATGGGAGGGGGCACATCTCTTTAGACATACCTAACCCTGGATATAATTTTTTCTTATTTTCCCCTTACATTAAAAAGATATGTAAATGCTAAAAATATTTTCTTCAGTTACAGCTAACTTTGGAAGGGGACTGCAGTCTTGATCTGAAGTCAGAAAGACATGTGTGTTCCACCACTTTTCCTGCTAATTTTCATCACTTTTAAAAATTTTCCAGGTAAAAATATATACTGTATTTTTAATTTTCTGTTTCAGATTTTAGTCACTGATTACTTCTTTACTTTTTTTTTTTTTTTTTTCCCCAGTAGATTAAAGAATCCTTTGTTCCCTGGTGTTTTCCCTTATGCATGTGGTTATAAACTATTATCAAATCACCTTTCAATCTTTCTTTTTATAAGCTTAACAAAATGAGTGCTTTAAATTTCTCACTGTAAGTCATTAAGTCTCCAGCCATTAAATCATTTTTATGGCTCTTTTTAGCACCCTCACCAACATTCTTTAAAAATATGGAGACCAGAACAACACAGAGTATTGCAATAACAATCACAGAGAGGTAAACTTACCTCCCCCTACTCCTGTTTTTATATATCCATGGATGACATTAACCCTTTTCCCACAGCATCACATAAAGGCTTTTGTAGAGTCATATATCTACTCTGACCCCTAAATTACTTTCAGAGTCATTGCCTTCCAAGACGAACGGCTCCGTTCTCTAGACTTAACTTTTATTCTATATTTCTCAGACACAGAATGAAACATTTTGATTGAAGGGTGCCCATTTGCCAAGTAAAGTGGGTAGCTTCTGCAACCATTTTTTGCTATGCCATCAGACCCCATTTCTTATGCAAGTTTATCAGAAGTGATTTTATATTTACTTCCATGTAGTTGATGGAATTTTTTTCAAAGTTTGCTGCTAAAACCTTTCTCAGATCCCATGCAATACAGACAAGGAGAAGTTGCCAACACGGGATGGGAATGGATTTCATTTCAGACATATGTTGAAATGTTCATATGTTCTTATGAATGCCTTCAAACACACACACCAAATATATTTCAGCAGAACTAAGAAAAACAGGACAAAACAGCAGACAGAAAAGAGATGTAGCAAGTCAGTGGGCTTGATCATAGTCATGCTTAAATGTAGGGAATGGGATTCCAATTTCTATGTCTTACTGTTTGTACTCCTTGCCTAGCTTCTGTAACACCAGAAATAGCCCGCCTATAATTTTTTCCTCTTTCTCTATATATTTTCTTTTCTCCTCAATAAATTAAAATAAAAATGTTTGGTTTTGCACATTAAGCTTTTGTGCTCCTTTCTAAAGGGGATATACTACCTGAGTTAGAACTTATGGCCAGCAGGAGTTGTATGCTCAGATTCTGGAAGCTGCTTTAAGAAAACTTACTAACTAAGCAGCTATAGTGGCTCCTTCTACCTCTAAAAAAACAGCATTTTTTTTTTTTTTCTGTTGCCTTTAAGAAGAATTTGGCTGTATTTGAGAGTGATCACTTTCTGACAGATTTTTTTTTTGGTGGTGGGTTTTTTGTTTGTTTGTTTTGCACATGTGTGTGCATGTGCCATTGATTTATTTGATCAGCAGCAAAATAGGTTTGAATAAAAGGCTGTCAATAGGCAGGTAGATACTAAAGTGTTGCCAGCGCCAGTGTTAGTGGTGACTTCACAGATAAACAGAATGAGTGTAAAGGCTATGAGACAAAAGAAACATCTGACTTAGAGTCAAGTCTGCTGGGAGATTTATGGACAAGAATGAGAAAAATTCCTGGGGAGGATGAATCACTCAAGGCAAGGAAAGAGATAGTCTGACAACTGAGGGAAGGTCCTGGGGGAAGAAAGGCAGAATTGTCTAAATGATGGGACAGATATCCCAATGGGATTAAAGTGCCAGGCTCAGAAACAAAGAGGCTAAGATTAGAGTTGGTGCTTATGACTTTCCCCTCCAGTCTAGACTTCATTAAAATGGCAGGAACTGATTCAATGCATGGCAGTAGCATGACCTTGAGGTCACACAATAAGCTTGTTTCATAAGTCAAATGTAGTTTCCATCTCTGTTTCCTCATTCAGTTTCTTTTTTGCTCTCCCTTTCCACACACACATTGTAGCCTCCAGTCCTAGTCTTTTTCTCTAATACCTTTACCATGTCTCACTGTTCTCATCACTCAGACTTCTGCCACTATCACTAAGCTCATGGCCCCATGCTCTTCTCCCGCTATAGCCTAACTACTATAGCCCTCTCCAACCAAGGCTGCCATTCCAGTGTCTGTCTCCCTCTGCTTTACCCTTGAATACTCCCTCTCCTATGACTGATAGACTTTATCTTCACTTTATTTGAATTTGGCAGGTTTCTTACTACCTTCCCCTTGACTCCTTAATAGGATGTCTCTGAGAACACTGGAGCAACAAAGTCACAGTTTTCAGTGCAGCTGATGGACCAGGAATGGCCTGCAACATCTTAGAAGACAGGGAAAGTCATTCTCAGTCCTGATTGGAGTGTTGCCAGTGCAGATGGTATCCTTTGGGAATATACAGCTGCTAAAAAAAATTAACAAATCAGTACTGAGCATGTGCAAGCTGTGATTTCCCAAAGGTAATAAACTGGAGTAGATTTTTACAGGCTCTTCGAATGGAAGATCTTAGACAAAGGCCACTCAGTTTATCTAACTTTAGATTCCAGTTCCAAATCATGAGAGTGGTAAGATTTTCCAATGGAAAATAATAATAATATATATATATATAAATGTGGCTTTTAAAAAATCATTGCTTTGCTTTATGCATAGAATCATAGAATCATAGAAAGGGATCTTAAAGATCATCCAGTTCCAACCCCCCTGCCACGGGCAGGGACACTTCTCAGTAGACCAGGTTGCTCAAAGCCCCATCCAGCCTGGCCTTGAACACCTCCAGTGTTGGGACATCCACAGCTTCTCTGGGCAACCTGCTCCAGTGCCTCAACACCCTTTGAGTGAAGAATTTCTTCCTTATATCTAATCTAAAGCTACCTTTTTTTTACTTTAAAACTGTTACTCCTTGTCCTGTCACTATACTCCCAGATAAAGAGTCCCTTTCTTGCTTTCCTGTAGGCGCCCTTCAGGTACTGCAAGGCCACTAGAAGGTCTACATGGAGACTCCTCTAGGCTAAACAAAGCCAAATCTCAGCCTGTTCTCATGGGAGAGAAACACAAAAAAGTAAGAAAAAAAAAAAAAAGTAAAAAAAGTGAGAAAATCAGATTGCATAACTTGATCTGACTTCGCAGCAATAATTTTGAAACAAGTCAGAATGGAAGCTATCATTTCAGTATAGAATGAGCCATATCATCTAGACTATACTGTTTAACTATAGGCTAGACATATGGACTACAATAGACTATTTGGAATTATCCAGGGAACCAACAAAATTTGTTTGCTGAGAAAAGAAATAGCAGGACACATATCAAAGATATTTTCAGAAACCTCATTAACTGATGACAAGTCACAGCTCCATGGCAACCTCTCTAACCCTGTGATATTGTTCCAGTACTAACTCAGAGGGTCAGTGATTCAAACAACTTTCTGCAGCAACTAGGCTTCTCTAGAGCTATTCTCCTCAAGTATTGACAAATCTAAGGCCTGTTTACTGTTTGACACAAAAATTTAACTTTCAAATATTTATCTATACGATTTCCACTTTAACACAGACCTTTTTTGAATTGTTTTCCTGTATTTATTGTTTTTCTATAACTATGTTTTAATTGCATTTCTAATCTTTTAAATCTTATCTTCTGCAAACCTAATTTTTATTGATCTAGAACTCATTTTTCTTAGTTTGGTTTCTGATAGTACTATGTGGAAACCTTTACACATGCAATTTAGTATGAACTACTTTAAGGGCAAGCTATCAAATATGATATTTCTTTTGTTGAATATATAACTGATCATTTTTTACTCTTAAATTATTTTAACAATAAACCCATTCTGTATTAAAAATTAGTATTAAAAATTAGTATTAAAAATTAGTTGTGGGTACCATTCCTTTGGCAAATATGCAGTTGTTTCCCTCTCAATCTATTTATTTAGAGTATTTGCTGATAGTTTCCTTTACAAATATTGAGATGAGTTTATACACTTCTTTTGTTTTTTCCTCTGAATCTTTATGAATAGATGCCTAAACTTCATTGTATAACAAGTGATATAACAAACAATCTCTGAGAAATCCCCAGCCTAGATCTTTGCATCAGGCTAGCCATGGAAGAAACAGTAAATCCAGAATATATATTGATTTCAAAAGATGTATTTTGAGCTGCTAGACTTACATAAGAAAACAGCATTTGGTCTACTGATTTCTATTTGTATTTGCTTATGTAACCTTTACACCATGTCTATATCTTGAAACAAAGTTTCTCAAGGTTGAGTCTACAGCATTATATAGAGCGTTATGATTTAGGAAGTCCCCTAAGTACTAAACATACATTAAGATCACCATTTAAGAAATGATAGACAGGGAAATTGGAGAAATCAGATGTATTTTCTAATTTAAATTCTACTTAGATAAGCAAACAACCTGAGAGCAAATAGAAAAAATAAATAAATAAATAAATGTGTAACTTGCATAGGAAAACTATAGTAGATCGCTATTCTGAATTTTTTAAAGTGGGTTATGACCATGGATATGGAGAAACAGATTTCTGGGGTAAAGAATATTCCACAAATCATCACCTTGGAGAGAACAGTTTCTAAGCTAACCCACTTACTGTGTTTTTGTTTTTTTTTTTTTTCCCAAGAGAAAATCTAAGTTGAGTATAACATTAACCATAGCAAAATGTACAGGTCTTCCTTACACCTGGCAAGTAGTGAAACTATGTTTTCTGTAACTAAACATTAATTCTACACAGACAGTTGAATATATGCAGACTACATAAATATCTTTTTTCACACATTCTGTGACAAAGTTGTTGTGAGGGTCCAAATTATTCTTGATAAATAATATGTTGTTTTAAAGAAAAAAAAAAATGTTCCACACCATTTCCAACTTTACCAAAGTCGTCTGTTAGTCATTTCTCAGCTGTGGAAGGAGGGGGGTCAGGGATCACAGGATTTTGCAGTCTGTGCCTTCTTACAAGGCTAAGAGGACTGAACAGATCTGCACCTATAAATGCTCAGAACAAGAAGGAAATGCTTGCTGAGCTATGCACTGACGAAGTGGCTCCTTGTGAAAGCTTCAGATAGCAGCAAGGAGTATATTCTTGACATGGATTTTAATGGTTGCATCCTCAAACCAAACAACCAACACAGCCCTGAATCTCACTAATATATCTCCATGATTTATCCTATCTGTGCCTGACAGGTACTTTCCCAAAGACTTCCGACCACAAGTCACTAGGCTATTCTTCACTATGTACTTCATACCTTCACTATGTACGTTATATCTTGGATGGCAACAACAACAGCAACAACAAAACCTTTTCAAGTTACTTGGTCAGCTTTGATACTCTTGTAATTGAAAGTCAATAGTTCAGACTTGCTATTGGTCCTTCCTTAGTGTAAGGAAAAACAGAGAAATAAAGTTGCCTCCAAATGCTAAAAAAGATTATAAAATAATTCAGTTAAGAAATGTTATTAGCTTAAATCCAGCATTGTATTTATTATTATCAATTCTTTGGCACATCTCAGTATTCAATTTCAATTTTGGCTTTTCTTGAATTGCACCATAAGTGAAATACATCATGCCTCCTTTTATTTATATGGACAAAAACCAAGTGCCAAATTCTATTACCAGATACATCCTTTGTAAATCAAACTTTGGGGAAGAAAAATAAAGTCACTAAAAAAGAAATAACAATGGCTATATCTGCTAATCAAACTTCCATGCATCAGATTTGCAGAGGATTACACCAGTAAACCTGGAGCTTGCAGCAAAACTTTCAAAAGTTTGTTTCTCCAGAGATTTAACTATCAGGTTTAGCTAGAGAAATTTGGTCTCTAAGTGTCTGATGGCCATTGATTTTTCTTCACTATTGCAATTCCTCGTAATTGAGGTTTTGATTAGACGCTTCCTGTAGTATTTCCTGCCATGTTCTAAGGGTGTTTGTGTGTGTGTCATTGCAACAAGACAGTGCCTTGGACACACCATTTTCCTAGGACTTTTTTTTTTTTTTTTTTTAAAAAAAAAAAAAAAAAAAACAACATACTGAGAGCCAAGAGTTTCACCATCTCTATGGCAACTTAGGATCCTCTGTTCCCCTATAGGCAAAACTAACTCCCGGGTTTCCTGTCAAGTTTGACTTTTGACTCTCCAGCAACTCTGTGCAGCTGGACTGTTGAGAGTTGCCAGATTGCAGGAAATAATTATGGTAAAATTTTGCTAAAATGCAAATATGCAAACCAAGGCTAATTAAAATAGAAATAGAAAAAATATCATGGTAATTAACCCTAATGGAAATCATACAGTTAAGGACTTAAATAGGAAAATAAGGATAACCACATGAAGGTGATGAAGCTATGAACAACTCCATGGCAATCCCCCATTTTTCTGCATGTCTTTGTAGTTCTGCTCACAGGCCAGAATCTGTGCTTCAGGAGTCCTTACACAGAATTAAAGACCAAAAGAATCAACTTTTAAACATCTTTTTGTTTTCTGTTTGTCTGTTTTCTTGTTTTCACATTGATTTTTTTTTTTTTTCGAGTAGATCAAGAAGGAAAAGAGCATTTCCTTTCTTTTGCAAACAGTTATGAAAAATCCCAAGTGAACTTTCTTCAACTCCATTTTCCCCCTTTCCTTATCAAACAATCCCATTAAAATAAATAAACAAACAAACAAACAAATAAATAATAAATCCTTGCTTTTGGCCAGGTTGTTCTGCCTTTTTTGTTTGTTTGTTTTTTTGACATCCTGAGAGCTTGCTGGAGTTTTACAAAACAGCTTCGTCTCAGCAATACATCAAAAAACTATCCACATCCTGGTCCAGTTGTTTCGTGACTTAAGGTGATTTAAGCAGAGGTCTATAAATGGTAAAAACTGTCAGAACTCCATAGTCCCAGGGGAGAGATGGAAAAGGACATTTACTTTTTGAAGGCAGCAAACCTTGAGATCAGATCAGCTCAATTCTGTAAGTTTGCCCCCAAAATGAAGAGACTTTTTGACAGACTGACTGTAGCAACTGCTCCACAGCCAGCAGTTTTGCTTTTCAGCTGGATGTTGTGTAGTCTTTTCAGTAAGGACTGTAAAGCAGTGCTCCAAAAACTAGTTGGGCCTAACAAATAAATAAACTATCAATTTTGGGATTCTCTGGAGGTCACTATATTTGTCCTTAAATTTAATGGAATCAGTTAAGAATTTAAAAGCCCTTTAACATCACTAGAAGTGATCCTGCTTATACTTTAGTGAGAGGGAAGTACAATTAGTTAATAGCAAAATGTAAGTTAGAGGATGCAATTCATAAATGTAAGACAAATATTTCCTCGTTTCTCTACCTCTTAACACATGAAGGTATCATGAACATTACCTCATGAAGAACTTCAATGAAAAAGTGAAAGATTTTAATGGATAGTCATGGCATGAGCTAAAATGTTGTTCTGAAAGAGGAATGTTTTAAATAACAGGATAATGCATGACAAAATCACAGTATTACATTACAGACTTCAGCAAGCAGTGGTCTTGAGTAGGGATTAATAAATAAATAAATAAAATAAAACAACAAAATCAAAAGAGAAATGCTTGACTTGACTGAAAATAATGTATAGAATTAACTTTTTTATTAGTTTATCTGTCTTCTCAAGTGGTATTTAGTAGTGAAATGAATGATGAAAGAGCCACTGTCTGCAAGGAAACAGCAAACAACAAGGGTGGACAAAAGCTGCTAAACCGCCACGTATCTGATTAGAGATATAGATTTGTTTGCAGCAGCAAAATCTGCCCTGAGCAAAATTTCCATAATATAGCCATAGGCTACAGTAAAACCTTAAATGAGCTAACAGGTGGAGAAGCAATATATCTTACATCATTATAATAATGTGTGGGAAATAGGTACATATATTTAAATGTTAACAGTGTATAGCTGAGTCCATGTCTGAAATTTTGGAGTTACATGTATTGTAAAGATCTTGTGGAGTCACAAAGTTCAGGAATCTTAAGGAGCCTTTCTGGGGTCCTGCATGGGTTTTTATTTAAAGTCATAATCACAGAAGTTCCTTCTGAGACATCTGTTTACATGCAATCTACAGTGTCCCGGCCATCGTATAAAAGAAAAAAAAAAAACATTATGTAATAGAAGTAATCTTTGTTTTTTCTCCCTTGCTTAGAAAATTAGACTAATAGAAGTGTTCTCTTATTTAAATCGACAAACAATACTCCTGAACACAGAGGTAGGTTTTACACTTGACTTTTGTGAACTATTATTTTTTTCTAAATAGTCAGTAAGGCATCACAAAAAGTTTCTGTAGCCTGATTTGTGACAAGCAAATGTTGGGAATTCATGTTTATTTAATTGCAGAGAGAAGAATGTTTTGGCATTTTTCTCTAGGAAACAACACAGAAATGTGACAGGCTTGTAATTTAATAAGAGGTCTCACACTGCATTTGTTTTATATTTATTTTATTGTTTTATTTATTTATTTATTTATTTATTTATTCTCATAGGACTCCTGCATTTGTTTTTTTATTTATTTATTCTCATAGGACTCTTTGAGCTTTCCCAGATCTACCTTGAACCATAGAATTGCCTGATGTTCTTCATCAACTTTTAAAAACAGAATTGTTACAAAGGAGAGTTTATAGTGGCAGCCCTGGTTTATTTTATGCAATGCCATCACATCATAATTGTATTACAAAAATTTGGCAGCATATCACAGCTGCACTAAGTCATGTTAATGGGTGGTATCTAGTTGCTAATGTTGAAAGCCTGCTTCTCCACAGAAGCTTATTGAATAGACTTGCTCACTAGCAAAGACTCATTTATTTCTTTCATTTTTTTAGAGATGCCTCACATTATCCCATTTGTCTCTCTGATGAAAAGTTTCACTAACGGATAGATAAAGTAGTATGGAAGGAAATTTGAGCACTCAACTTCCCCTCACCCCAAAAAAGTAAATTTTCCATAATCATCTATTTTTTCTAACCAAGAGACAACTAAGAAGAGCCTTGTCAGGTTACAGATTTAAAGCAGTTTCAGGTTTGTCCAATACCTCTGAACTTCTACTATATTTTCCTAATCTTACAAGTCTGCTTCTTGTGCGACTGTGTAAAGCTCAGCTGAGGTCAGTGTCCACATGGTGAGATTTAATGAAGAGGACAGACACTTCAGGAAGGGTAGATTATGCAATAATAATAATAATACAATAATAATACAGAAACCATTAGGTTTCAGTATAAATCCAGAGTGATCTACCTTGCTTCTGGTGCTTAAAGTATGTGCAGAAGTCCCTCTTCCTGCTGACTCCAGAGCAGTCCCTGCCCCACCTCCCTGCAAATGCTTCTTCCCTCTTCCAAAACGATGCCCCATCCTTCACCCCTGCACAGAAACCCTCAATTCCCTGTCCAAGCAGTGCAAACAGCCATTCCTCTTGGCCACCTACACATTTTCAAACAGCTCTACAAGCTGGTTATCCACTTCCCTGTACAGTGAAAGCAACCTGTTTCACTCTTCCTAGTCATCAGCGGTTATCTGTTTTGCTTAGCTTTGTGCCAGCAGATGCCCTCACTTCCCAGCTGCACTCTATACCCAGAGCTTATCTCTGTGTGCAGGATCAGGTACAGGGTAACTTCTAAGGCTGTTTCATCTTATCTCAGGGGAGGCAGTGGACCAGGTAGAGCATCCTGTGGACCACTTTTGACTTGTGGGTGTCCTTCCTTAGCTTTCACTAACAGGTAGGTGGGTGACACCACCACCAATTCAAACCGTAACTGCATCTGAAAAGCAAGTGCAGCCACTGTTACTACCAGGCACCTAGCATGCTGAGCAGGCTCCAGATATGAACTTGGCAATGAATCATCAGGCAATACAAATTGCAAAGAAAAACAATAGACCTGAGCAAATTTGGAATATTTTAAAATAATAAAAGTGCCACATCCAAGTCTGCTAATCTGTGATATACCTGATGGTGTAGGTGCTTGATTTCTGCATTTCTTTTTCTCCAAGCTCTCCCTTTCTGAACTTAAGGAAAGGGGAAGACTGTTCATTTTCAGCTCTGGGGGGTCGACTGAATCCACATTGCCCATACTTTTCAGAATAGCCTTCACTGTAGGCTATAGGCAATTCTGAGAGGTGCTAACTTGTCATGCAGAAACCTTGCCACCTTTCATGGTTTTGTGTCAAATATAGCACACTTATTGTGGGACAGGCAGGGGAAAAACAGTGTGCATAATACTGATTTTTGAAAGAACTTCCTAAAGAGCTTCTTATTGCTACTTAAAGAGTGAGTCTTCATACAAGGGGTCAAGGCACTGAATAATGAAACTTTGTGTACAGTCTTTGTCTCAAGCAGTGATTTTTACTGGATAAAATTATTCTTTGGAATAGGAATGGAAATCTATATCTTGTCAATTTCCACAAGAATATTTAAACCTTCACAATGGATGGGAATTAAAACCCATATCAGATCTCTCTTGCTGGTTCCTGGTGTATTCTGGTTTAGCACACTGAATTTTGTAGTTCCTATTTTGAGATAGAAAGGCATTTGTCTTAAATTTACCTTTGAAATAATCAGCTTTAGGTTGCCATAGACTTTGGAAAACTACCTGTAGCATTAACAATCTTGTGCAAGACCCCATGCCATGTGTCAATCAATCTCAGAACTTTTTATTTACAGTGTAGTAAGGAGACATAGAATAATTTTAAAAAGCATTTGCTGATTTGGTAAAACAAAATATCCAAGTATAATGAGTATTACATGAAGCAGACAACAGACAGCACCTTATTGCTACATAGTAAAATGAAAGAGAAAAGTATGTGATCAAAGAGAAATTATCATTCACTTGTAATTCTAAAGTTGAAAGAGTAGAAAGTAATTTTGGGGCTATGGCCTACATATCAGCAATGTGCTGACAAAGTAAAGTTTATATGTCTAAGACTTTTAGATAAGAAATAACAAAAATAGGAAAATACACAAAAATGGGAACATTTAACACAACAGAATATTCTCAAGGTTGAATTAAAACGTAGTTCACCTTTCAGCATTGTACAAAAGACACTGTATAAAGTAAATGGTGCTAATTTAGTATGAGCATAAAATGTCCTGATTGACAGATGTGGGAAATTTTATTCAGAAAACACTACTAGAGAGGCAAATTTCACTACCTTGTCATCACCAATTTGCCTTACCTAGAAAGAGCTATCATAGGGGTAATTACTGTGTCAAATGTACTTGCTTTTTTTTTTTTTTTTTTTTTTTTAATCTCATCTTTTTGTCACGTGGCTTCTGTCTTACTAGGGTTTAGATTGATACTGTTGAACTCATTTATTTAGTCCAGCAAACAGACATCACATCATAGTGGTCACAATATTCTGAGATATGTGAAAGACACTGGACTAAATATTCAGCCCACTGGCACTCCAACTTTTTTGGTGTTCTGCAAGTGTATTTATCTGTGCACTCGTGAGAAGTGCAGCACCAGAGAGGGCAAACCAGTTGGTGCAGAACATCATGCCCATGCTCCTGCCTGAGCTCAGACTAGTTCAGCTGTTGTACTTCCAACCAGTACTGCTCAGATGCAGCATTTGAGGTCACCCCACACTGCGGGTGCCCTGGGGACCTCCCTTCTGGGTAAGGCAAATCCACAAGGAAGCTAGTCTGCGCACTCTGAGCAAATGGATGTTCCCAAAGGTGCTGCTGCCTTGGAGAGCCCACACCACAGCAGAGGAAGTATGTGAGAAGGAGGAAGCAACGGAAAGAAACTGCCATGTGCTGACTGTAACACTCCAGGCCCTTGCATCACTCAGTTGGCAGAGAAGAGTCTGGAGGGCATAAAGGAGAGAAGGCAACCCTGAGGAAAGGAGGAAGAAAGGTGCTGTTTTAATGTCTGTGGTTTTGTTTCCCATTAGCCAAATCACTGAATTCATATTTATTTTAATTGACAACAAATTAAGTTAATCTTCCCCAAATTGAGTCTGTTTTGGTTTCAATTAAATTGAGAGATTTATTTATTTATTTGTTTGTTTGTTTTCTGGAAAAGACTTCTAAATATATAGTTTTCTGTTTTTTTGTGTTTTTTGTTTGGTTTGTTGGTTGTTTTTTTGTGGGTGAGGGTTGGTGCTTTTGCTTTGCTACATTTGCAAAAATTCAGAGAATTTCAGTTGCAAGAAGACTATAAGTTGAGGAAATTTTGAATTTGAATAAAAGCATTCCAAAAAAAAATGGACTTGAAGGATGAAAGAGAAGGTTTTTCAATTTTAACAAGCCAAATTAAGTTACTGAGATTGTTTTGATAAACTTTGGACAAGCCCTTTGGGGAAATTTTGAAACAGAGCTAGTGATCCCTACATGTTCTCTACAGGTTAAAAGAAAATTTAGAATCTATGTTAATACTCTTTGAATCTAAAATCAATACAAACTAGGAAAAACACAGCAGTGAAAAAGTGATTTTAATTCAAAACACAAAGCAGAACACATCCCTGGTCTTTTAGATTTAGAAAAATTAATTAATTCTGACACAACTACAAGTGAGCTGGCTCATTGCATGTCTTTTGAAGTCCGAGACAATAATCTTAGCAATCATGCTTAGTATAATTGGACTAAATGGAGAAATACATTTGAAAACGTCAAAATCACAATCGATATAATTGACCAGGGAACAGCTTTGTTACTCCCTCATGCAGCCAATAAATGTTCTATTTTCATGAGACCATCCCAGAGAGATTTAAATTTAAAATTATAAAGAATATGTTCAGTAACCTACAGGAAATGAGATAGAATTCCATTCAAGTCCTAGAGTTCTCACTGCAGATAGAAGTTTTGATGATAGACTTTGAAAAAAATACGCTTTTTGTCCCACTGAGATATTAACTGATCTCAATTACTTTAAAGCTAATCGGTGTTAAGGATGCTGAAACTTAATAGTTTCTGATGGAGTACCATGGCTTACCTATATTTTCCTGCTGCTTGAAAAAAATGCTTTTGCAAATTCTTTATACTGAAGATTAATCTTGTAAAAATCCTTGCTGTGCTGAGGAATGGAAATGCAGAATGAAGACACACAGTGAACTTTGACGGTCATGTAGTGAGTTTGAGTCTAGATTAAAGGAAAATCTTTCAAAATATATATATATATTTGTCAGCATATCACCAAGCCTGTTTTCAGATCTTATTTGTGTATTTCTATATAACATAGACTTCTAGCTATCAACTTTTCATTTTTTGTTTTTATTTTGAATTGTTCACATTAAACATTCCTGTTTTGGGGAGACATTTTTTTGTGTGTTCAAAGTACAATTAATGATGTAAACTCTTGAGCTGGACTGTTTTTTTTTATTTTTTTTTATTATTTTATTTTTATTTTATTTTATTTTATTTCATTTTTATTATCAAGTGCATTGGTTTCTTTGACAAAAAGTCTTATGTTACTTTTTGACTCCATAGGAGTCAAAAACTGATATCAGAATTGGAGAGTGGCACGGAAACAAAAAAAATCTGTAACATGGTTATCTTTGGTTCTTTAAATATGAGCTGTCCATCAATGTTTGGTGTTTTTCCACTCATTTCTGCTTCTGTTAAAAAGAAACTTTAATTACAATAATCACATTTCTTTGAAATTCGTCTCATTTTGTTAAAATGTACTCAAAAGCCCAGCCTTTCCTGAACACATCAGAAATTTCACAACAGCTGAATTTCTGCTATCAGCACAATATCCAGAAAAATCTCATTTCTTGTGTTTATTCAGCAAGTGATCCTCTGGCTGTTTGTAGCCGTCTGCATCTGCTATGTTTCTGCTGTGCCTGTGCACACAGAGATACACATTGAAAAGGGAATTTTGTGTTATGTTTGTCGTGAGAGTGTACTGTACATCCACAAGCTCATTGAGATTTTATCCAGCTGTCAGACTAACAAAGAAAATAAAGAGAATTGAAACAAAATTCAGTGCAGTCCAAAAACTCATGAGGGTGGCTGGACAGTGAACTGAGGCACATGGTTACTCTGTGGGGGAAAGGAGAAACCTGGAATTTCACTCTATTTTTTTTAGCACATCCCAAGGGTAAGGGTGGGAAAGCCATTACTTGGCTCATTGATTTCAATGACTGTTTTGTCTGTGTGGAGAATATGAATAGACACAAGTGATTCTTTTTTTTAAAAAAAAAAAAAAAAAAAAAAGCCTAGATATTAATGAAATTAGCATAAATTTCATGAACAAAGCTACCAAAATAGATACACTTATCAGAAATTGAGGCATTGGGTCTTTTCTATCTGTAATGGTTACAGAGCTGAATACTGAAGGTTTTATTCAGTGCTTTGCTAAAACAATGATAGCCATGAATTGCTTGTCTGGAAAGTAAGAAAACCATATACCTCTATACAAGGATGTTACCTTCTGCCAGCTGGTAACCTGTGGGTGTTCAGAAGTGCACAGAAGCAAAGAGATGGGCAAGGTAGGGAGTCAACCTTGTGGAGGGATATACACTTTGCACTAACATTTCTTAAAACTGAAAAACAAAAACAAAAAAATCAAGTTGTTTCTTTTTTTCCTACACCCATCTGATTAGGCATCCACAATATTCTTCATAGTGAAAGATAACAGTGGGGATTTCCCTTTCCCTTCCCCTTCCCCTTCCTCTTTCCTTTTCCCTTTCCCTTTCCCTTTCTCATTCACTTTCCCTTACCTTTTCCTTTTCCCTTTCCACTTTCCCTTACCTTTCCCCCTTTAAACCTTTCCAGAACTCTGAAATGCTTTTAACTTCAATGTCTTCTACAAAAAACATATTTAATAAATATTCTTTGATCCCACCAGATTAATTCATCAGCTGAACTGTTTAATCCTTCTACCTAAGTATATGGTAGTATCATAAACTTCTTGAACTTTGTACAAATTCGGAAAGCTCCTGAAAGACTAGGAAAATATATAATGTTTTGGATACAAGGGCCTAAGCTTCAAATAGAATATCTCAAATAGAATTCTGCTAAATTAGTTTTCTTTCCTGAGTTATTAACCTGAGCCCAGGAAGGAAATCATAAAGATTTGAAATACTGTGTACAAAAGATGAATGCTTGACATATTCTCAGCTGTTGAAACTTTTCAAAGCATAATCCACAGAGTAGTTCAGTACCTTCCCAATGTCCCTAACAATAGTAATGACATTTTAATCTTTGGCAAAATTCAGGAAGTACACAGGAAAACTCTTGGTGTGATACTTGAGTGTTTGACAGTTATTAATCTAACATTTCACAATGCCAACTTGAAATTGAATGAAGTAATGCTATAATTACTCCTCCAGAAAATGCAGTAGAGCCAGAGCTAAAACATAACTGCAAAAAACTACCACAAACAAGCTTAACATTAATATTGTAAAATCTCTTTATTGCAAAATCTCTTTAGATACCACCTGACATTCTGTGGAAAAGGTGCCTTAACACTACTTCTCATCTGATGAGTATAGGTGGAACCTTCATATTTTAAGTCAGGAAAATCATCAGGATGTGATTTCCTCTTAAATCTGTCTCCTCAGTGACCTTACCCAAAGGCTGAACTTTCTAGAGACTTCCATTCATGATCACTTATAATTTTACCAGATTTTTTTCTCACTGACTACAGGATATAAATTACTGTCTGCCTCCTGCTTTGGTCTAAGTAAAATATCATGTGTGAACAGCCATGGTTAATGATGACCAGATGTCTGGATCTCAAACTATGACATCTTTCTTAGGACAATCTTAGAAAACCTACTGCCTCTAACATCATCTCCCTTGTTAACCTTGGGTAAATTGATCGTGGCAAAAATAAATAAATAAATAAATAAACAAATAAATAAATAAATAAATAAATGATGTGCACTGCCAATCGTCAGCTTAGGCTATCTAGAGTTTGAATTTTTAACTCTTCCTAAGCCCTCATAGAAGCTAGAGGGAAAAATAAAATTTCAGTATGCTTTAAAATCAGGCCACGAATGTTTGCATTTGGTGGTAGACTACTTGAGGTATAAAAATGAATTGTTGAAGAGCAACCAAGGAATGGAGCCAGGGAACCTTCGGGAACACAAGGAACCCTCTGCACAGATGTTCCAATAACCCAGCTACATATTGTTGCAATATTCTGTTCTTGCAGAAAACAAAGAGAAGTGCATATGAGTAAAGAGTAGCTCTGTGCTCTTCAAGAGTTGTGCAGATGAACAGACATGAGATCGTATGAAAATATTGGCTTTATCAGGGAAACAGGGAGTTGCTCAGCTGAAAGAGTCAGGCAGACACAAAAATTAATGTTTTTCTGTAACTTGTTTGTAGTTACTCTTCTAGGAAGTAGTTCCAAGGAAAAGAAAAGAAAAAATGTATATACAGAGAAAAATACAGCTGTGCTCCTCAAGAAGGAAAAAAAACCTCTAAAGTAAAAGGTGTAGTTGTGATGCCCATAAGCCAATCCTACCATTTCTTCCTCCACCAGTTTCAAAATAGAAGTTTAAAATAGAAAGCAGTCCAGCCTAGAAGATCCAGCAGTCAAAGATCATCCTACATATAGAGATAACTAAGTGGAGTAAGATGTGCATCTGACTGCTAGCTGTTTATGATGGTTAAAGGGTGCATCTAAAATCAATATGGTACTTCCATGTCTTCTTAATTTTTTCATCTTTGTATCTAATATTTTAAATAAACAAAACCATCTCTGAATCCAGAAGTGAACTTAAGAAGTTTGCCACAAAACAACAACAACAACAAAAAAAAAGATATGAAAACCCTAAGCCTGCAACTCTGATCTTGATTCCAAGAAATATGTGGCATCATTGTGCACTTCATTTTATTAAAGAAGAACAAAAAACGGTGAGAATGATACTAACTAAAAATAGTAGTGTGCTATTTCTGCTTACCAAAGGGCCACTAGTACAGTCTGCTAGTTTTGTTTTGATTTTCATCTATAAATTGTTTCTACATTCCTTAATAAGTGCAATTATATCCATTTCAGATACTTTAATCGTGGAGCCATAATCTTCCCAATTCAGTTCCTGGTTAATGATTATACTGGATGGTATTTCATAACTGTTCTGAGGTTTTTATTTTGATGTAGAATTCTAATTTGATTCTTCTCAATATATGTGTTGTCAATATTATTTATAGTTAAATTAAAATTCCTAATAGTAGAAAGCCAGTGAGCATAACAAAGTTTGCTGTTAAGAGTTCCACAGATGGCTAGAATGATGGTCTATTATGTAGGTTCATCATGCCATGGAAAAATGCCATCATTTGGAAGCTATTTTGCAGAAAATTAATTAATAAAGTAGTATCAGGTCATTATCAAATACTTTTTGTAGTGTCATGTGTAACAGAAATGGTCTATTATTAATATATTTTAATTAATTAAAAAGTAACTCTCACACCAAAACTAATCATTTAACTGGACTTAATAAATAAAAGATTTTCCAGGAAGAATAAAATTGCATTGAGAGCTACTCAGATTTGGTTATTTTTCTCCTATACTTAATCTCAATGAGAAGGCTTATATGCTTGTCTCCAGCCAGTGAAATCCATAGTAAAATAATAATAATAATAATAATAATAATAAATAAAGATAAATTATCAAGACAAGAGCATAAACCTTTACAAATAAATCATCCCATTTTCAGTTCTAGCAAGACTCAGCTGTGTTGGCATCCTCTCAGATGTCTGCAGCATGGCAAATATTTTTTACCAGGTGTTAAATGACCCCTTTATTGAAAGCAAAGAATTATAAATGATACTCAAAACCAGGAGGAAGTGTATTCAGTCCACCACTATAAAAAGAATACTAGTTGGAAGGACTGATATTTTCAGAATAACCTTCATGATACAGTCTGCTTCCTCTGCTGGAAGAAGCAATCACTATTTGAAAGAAATTCATGAAGTCTATTGTTCAGTTAAGTTTGGAAAGTACCAAAATGTATCATAAAGCACCTAAGAAGAAAGATGACCATCAGAATATAATCACTAACTCCTCCAATATCAAGTGTTGCACTTTCATCCTGCTTTTGATCCCACAGATTTTATATGTACATTATGACTAACAGAAAGGGCATGTCTTGTAATTCACCATGGATGTGTGGTCAAACTGGTGGACAAGTTGTTCAATCAGCACATGTGCTTAGACTAACAGCTGACTGCTGGATTGGGACATTCTAGCCCATAGCAGACTAATCAACAACCTTTCAATTAACACTGTCATTGGTTAAGATAGTTAAATTAATAGATGTCTTTTACGTCAAATTTTTATTCCTATGTCTTGTTCATGTCAATAATAATACTAATGGTATCATGAATAGATGGAGAGAAGCATAATATGACTGCATTCATTACAAAGAACATGATAGAGACAAAATGGTTTTCTTTAGGTTAAGACTTCCAAGTAGTTCCTGAAAGAAATGTAGTCCAATTTAATCTATATAGAGAATTGTAGCTGTGACCTTTAGATGTGAATCTCTAAGCTTTTACCGGAGACATAATGTTCTAAGGACAGAGCATGCTGGATACCTTTCAAGAGTCAAAAATGAGCAAAACATTGGTAGCTGGCAATCAAAAATAAAGTCAACAAACCTAGTAGAAAATTAAAAATAAATAATAACGACCAGAAAAGATACAGGATTATAAAGTATGTGTATCCCTCCTGTCTGAGGGGATCAGGAAGCTGAGCATAGCCCAGAATAATAGATTTCTGTCCTGCAAGCAAATCACCTTCAGATTAAATGAAATTTCCATATGATTCTGATGTAATTTTTGTTCCACCTGATTTATGAGGCTTTCCTGGCTGAGATAAGGTTGAAACTATGCTCTGTTCAGAAGAAGTAAAGAACTGGTAAGAGACTTTTACTGTGCCAGTGTTTTCTCTTAAGCAGGAAGACCTAATGCTGAGGTTATTCCTAGTCAGCTCATATGTCTGAGTGAAGTCAAAGAAAATAGGTTTTACTTCTAATGGTAGCCTGTACATCCCATTTGAAATCTGTCTTGATACAGGCCTTATAATAATAACCTATTGACAACCTATTCCCAATTTCATGGGAAACTGAACAATTGTAATTTTATTTAAGAGCTTGCACTAATCAGCTAAGTGAAAAACATTGCAACAAATAGTTATACAATATTTGCCAGTGCATTTCCTGTTACAGAATATACCATAATCTCTAGCCCAAATCACAGTTACATAGAACCATAGAACCACTCTACATAGAACCATTACTTTGAAAATGCACATGGAGCTGATCAGTTATAAGACGTATAAAATCATTATTTAAATTACAAAACTGTAGAAAAACACCCTCACTTTTCATATCCTCACAGAAGCCTCTCCAGTCAAACACACTCTTAGAAGAGAAGCTTGATATAAGGCTGCAAGAGCTGTCTCCATGAGCCAAATAAAAAGCTGATGAGGAATTCATCCAGTGTGGAGGCTTCATGAAACCCAACACAATTAAAAAAATGCTAGTAATCAAGTCATTACTGGTTTTAGTAGAATTTCTGCTGACTTTGCCAAAGATGTAGACTTGCTCTGGTGCCTGCTTTTTCTTCAAGAGGGAAGAAATTTCCGACTAATCTCTTAATATAGAAACCATCCAGAAATTGCTTCATATCAGTTATGTTCCCTTTGTCTGTTAAGTGCAAACAAATACTCAGATCTGTTAATCTCCTGTGATTTCAGTTGTGTTCTCTGAAATTACATGCCAACACTGTGAGTGACATATCCACCCTCTGGTAATTTGTCATTGATAGATTATTCTTTAATTAAAGTTTCAAGATGGATTTCCTTGTACTCAGGAAAAGCTGGCTTTACAGTTTTTGTCTGGAGGCAGAAGGTAACTGCAGATCTATAAGTAAATGTCACTTATCAGAAAGATAAAGGTATATATTCATTTATATTAGAGTAAAATGCAAATATATATAAATAACATTTTTATCGATCTTATATACATAGAGAGATGTTAACCCCCAAATGTAAACATCTCTCTAAACTAAAAACACAGATGCAAATCAATGTACATTTCAGTAGAATTGTGTTGATGTATGTCTGTTCAACAAAGTAATATCTGATCCCAGGACTTACAATGTTAATAACAAAATCTATCAAGTGTCACAAAAGTGAATAGAAAGACAGCTATGGCCAAATTTGAAAACAGAATTAAGAGGCACAAAACTGATTAACACTGCATAACTTTCAGACCACTTGAACTCTACAATTTCTGTACTTTTTGTTTAGAGAGAGACTCAATAAAGTATTTCTATAGTACAATCTCTTCAAGTTCAACACAAAATGAGATGGCATACATGCTTATTTAAAAGATGAAGTAGGAGATGGAAGACCTCAGTTTATGTGTGTCTAGCACACAGGGATTCAAACTCATCTCCTCAAATATTGCAGGTACCACTAGGTTATCAGTTACTTTTATTTTCATTCATGTATTGTGTAATCATGCCCCTGTGCAGGGAAGAATGTGAGACAAAGAAGACCAGAGAGCAAACAAGCAAAAGACAATATGAGTCTGTAACTGCCAGTTTACTTCACAGAAATGTCACTCTGGAAATCTGTGCAGGGGTCTGAGCACAAGCAGTTTGTGAGTGCCTCTCATAAGCTTAGCAAGGTCTACTTTAAAGGTCTTTAGGAGCAATGGGAAAAAAAATCCTGTAATTTTGATGGGATCAAGGGACACCTTTTACGTGTCCTAGTGACTTCTGTTTTTTTAATGGAATAGTGAGATACCTGCACCCTTTACTGCATCTAGCACCTCCAGCAGGGAGTGGGTCAGTCTCAGAAATAACCTTTCAGCTGGGGTACACTCTTGTCACTGACATCTCTTGGAATAAAGTCGTAGTCAATAAAAATATAAATTGTATATAGGAAATTCTGGTACCGGATATATAATCTGAATACACCACTGATCTGATGTACCTTTCTTAACACACACACATGAGAGAGGTAATATATGGTTGTTGATTTATTATTATTTATTTATTTTTAATTCAGGGGCTATAAGATCTAAAAACCAAGAGCATGTTTACTTAAGTTCATTATTTGCCTAGCCAACCCAGACAAGCACTTCCTAACAAAGGAACATTTTCCCAGTAAATTCATTTCTGAGTAGCAGCCTGGTTTCTTTCTCGCTTCTTTTTTCTCTTGCATGATGCAAGGTGAAGAGCTTGGAGTGAAAGCGCTGACAGATTTTCTCTTCACATGCAGGTGTGATTTAGGGGTATTATATCTGCTTTTGGTATACTGTGAATCATACAGGTTTGAAGTGCAAGGGCTGCACAAAATGCAATGAGTCAAATGTTTAATAAATATTTACATCAGTAGTGCAAAACTAAATAAACTATTGGTCCAGAGTACTGTAACCTTTCATAAAAAAAATGTAAACTAGCCCCCACAGGACATGTCAGGTTCTCATACATCATATGAAATTCAACACAAACATTCAGGAGTACCAGTATATTTAGCGGCATTATTAAAATTTCTAGCTTCCTGCTGCAGTTTTATACTGTGTAAAAAAAAGGTTCTATTTATCAATGGTATCCAAGAATTAAATAAATAACTATAGCATGCTTGTAGCTATCAAGAAGTGGTTATAAACAACTTATTGATGTATGGACTATGTAATAAAGAGTTGCTTATTAAAACATATATTCATCTTTCTTTGACCTTGTAATTAAAGACTGATTTATAAATAATCCCCAACCAGTGACCTAATCTTTTTATGAGGTAGTCTTCACTCTCTAAGGTGTTTATAATTTCCAGAATGCTGTAACCATGTTCACTCTGTTTTGCACATCAGAACATCAGAAATGTATTACTCCCATATTCCTTTGTATCTGCTGCCTGGCTTCCTCCATCTCCTCACAATTCTGTTTTTCACCATTCTTTTCTGAACATTCATTGTGCTTCACTTCAGTCAAGGACCCTGCTTTAATTTATACTGGCCACCTCATCCAGGAGTCATTCCATTCTGGTGAGACAATATTTTTGTTGGAGACAGGAAAAAAAAAAAAAAAAAGGAAAAAGAAAATTTAAAAATGTGTTTTAGATTATTGGACTGTAGCCAGCAGCACAAAATAGCTTATAACCTGGTCTGGTAGCAGTCTGAAAACAGTAGGCTTCAAACATGGTTTTAACATAAGAAATAGCCGTGAACAGAACTTTATATTCGTAAAACATACATGCTGAAGATGTTTTAAATCTTTTGCTTTAACCAGTGAACAGAAATGCCTAAGTTAACCTTTTCCTCATGAAATGTATAACGGTGCTCTTTTAAGACATGCTACATTGTAATTACTGCTTTGCTACTGCAGTGTACTTTAGGGAATTGTAACTCACAGAACAAAGGTATCTTGCTTTTAGTTGCTGAACAGGCAATTAGCTTGCCCAAAAATGGTATGTTCATATCCCAGCAGCCCCATGAAAAAAAAGAAAAAAGGTCTCTACATCATATTCTGAGCTCTCTCCTGTTTCATAGAGAGTCTGAGGTTCCCTTCACACATACAATTTGCATTTGTCACTGAAAAAAAACAGAATAATAAAGTAATATTCCATTCCTGCTTGTCAATTTCCATACCTTTTCCACCAAAGGAAATTTGCTGTGATCAGCTGTGGCAATATGGGGATACTCAGCACACAGGCTGCCTTTTGTAAGGCAATACCTTTGCCTTAAACCCATACCTTTTGTAAGGAAGGTACTGGGCACTTTCCTGGTTACTTGAGGAGAATTTATCCTGAGCCCTGGCATTTGACCTTGTAAATCTTCAGATTTTCACAGCTGGGGGGGTAGCTTCCTCCATGAGCAGTGTTCTTTCAAGGGTTTCCTGCAAAACTTCACTTTAGCTGAATGTTACCTCCATTACATATATCTCACACAAGACTAAAGTTGAAACATAGAAAAAGAAACTTCTGGCAAAGGAAATAGTTAAATTTCTTAGAAACA